>VZTJ01003944.1:1244899-1333359 GCA_013397795.1 Orthonyx spaldingii
GTCGGCAGGGGGGTCCCGCGGCGCCTGCTGCTCATCTCCAACTCCCCCCTGCACGGAGGGGGGTACCTGGGCCACTGCCAGCAGCACATCCAGAGCTTCCTCGGGCAGTAAGCGCTGTGCGGGGCTGCGGGACCCCGCCCGGCCCCCGCCCCCGCCGCGCCGACCGCTCTCTCCCCTCTCTTCCCCCAGGAAGGTGAAGCGGGTGCTGTTCATCCCCTACGCCCTGCACGACCGCGACGCGTACGCCCGCACGGCCAGGGAGAAGTTTGAAAGCCTGGGTAAGGCCGGCCCTGGGTAAGGCCGGCCCTGGGTAGCGCTGCTGCTGCAGCCACGCCGGCTGTGCCGGGCCGGCTCCGGGCACGGGGGCGGGCACGGCGCGCCCGGGACGGCAGCGCTGCAGCTGCTCCGCGTTGCGGGGCACGGAGGGGAGCAGCGCTGCACCCGCGGGGCACGCCGGCTGGGATGGGCTGGGCTGGGCTGCTGCGGTACGGGCAGTGAGAGCAGCAGGAGTCGGCTGCGGACTTCTGTCTGGAAGGAGATGGTTTAGAGGCCTCCAGAAGAAATCCTGCTGCAAACGCTTCTGACCACTCCAGGGAGGAAGATTTTATCCCTAAATACTAAGTGACATCTTTTTATCCTTCTTAATCACATGAGGGAACATTTCTTCTCATATATCTTAAACCTCTGCTCAAGCAGTGCAACCACTGGTGTTAAGTGAAGACCATTACATAAAGCACATCAACGAGCCAGATAGTTCCATGATGAACAGCAGCTGAACTTTGCTTGGAGCAAAGATCTTTGCAGAGCAGCCTACAGCAAGACCTCCACCCACTATCTATCACTGTTGAGGGTAACTTTGGACCTGTTAGTGTAGTAATAATCAGTACTCACTTCCCTGGGCAGCACACTTTACTCCTTGACTTGGAGGAAGATTGCTGCTACCAAATGCTCGTGTTCTTCTGTCTCTCTTGACACTTCCTGTACTCTGTGAACCCCAGCAAGGCAAATCTATCAAAGTCAGACATTTTAACAGAAACAATACTCAGATCAGGTATCTGCAGAAACAATGCTAGAACCAATGATGGCACATCCTGTCAGACTTAACACAGCCAAGCTGAGGACTAACAGCTTTTTCCTTATTTTCTATTTACCTGGTAATGCTCAGTAGGATATTGTGCCTCAGCCTGCACCTGCTGAGTGAAATGCTCAGCTCCTAGACTCTGAGTGCTTATTTCCACAAAGCAAACATTTCCTTTTGTACAGCTGGATGCAGAAGCCCTGCACTAATGTAGGACGTATACCCTGTTTTATGTTGCAGAGTTCTCTGAAATTTCCCTGGTTGAGACATTTGGCTCAGGGTTGGAGGAGGTGGGCAGGGAGGGATTGAATATATCAATTTCATATATAAAGAATATATACATTCTTTCTTGTATAAAGAATATATACATTCTTTCACCAGACTGACATGGCAAAGGTAAATACCTTTTCATTTAAGGTTATGGGCTGGACAGCATCCATGAATCTTGTGATCCAGTGGAAGCTGTAAGGAAATCTGAAGCAATATTTATTGGTAAGTTTTACTTCTTACTCCCCAGTGAGGGTTTATGTAGGGCACTGGATTAGTCCTGCTCAGAGGTGGCACTGAAGACCAACAATTAAGCAGTTAAGCATAGCAATTAGAAACTACAGACAACAGTACTTGGGAACCCTAAGACCCTAAATTTAGTGGTGGGTTGGGAAGTAAATTTATTCATGGAACTTCAGTAAATTTCAAATTATTATTTTGAACAGTACCTCCATGTAAAAACATGATCATAACAGCTGTATCATCACTTTGTCAAGCCCAAGAAGTTCTGGTCTTAATACCATGGTCCTGGGATTAGAAGAGAGGTCACTGTCAGACAGTGCCAGCCTTACAAGGACGACTCAGGGCCTGAGCCCGTGGCCTGCCCCATGACCATTCTTCTGAAGCTTCTGGTTTTACTGCTTCTCAAAGCAGGATGCTGCCCTGAATAGAGCACAGAACTCGTTAAGCCTGCCAAGTTTATAAAGGCTTCAATTAAAACTGATGGTGAAAGCATGTTAAATAAGCTGAACTTTCTTCCTGCAGGAGGTGGGAACACATTCCGTCTCCTGAAAGCTCTTTATGACAACGGCCTGATACAAGAGATCAGGAAGAGAGTTCTTGAGGTAAAATTACAGATTCTGGCCAAGTCTGAATGGCAGGATCTCATGCATGAGCTTTTGTTCAGACAAATCCAAGCTGGTTCTGCATTTTTGTTTCTAATACACTTCAAATGTTGAGCCATCTCAGACAACCTGGTGAACTGAAAACCATGGCCAAATAAGGCTGTCATTGAGTCACTGAGGACTTAAGTCAGCAGTGTCTTCCTAGAGCAGTTTTCTAAATTCAGGATTGCAACACCTTCTAGAACCCTAGAAGTAAATCCCTCAAAATATCAACAAAGAGCTGTGCAGCATTTAATCTACGCCCAGAAACCCTGTTTTTCAGCTTGAGATGTCCACTTCCTATCTTGTTGATATAGATGTGTTCATGTTGCAGGTTGTCTGCTAATAAACCTGTGATAAAGTTGGACCCATATGTGCCTTTTAGACAGTGTCCTGCTGATGTTGAAAATCACATAATTTTTGTATCTTCTTGGAATTGAGAGGAGTGAGTGCCATTGAGTCCTTCTGGTCAGCAGCACCAGTCTAGCTGGTGAATCTCATAAGGCACAGCAAGGTGTTCCCTAGCAATGTGGAACTGCAAATGACTTTATGCAGATTTATACAAGCCACAATAAGGCCAGCTGCCATGAATAAAGGTTAGCTAGGCTTGTCTTAATATACAGAAATTCAACGTCTCTTGTGGGAATAAAAGCCAGAAAATGTCCAAATACCAGTTAAGTCTGGATAATTACTTGGTTGTATTACTACCAGTTGTCTCAAGATAGCTCTATTTTTACAAATTGTTCAGCATTACCTATACACTTGCATATTTGTGTGGCATTCTTCTATGGACAGCATAGTACTCAGTACCAATACCTAAATAGTGCTATACTGGTCCTGGTACTGGTAAGCTGATGCTGTGACAACATTGCACTTAGCTTTCAATGGTCTGCTCTCTTCAGAAGCTAGTTAAAAGCAGTTCAGATATTTCCTGTAACTGCAGTAAAGGCAAGTCTCTCCTCTCTTAATAGCAAAGTCTAACATGCACTGATAGCCTGGTAAGTTCTCTCTTGTGGGGTCACAGAGTTGTGAGTACAAGGCTTGCAGCAGTTAGTTCTCTGATACAGACAAGCTACTGCCCACCTCAGAACCTGAATTCTTGTTCTGCTTTTCACCTGTAAAGTCAGCAGTGAGGTGAGCCAGAAGGACCAAGTCTGATCTGACTGATGAGTCTCTGAGATTGAGAGAAGATGCTATAAAATGCAGTTCCTACTTGTGATACTGCAGACTGATCATTGCTTTTGTCTTTCAGGATGGAATTCCTTACATGGGATCCAGCGCAGGAACTAACGTTGCTACCATCAGCATCAATACCACCAATGACATGCCAATTGTTTATCCACCTTCCCTGCAGGCTCTGGGTTTAGTTCCTTTTAATATTAACCCCCACTACCTGGACCCAGATGTTAAAAGAACTCACATGGGTGTAAGTAAAGCACACCAGAACTAACACAGTAACCAGGGTGCGGAGGAGTAAAAATAGTGTGCATTTTTGAGGCCTTACAAAGCTACAGAATATCAAGCTGCTCCCTAAAGTGACTGGAAATGCCAATGAGGCAGTAACACTTCACTTCCTCCTAAAACTTTTCTTTGCTTGGGAAGAGGAGTTGGCAACAGCATTATTGAACAAAGTGTTTTTCACAAACAGAAACTCTGCAATGCCTGAAATACTGTTGCTGGATATCTGGTATGGAATGGGGGAATTAAAAAAAAAAAGATAGACCTGAAGTGTTGAGATGCAAAGCACTGTGGTTCTAGAAAGTTCTGTCTTAGCTGCTGCTTGGGAAGACCTAACTTAAACACAGGTTAAGAGGTTTAAATATCTGAAGGTCTGAAGAAACAATCAGAACAAGGAGATCTTAAGATTCATAGAGTTGTTATGTAAGAAAACAGCTAGGCACTGGTGTCCTTGCAGGGAGCACGGCCTGTAATGTCCAGTACAGGGCAAGCACATGCCCTAGTATAGCTGAAAGAAAAACACTTCAGCCATCAAGCACAAAGACAGATTTCCATACAATGTGGATGAACTGCTTCTTGAACAGCATGTCAGCTAATTCCTCAGGGAACAATTTGTGTGGTGCATCTCTTAACAACCTAAATACTTAGCTCCTTGTAATCAGAATTGCATGGTTGGAGGAAGTACTAGAATTAGGGAACAATGAAGAGATGGTGGATATGGGTGTGCTTCTAGAATTTAGGTGAAATTGTAGGTATTCATTGAACCAGCTTGTCACTAGATAGGAAGGCAATCTTCTCCCTATAAATAACTTCTGCTCTTTTTCTCAGAGGAGGCTGGAAGCTCTGTGCTGTATCAAATCCCTGCTGTGTTCCTATGTTTCCTATTTCTTTACTGTTGCTCAGTTCAGTAGCAAACCTCAGGAAACATGAGAGAGCTGTTCACAGAAGGAAATTCTTCAGTGTAATACCTGCTTGAAGACAAGCAAATATTTAATCACTGAAAATCCATGATTCACTACTCTCTTTCACGAAGGTAGCACCTCAGGCATTTGCTTCTACCTTCCTCAGTGGTAGTATTAGTACTATCTCTGTGTGCAGAGATAGTACTAATAAAAAAACCCCCATGGATGAATTGAGTAGAAGTTAAGTTTTAAGGCTTTTCAGGGGTGGGATTGTGTGAGTTCTGTTTGATCAACTCGCAGTAAATTGCTGCTAGTGATGAAGGGTAAAACACCTATCTATTAAGTGTCAATCATGCCATCCCATTCTGCTTGAGGGGAAGTGGCTGCTTTGTTTAATGTTATGAGATTGCTTGATGTCATGGTGCCTGGATAGCTCCAAGTCCTACCTTATGGCCTGGGAAGCTAAATCTGTGCTCATTATTGCAGGAGACAAGAGAGGAGAGAATCCGCCAATACCACGAAGAACCAAACACCCCTCCAGTTCTGGTGAGCAGTAGTTCTCTGTTAGGAAGCTCCTGGCTGGAGCATGAGAAACATTTTAAATGCATTCATGCTAGCTCTCAGTGTGGGCCTGTCAAGACTTACAGAACCATGGCTTGGAATGCTAATTGTCTTCTTGCCAAGAGCTTCAGCCTCGGGAATTGCTCATTGCAGAAAATGGGTTAGAGCAAATGAAATGCATGCTCCTGGTAGTGTTGCTCAACGCTATTTCAGGCAGTTCTGATCTCCCCAGTCACTGGCCCCCAGGCATATATTGTGTGTTGGGGGTGGTGTGCATGCAGATGGTACAATACCTCCCCTTAATCTTTTTGCAGATACTCAACTTTAATCTCTGTAATACAGTTTCTGAATTTGCACATTCAGTAGTATATATGTAATTTCATTATGTCTGTCCGGGGAAGTGGGACCTCTGTGTTTCCTGTCCCTGTGTTTGATCTTGTAGTATAAAGTTTGTGCTCTAACAAACCCAGCTGGCTGTTGCCTGGCCCAAACTAGATCTAAGAATGGTGGGGTAGTGGAAGTAACTGTGGGAAAAAACAGTTTCCTCTCCTCCTTAATGGTTTCTCCTTTAAAAGTGAAAACTGAAATAAACAAGAAAATCAACTTCTAAAACAAGGTAACTCACCTAATTTTGTCTTTACCTCTTTGTTGGGTAAGCGAGAAGGTTTAGTCTGTAGTCATGGTGAGCTGCACTAAGACTGGTCTGCTTGTGACAAGCACTCTACCCTTTCAGATAGCTTGAAAATCATGTTAAGTGTTTCCACATCCAACAGGGCTTGCGGGAAGGTACGATGCTGTTAGTGGAAGGAGATAAAGCCACGCTGCAAGGAGTGACAGGAGCACGTCTGTTTTTGAGGTAAATGCTTCACTTGAATTGGTATCCTCCTTCAGATAGAAAGGAAGAGAGGCTTCTATTAGACTCCTGGCACATGCTGCCTGTCCCTCACATCAGAAGTTACTTAATCCCTTGGTTCCAGTTCTTTTTGGGGAAAATGCAAGTATCGTTCAATGCTGCAAAGGAGCTGGCAGTATGACAGCACCCTAAAGGATGTCTGACTAACCCAGTGCATGCTTTGGCACTGCATCCATTGATGCTTATGCTTCCAAATTCTAGTTACCGTGCACAGAAAGAGCCCCAATGTTCAGCTCCTTTATTGAAAGCCAGGGAAATGCCAGTTTGGCCCTAATGCACCGAATTCCAGAAAAAGGGAATCCATATCTATACTCATATGGACATTGTTAAGAAATCTAAAATGCACATCACATGATGTGGGCAAAGAAAGGAATCAAAACTCTACTTGTTAAGAATAAGGGTGCCTTGTTCCATCCCTGGTAACAGATAGAAGCAGAGTAGTCCCCCCTCCCCTTAAAGCTCACAGCATAGTTTATCTTGTTTGCAGGGGTAAGAAACCAACTGAACATGAGCCTGGAACAGATTTCAGTTTTCTCCTGTCTGGCAGTAATCCCCTGAATCCGTAGCCTTCCACAAGTTACTATATGGGGAAGACAATGAGGAAGAAGGAAAATGAGGAAGAAGGAAAGAGATGCTTGTAGTCCCAGGGCAGGTGGGGAACTTCAGCTTTATAAATAAAGATAAATATGCATTAGTGGGCTCTTTATCTTACCCAGTTCATGTCTCGGACATCTCCTTCCCAGCAAGAAGATGTTTTTTATTGCAATACTTGGGTAATCATAGCTATTCAAAGCATGAAAGGGCCTGTACATTCACGTATCCACTTTGATTCCTTCCCCACCAAAAAAGAAGTTGCCTTAACACAATTAAGACAGGACACTGAGTCAGCTGTTCCTGCTGCCTACTTTTACCTGCTAAATAAAAGAATTCTTCATTCAGTGTACTCCCACACTTAGTTTAATTTTTGTGCTCTTAATAAAAGGAGAAGTTACGCATTCAATTACTTTTATTTGCTTCAGACTCATGTTAAATATATACAATGCTAATTATGTACAAAAGTGTGCTTGTTAAAAATTTTCAGGTTACAAACTTGCAAATCCTAGAAAAGTGCAAAATTTTAAAACATCTTCCACCATGCTGTACAGGAAAAAATCCATCATTAGCCAATATACACACTCTTAAAACATATTGATCAAAACAAAGTAAGACATACAGTATACTCTTAAAGCACCCCGAGGGAAAAAGATATTGCACAGAAGACGGACAGCAAGGTCATTACAGTGCCTGAAGGCTCATTTCCCAAAGTAGCTATTTCCAACACCTCTCACACCTAACATTTAACTCTTTAAAAAGGCATTTTTTGGCATTTAAAAATCCATTTGTAATCACGTAATTGCACAATCTGTAAGAGTTACCAGAAGATATGGTTAACTGTTGCTGTAAGGCCTTTGCTTCCACCACCTGATTAGCTTCAGTAAAAATTCATCAAACTGAGTAGCATCACAGCTTCCATCAAAACACTGACCAAAGGGAGGCAAGTCTCACATGCAGCATTTCTCTAATCTCATATTATGTTGCTCCTGCATCACATCCAGAATCAGAATACGTATTGCAAGTTTTTCTTGAATTCTTTTTTCCCCTCATGGCTTTCTTTAAGAAACGGCTCACAGCTGCGTATGACTAAAGCAGTATTGTCAGCTGCAAGACTTAAGTTGATTTTAAAGCTATTTCAAGGCAAAAAATATGGCTCCCTTGAGAGGAAAATACTGACTAGATAGGAAGCTAAATAAACAAGTGGCCTCCAAGTTCAGTTAGATCTATGATGTATATGGCTGGACATTTTACATTCCAATCTCAAAACACCTTAGCAGCTTTAAACCATAATCTATACTGACAATCATGCTTCTGGGACAGCAGGTGTGTGATGAAATTGTGTCTGTGCTGAGTATAAGCACAGACATAACCTCTGCAAATACATGCCAAAAAAGTCCACTGGACAAAACTAGGAAGAACACACACTGAAAAAACTCTATTGAAAAGAAGTGAAACACCTGTTTTATTTGGGCCACTTAGGTAAATGGTAACTAAAAGAGACACACCAGTCTTCTTCCACAGATGCACAGCAAAAAGGTGAGTCCTAACCAAACAAAGTGTACCTTGGACTAAACACTGCAAGCAGTTCCTCACATGTGATGTGTTCAGGACTGCAGTAAGGTGAATGGCACTCAACTGAAACTGCAGAGCATGTTATGGTGCTACTCAGAGGCATTTTTACATTCAGGCATCTGATGACTATAACACTAAAGAAAGGAACAATAGCATTTTACCAATTTCAATTTCTTATGTGGTAGCTTCTTAGAAAGCCCTTGCTTCCTTCAAAAGTATGTGCTTACAAGGGCAATTTAGTAATAAGATTGGCTCCTTGGAATGGAAGGAAGGACATCTTCCAAACACTTCAGATGGCTCTAACATTGGCATAAAATGAACCCACATGTACATGATACCATAGGAACTTACTCTCCCCAAGAGGAGACTACCAGCAAGTGTCATGTTTACAGCCAAAACCAACATAGCTTTTAAGCCAAAAGGCATAAAAAGACCTAGAAAGCACTGCAGCACATGCTTGAATTTCCATTCAAATAAATATAACCCTATGCAGTGCTTTCACATAACAATATTTATTAGATCAGGCCTTAGGTTCACATGAGGATATGCATTTTTATGTGCACGCTTCTTTTTTTTATATTCTTTGAGAGGGCAAAAAAATTATTCACAGCTCCTTGTCTCAGCATTTAACATAAGCAGCAAGGTGCCTTTAGCAGTGGAAGACAGGAATGTTTCAGGTGACAATACAGAGCATGTGTCTACAGAGACTCTCAACAGAGGAGCAGAAGGAGGTCGACATCCCTACACCCCTTCTAGCTCTAAAGCTCCCTACCATTCTCTAATCTGTATACAGATACACATTTTCAACTAAGTACATGTACACAGTAAAAGCTTGGTGCAGCATTTGGTTCCTTTACTTACCTTTTCTAATGATTTTGTTAATTAAGATTGGGAAAGATTTGCAAAGGAAACAGGGAGGAGGAAGACATGGTTTAGAGAAGTGACGTATACAACTCCCATCGAGTAAAGCAGGAATTAAAAAACCTGCCTGATCTTTGCACTACAAAAATAAATTTATCATTCCTGCAGGACAATTTTAAAGCAGACTGATATTACCAGTCCCATACAGAATTTTTCCAGTGCAGAAACTTAGTTCTTTGCACTCATTTAAAGGACAAAGAAATACAACTTTCAAGAGGACCCTTATAAGACAGCCAATTGACTTGGCTATTTAAAGCCTGTGAAGACTGATAAACCTGTTTTGTGATAATATGCATGATCTAAGCTATGCCAGAGGGGAAAAAGCTTGTTTATATCAATGTTGCAGATTAGCAAAACAATTGTAATATGCATGTGAGTGAGTTTGGGTTTTTTGGAGAGGAAGTTGTGGAGGGTTGGGGTATTTTTGTTTTGTTGGTTCGATTTTTTTTTTTTTCTTTTTTTCCTCCTTTTAATATCAAACAAGCTTCCTAAAAAAACCTAATTTCCACAATGTGCATTAACCATCAGGAGAAATGCAGTTACTTTAGGACTGGGATTATTATTTTGTGCTGGTAAGGTACACAGGTGATAGAAGACGTGGTTTCTAGACATCCTATGAGTGAGTAATAGATAAGTACATTGGTACAGAAAAACTTGCCTAAGTCAGATGCTAACTTGAAGAGCATTTCACTTTCTGTATGCTTGTGTAGTACAGAACTGGCAAAGACTAGATGGGATTCTTCACTATAGATTAACAAAGACAATTAAAAATACTATCAAGAATTATAAGTTAACTGATTAAAAGAAATTTAACAAACCTTTTACTTGAAATAAAGGAGACGTCTTCTAAATATCCTTTGGTACGCAAGTTCAAAACTGTGCTACAAAGAAGTTAATACTGCTAACTATTTGATCTCATTTATATACAGGTATGAAAAGTAGGTCAGTTTTCAGTTTCTTTTATATATATATATGTACACTCCTACTTACTCATCTTCAAAGGTAAGCATGTGTTCAACTTTGATAAATATTATTGAGTTGTTCCAAAAATTAAACAAAAGATCTTGACAATTGTAGTGCTATGAAACAAATGTCACTGAAGACTTGTTCTAAAATCCTCATTGAAATTCTCTCATCTCAAAACTTTACTTTTTGCACTTACACAAATCTTTGATCAAAATGAAAGGAGAATCTTATTTCACCAATACTACCTGAAAAACAAAATGGGATCCTAAGCTTCATTTACTTGAGGAAATCAAAGAATTATGAAAGTCAGTTCACCAATTCACAGTGCACTGCATAACAGGCTGCTATTCCATTGACTTAAACAGCTGATCAGAAGAATTATTCCTTATTTTTAAAACATTACTTTCTACTTTTTATGCAAATAAGTTAAACCCAAAAGAAACAACACACCAGCTAATGCTCACACTTACAACTCTTATCTTTTATTTAAAGCTGGTTTTAGATAAAGGCAAAGTGCAGACCTTCAAAGCTATGGCGGTCCTTCCAGAAGGCCTCTGGCAAGGATGCCAAGCATGTGATGGCGTATACCTCCCACCCCAGGGACCAGAGAAAGAGCCAAAGGCCATGGATGTTGCCATTCTACCTGGAGTGTAAAGCAGCTCAGAGCTCACATGTCCCCTCCTCATTCTGCTGCTTTCTGCTGAGCACAAACCAACCTTGAGTTTGAGAGCCCAAGAACTGTCCACATTTAAACCTGTCCCAGATATTTGTGAAGATCACCCAGTGCTTGTGATGCACTGAAATGATGGTATTCAAATGTGGAAGGTCTTCATGATAAACTATTTCAATTATTGCAACATTGTATTTTACTTAAATTGACACACTGTATTCAGTATTCTTTAATATTAAACTACTAAAACTGTTTATTCAACTGTTGTATAAACATACCTAACCCACAATAGGATGTTTTAAAAATGCTTATGCAAACCTCTCTGTGCAAGTGACAAGAATAAAACTCTGATCCCACCAAATGCTTATGCAAACCCCTCTGTGCAAGTGACAAGAATAAAACTCTGATCCCACCAAACACTACAAAAGACCCATCTCTATAACACAGAAAAATCTCACATTCTGAGCCGAAATACTTCTAAACTACTCTCCAAACAGCTCCCCTGAAATCCTTTCTTCATGAAATCATAATGGACAGACATACTTCACATTCTCATGTACAAGCTTAATACTTCCACAGTATCCTTAGTATTCTTATTGGATAGGTAATTGATTAAAAGTAGTATTTTTCACTTCTCTGTAGCTTATTTGAAAATACAGGATGTGGGTTAATTTTTTTTTTTTTTACATACATGGAGTGTGAAAAAACCCACACCACTCTACTTTTGGAAATTTAATCCTCTCTTGGCAAGTGACTCTGTAAAGGAATTCTTTTCTCCTAACTTTCCAGACAATCCAGTCTGTCACAGTGATTAGCAGAATATTGCAACTATGCATAGACCCACTTGTTTACTGATCTATTATTTCCCTTACAAAAGTTAAGAAAAAGTAACACAACTTTCTTTACAAAGTACTTTCTTTACAAAGTAATCAGCCATCAAGAGGGTTTTTTTTCCAGTAAAGAAAGTGAGGAGGAGAAATCAGTTTGAATGAGACTAACGTAACTAGTAAAGATTATCCTTTAGCAGGGTAAGGAGGTATTATTATTTCTATAAAGTTAATAAATATTGTGCTTAAAGTTAATGAAATGAGATTGTACATTATGTTCCTCAGGTAGTTCGACAACTCCCCAGCCACAGGGAATATCTGATAACATTTATGAAAGATACAAGACACATTCATTTCGATAAATAAATAAAAAATAACAAGAAAAGCAATGGTAGAGGGAAGAAAGGGGGACCCAGAAGGGAACATATTAGCTAACAGTCACACCTGCCTTATATGTGTACTCCTCTTACCCATGAGATTTTATTCTTTTAATACATACATGAATATACATATATACACACACATATACACACATACTCACACACCTTTGCGTGCTGATTCGAAAATTCATATTTTTCCCTCAGCACCAGGCTTTTCTAACAGCATGGGGTTTATCATTTCAATCAGTAACATTAGAAAAATAACAGATTGATAGGAAAGCGCACACCCTTCCATCATCATGTATTGCTAAACCAAAAAAAACCAAAAACCAGCAATGGCTTCTCCAAAACTAGTAAGCAATTGGATACAGCACACATAAGGATCTGATATTTTCTTTTACCTGGTCTTAAATGTATTTTGAAAATGGATATATAATCTGTTTTTCCCTGCTTATTTTTACAGAAAAAAAAAAATATGGCTAACAACTGGTTTGGTGAACACCAAACCAAGAAACAATCAGGTGCTATTTTTAATTGAATTGTGCTGCAATGTTGCATAATGATTCTGCAGTGGAAATTTATCTTTTGTTTGCAGGAGTTGCCTTACTAATGAAACAGATTGATCTTTGCCCAATATAGATAATGAGTCTTCCTCTTTATTTCTGCAAGATATTAAATACATCATGGGGTTTCTTGGTGTATGTCTTAGTCTACTTAACAATATAAATAATTTTCAGCAGCAGTATTTCCTACCTCCTTCAGCTCCTTCACCACCTCCAACTCCTCTCAAGTTATTCATGTCTGTATTTAAAACAATTTCTGATAAAGTAGTGCAACACAGATGTTCCTTGCAGAACAGCCTAAAACTGGAACTACAAAAGAGAGCAACAGCCATTTACACGAACAAATTGTAATAAAGTTCATTAGGCCAAAAAGCATATTGAGAAGGTCATAACCGTCATGTATCTAACTCTGAATCCAATCATTACAACTACCAGAATTTTAATTTACTGGGGAATAACAGTGCTGTCAAAGCAAAGCCAAACATCTTGTTTGTTATCAAGGAGCATCTGGCCCTACTCAGCTTTAAATCAAATGCTACTTATCTTAAATTCAATTATTAATCTCGGGGTTTGGAGGCTTGTGAGGGGATTGTTCTTTTTTTTTTCCACCCTCCCAAAACACAGTTTTAGCAGCTGTTGAGAGAGGGATTTTGCTGTGAAGAAGTCAACACAGTTAAGGAAAAATATGCAAGCAAGCTGACTTGCATGGGTACATATGCTTACTACTATACCTCTACCATAAGTTCTTCATCAACAGACTTAAGAATCATGGCCCTAATTACATATTTATACATTTAAAGTGACCAAAAGATTAAATATTTTTCTGGAATCCGTGAGAGAAGGTAGAAGCAGCAATCACTTGGAATCTTGAGTGTTATATTCAGTCTCTCCTGATGAAATCTGGCTGAGCCGTTTGCTTGATCCCCACAGCTTTCGGGAAAGCTGACCTGAGCGCATCTGTTTAAAAGTAATTCAGAGAAACAAAAGGAGGGGGAAGGGATAAGGTGGATAAATTAAAAAGGAATTCAGACACTGAATCTGGTGAAATGCAGACACTACAATGTACTGCATAAACAAAACTATACCAACAAAAATTATTTGAAAATAAACTAAAAGTTACACTTAGGGATGATTCTCGGGACTGACAAAAAACAAGACACAAAACACTAACCACAGTCTTCTCTGATTTTGAACAGTTAAAGGGATATTACCCACTAATGTGTACTTATATGCTTAACCTACTTCAAACAGCTTAGAAAGAGTGTTTAGACTGCTATTTTGATAGGAAAGGAAAAGAAGAGGTGAATGCCAAGCAAAAATGAACCAAATGAGAAGAGAGGACATTTTATTTTAGAGATTTCAAACAGAAATTGCTAGAAGTGGGGGAAAAAAGAGCCAAGATGCAGGACAGTGATAGCAGAATGAAGGAAAAAGAGAAAGGTTATCTCCTGGTGTCAAATTTATACAGTCTTCCAAAGATCCTGGGTGAAGTGTTCAGAGGAATGTTTAAAGCAGAAGTACTTCATACTGAGTATTCCATGAGATATGACAGATAACAAGCAACCAGAGGCCATATTAAATCCAGCATCTGGTACATCTGCAATCTGACAACAATTTGTAAGAAACTCTTAATTACCTAAGCACAAGGTTGATGATTGGCCAGTAGTGATCAGCCTGGCAGCTGATTAGGTTCTGAAATTCCTTGCAGTTCAATAAACAAGATTCATGCCTTTACAAGTCCAAGAACAGTTTCTTGCAGTTACTACTACAAATCTAACATGCTTACGAGCTGTATCATCACAGCAGCAGTTCTAGAAAAGGCACAGTGCTGACCAGGATTAACACCAACAAGTGATAACTGCCCAGACTTCTGCAATATCCCAAACAGCTGAGTAATTGTCAAAAATACACAAACGTTGATTATACTTCATACTAGATACTGTCAATGCAGAAACACTAAAGGCCAATCTTAATACCAAGCAGGGTTTCACTTTTTGCACATTAAATAGCTCCGTGCTAAGGATCCAATCCTCTGTCCTAAGGATCAATATTACCACTGAAAGGCAGAACTACAACACTGTCTTCTGTATATGGATAAAGTTCTAGTAATTAACACATTCTTTCCAAACTAAAAGTAAGTCATTCAACAAATGAACACCCCACATACACACACTTTTCAAATATATTGATTGATGCCATTATAGAAAACTAGAAAATCTGGGACATAATGTTGTTCCTTATATGTTTGTGTTTAAAAAAAAAATCTATTTACATGGATATTAAGCTTGCATATCATCTGAACTATAAACAGAAAATCCTGAAAAAAAAGTTATTGGAAAGCCTCTAACCATAAAAGGAATACAGTCTTTGAAACAACACTTTCTGCAGAGTTAGAAAAATAGATGTGATTAAAAAGTGAAAATAAGAAAACAAAAAGCCTTCACTCTAATGATACACACAAATTTCAGCCTACAAAAGATCTTTTCTATGGAATAGGAAGCTTAGAAATGACAGTGACTTTACAACTGCTGTTACAACCATAATAATAATCAGCTCTTACCACATAATAATCAGCTCTTTGTCAATTCTACAATAGAAAACTGAAAGTCAGTGGAAACCTCCCGTCCACATCCAGTGCAAGCAAAATCATTGTGTGAAGCCTTTTTCCAATATTAAACTACGTATCTCCTAGCAAAACCATTTTAAAATACTGACAAATAAAGTTGCTCTGTTTTCACATTTTAAATATAAAATTAAATTAATACACCCTTCTCTGGCATGTACTAAAGATCATGCAAAAGTGATAATCACATTTTCAAATAAATACATAGCAGCACAACAGAGATTGAGTTATAAAGATAATAAGCAGTTTTAAGTTAACTCAAGTACTTTGAAAGCCATGACAAGAAGTAATTAAAGCAAAATCTATGTTTTGTGCAAGAAAAATTGGGCATATCTATTTGAGAGATGGATGCTGTGTAATTGATGTTGCGTATGCAGGACCAACAAGTTTATATTCACCATATGGAGCACAGGTATACTGGGAACCTACAGAAGTGATTCCCTGTGCACTGGGATTAGAGACTCTTAACAGAAAGAAGCAATACCTTTTTCCCAACTTCAGTCAATGCATATGAAAAGATATCTGATAGAAACCATAAAAAAAAATAAAATAAAAGTAGCTTGCTCTCTTTCATTTCCAATTTTCTTCTGGAAAATTATTTCATCAAGAAGAGGGTGACAACACTATCCCATTCAGACAAGGTTAGCTATTACGACTTTGCTTATTCAGATGTGAGTGAGAAAGTCTGGAAGTTAGTCCAGTTGAGCTTCCCATCTGCGATCCCTATATACCTCTGATTCTTAATGACAACTTTCAGTAGAGCAGTCTCAAAAGTTACTTGTTTCCCACTGAAAATTGAAACTTGCTCTTAAATTTACCCTGCCATAGAGGAGACCTCTTGCTCAACTGGAAAGCAGAAATAAGTGAACTTCCCACTGTTCGGTAGAAAAAGTTCTTGATGGTGGGTTTTACCTCTGCTGGCTTGCCAACACCAACGATTATCAACTTGCCATCCTCCAAGCCAACAAGGATGTGGCTGTACTCTTTGGTGACAGAAATGCAATGGATTGGCAGTCTCATGGCTAAGGGAGAGATGCTCAGACTCAGGCTGAAAGGAACAAAAAGCACAGAGAGAAAGTACATCATGTATTTGCTTGCACATACTGCAAAGAATCACATGCAAGTGAAATTGCTGTCCACAGGATGCTCTATAAAACACAATTTCTCAAGGATATAATTTGCAATTTCAATTATTATCAACTCCTACAGAACAATCTCATTGTATCCCAAAATAGAGCTTCAATAACAAGAACAGCTGTGGATAGGTAAGTCAGTAAGCTAAAACATTTTCACTGAAGAACAGTGACACAAGTCCCACGGCTGCCTAAGTGACAAACATCACTCCCATTCTGAGGAGCAATGGAGCTCTACAGAGCTAAGCAGTAAGTAGAGCTTAAAACAGTGCAGAACTACATGAGGCTTCATCCTGCAGCTGCTGAGCTCCCTGTCACTAATCAGGGGACAAGCACAGTTCACAAACTGACAGCTCCTCCTGTCAGTTCCAGGTGTTTAATTGGGATAAAGGTCTGGGAAGAAAGAGATCTGTTACAACCTCTCATTTTATTTTTCTTCACATCTTAGTTCCCCCAAAAACATTTTTTGGAGGGAACACAGAAAAAGCAACAGCTATCACCTACAGCACCAAGCAAAGTTCATTACACAGCCATGTCTCAATAAGCCTCCATATTTGTATCTCAATAAAAAGGGTGGCACATTACCTGTAGAGATCCCGTATGGAAAGGAATCCCTGTAAGCTGCCCATCACGATGTACTCGCCAGTGACACACATATCTGACACTTCCTCCTTCAGAGTCTCAGAACCCAGATACTTCCCATTGACAGAATAGAGATGTAATGCATTCTTATCCTGAAGAGATCAAAAATAAATATGTCTCAGAGGATTGATAGGATAAAGAGTGTAGTACTGTATCTTCAGCTCATTAAGAGACCCTAACTTGGCAACAACCCAGAGATGATAATGCTGACAACAGTCTCTTTGCTCAATGATACAAGAGTAGTGAGTCTATACTCAATGTGTATGGATGTAAGGTCCTGTATGGAAGTTTTTGAAGCTACCTCTTGATGTAACATTGTAATATCTTACCTACTCCATTTAATCAATTCTAAATTTCCTGGAAACATCCATGGATTTAACAGACAGGTCCCTATTTTATAAGAATTTTCGTTAAGAAAGAAGAAAGTAAGATAGCTCTCATCTTCAGCCTTGCTACCATCCTCCTTCCCTCCCTTCCCCTCCCAAATTCAAAACCAGAAGGAAACAAGCATATTTCCACAGAGCTAGATCCAGAAACATTTTCTGGACAAGATAATGACTTCTTGGTGGATTACAGACACAACTAACAAAACCATCTTAAGTTCTTCCAGCCTGATATTACCTGGGATCTCTTCTCTCCTCACCTTCCTAATGTAGTTAGCATGCCTACATCAAAGAAATTTGCTTTCCAAGACATTTTTCATGTTTACAGAAATCACAACAGCTCTACTGTTATTAAAGCAACTACACAGCTCCTCAACAGACACAATCTTATAGCTGTATTTCAAATCCCAAACTAAGAAACTGCAAAGACATTGAGCATCTTCCACTCAAAACTTACTGCTCCCCTTATAAGCCTCAGTTTCTGTGCACAGTGGAACTTGTTTCCCCTAGTTTTCCAGCCCAAAGTGGCTGTCCCAGGAAGATTCATTAGTGTATGCTTGAGCATCTTCCTTGCAAGTGTTTGGACATTTTCAGGAAACTCACAGGAGCACAGTATGCCTGTCCTTTACCCTTTAACCAAATTTCACTCAAATTTGCTATCAATATTAAAAAATATATAGAAACTGATAGTGTATGCTCAAAAAGTCTCATTACTTCATGAAATAAGACAAAGTTAGGTACACTTATGATTAAAATTTTCAGTGAGAGAAACAGAGGTTTTGCACAAACTGAAGTACCTTGAGTGTAGTCTTCCCTTCCACGCTGGTGTGGACAACTATATGGCCTTCCCAGGACACAGCCAGGTTGGGGACAGTCAGCAGGAGGGAACTCTCACAAGGCGGTCGCAGAGTCCTCACGTACTGACCTTTGCGAATCGTGCGGACAATAACACTGCCATCCTGCAGCAACCACATTCGGGGGAGTTGATATTCAGCAGGTAAGTTATCACAGCACTCAGTATTCACATACAGAGGGTACAGGGAATGCTTTGAAAGCACTTAAATCCTTAATGGGAGATAACTCCTCAGTGTTAGGAACTCTGCAAAAAGCCTTCCCCTCAAAACCATGTACTGTAGGCATATGAAAAAAACCAAATGCAAGTAGGGCAAGAGGGAGGATAGGCAGCAAATCAGTCATTTCATAGGTCACATTTATGAGTAGGCATTATGTGGAGTTCAGAGCCAGAGTTCAACAGCCTGCCAGTGTAGTACAGTAAGGCAGACCACGAGCAAGAGGCCCAGAACCTTCAGGGTTATCAGAGCAGGGAGGAAACAGTCAGAAAACTGTTGCTATGAGAAGCTGAAAATCTCCAAGAAAGTCCACGCATATTAAAGCTCATCTGTGCAGAATAACACCACATGGTGTTAGGCCTATGAGGCCTAAGCTCTGCACAGAAGTTTGAGACAGTCTGATTTAAGCAGACAGCAAAGGAGATGGCACATACCTTCTTGAGACACACGGCTGAAGAAAAAGATTGTGTAATAGTGACTTTTTTTGTATTATTCTTAATCAATTTCAAACTTGTTTTATGGTTTGAGTTTGGTTGAGAAGAGGCAAAAAAGGGAAAAGTAAGAAGGTGCTTACCCTGGATCCTGACACTGCCATATCCAGTTCAGTGCTGATGCCAACACTCGAAACTTCGTCAGTGTGCCCATAAAGGATCTGTAACGGTTTAGGTGCCAGGCCTACAGGCACTCCTCCCTGAGAGTAACAAAAAGTGCAATGACACATTCTCTTGCAGATGAAGGACAAACAAAAAATGAACTTCTGGTATCTTCGGTATCAGTGGTGTGAGGTGTGTATTTGACAGAGGCCAAAGCCAAAGGCCTAACCCACCACTCCAATATCAATGGATTGCCTTTTATGTCAGCACCTTTCTTACTGAAATCACAAGAATGAATGAACATGTAGTTACTGTGTGGGTGTGAGAGAATGCTACCTAGCTGCCTGGTTCCTACCCCTGCAGGTGTCCAGGAGTGCAAGGACCACAGTGAGCAGTCCTACCAGGAGTTGTTTCTATACACAAGGTTACTTGTTCTTCACCTGTGTATCTAAGCTTGTCCAGTTCTTTGAGTTTACCCTAGAATCAAGCACTACCTTCACAATCAAGATAAAGAAGCTCAAAGCTGTTTTACTTAAAGTAACAGCAGCTCTTTCCATTTTCCAAGGAAAAGGAAGCAAATAGTACTTCTCAGTGACTACCAGTAGTATGATACGCAAAGGAAATCTTGCAATAATGCTCAGTAAAAATAGCAATGCTCCCACATAACTGCAGGGTATCACAGCTTTTATTCCAGTGAGTGTACTGTCAGCATATACAGACTGATTCTCAAACCAGTTCTAAGGAAAGAGCTGTGCTTAGAGAGAAGGTACAGTAAAAAGTTCCACAGAGAACTATTTATTTTCATTTCTGTGATAAAAATTTGATTGCCAACCAGGCCCTGAAAGCCTGAAGCATGCAGGAATACAGAACAAGTGTCAAAATACAGAAGGTGTCAGTGCAGAGAAGACAAGTAGAATGCAAATACCAGTATGCAGTCCATTGCTCCCACTTTGCAAAGACCAAGATAAAACTCTCACAAGAAACATTTACTATGCAAAAAATATCAATAATATGTCTATTAATAAAAAATACATAAAAAATCTTAAGTAAAAGCACTTCCAAACAAAGATACTTTCCAGAGGATGACTTAACTCACAATGAAAAGATGAACAAACTAAAAAAAAAAATCTCCAACATTTATTCCCATTTGAGGCAAAAAACTACTTGTATGAGGTCTTAGTTTTTTTGACCATGCACTGTTACTACAAAGTACTTCTTGACAGCATTATAAATACTCCCACCATAAAGACAGCTCCCACAAAAGCACATGCAGTTATGCATCACTCTACTGCTTTAATGTGCTAACTTTAGATCCGTGATAAGAACAAGGTGACTTGATGAAATCTACCATCCAAAACATGACAGCTTCCCCCAGCATTTAATCCCACTTGTACATCTCAAACGCAGCAATCAGAAATCAGCATTTTAAATGCATAATGATGGAAATACACATTTGGAGTGTAAATACACACATGAATCACACAACCACTTTCACTGTGTGAAAGCATGAGACCACTATTAAAAAATTCTCAAATGCCAGTGCAAATGCAGGTAACAGACAGTGCTGTCTTTGCTAACCACTACTGTAGTCATCAGTACCCCCCACAGAGAAAAGGCAGTGCTAAAATGCAACCATCAGTGAACAACTGCCTAGAAATATAAAATTCTTATTTGCCTACCCTGAAAATAATCTATGAAATCTTTAAGAAACTCTCTAAAACAGTGCACTTCAGCTATATATTAACTGACATGTCTAATATTTCAGAGAAGACAACGGGAGTAAAATTACTAAGCTAATTGATTTTAGTGCACTATCTTCCCTACAAACCTGAAAGGAAATCAATAAAATAGAATAGCAAAACAGAGAACAAGAATACATTCAGAAACTGTTTCTGAGTATGCTTAAATAACCCACCTGCTGAACTATTTGCCATATCATACAGGTAGTATCTCTGGAGCCTGAAATTAAATGAATTCCACAGTGGTCTATTGCCAAGCAGGTCACAATATCTAGATAAAGAAAAGAAAAGAAAAGAAAAGAAAAGAAAAGAAAAGAAAGTTGTCACACAGGTAATTAAGATTAATTTCCCAAAGACTGATAACATGGATACAATTTGTCAACTCTGTATCCTGATTTGCAATCAGCACGAAATACTCCACTGTGATAAGGGCTGATGACACTATTAAACGATGAAAGCATCATACAGCCAAGTGTTGCCACCTGACTTACTCAGCTTGCCACCTAAAAATAGCAGGCAAGCCTTATTTTGAAACTACATCAAAGCACCACTCCAGTGACTGAAAAGCCATGCTCAAGTATTTCTGTATAGGCACGATTCAAGCATTCTTCTGTTCTTACGCTGCCGTTCCTTTACGACTGCTACAGCTGTGTGCCCACATGAACGGCTATACTCTGACACCACCAAATAAATAAGCATACACAGATACATCAACCCTTTCCACCTCCCAACACAGAGTGACTGACCCATGTGCCTGATGTGCTGTCCCATCAGTTTGCCCTTCGTCAGGGATGTCACTCGGATGCTGTTGTCCCAGTGGCCGCCACTGAAGAGCAGCTTTGCGTCATGGGACACTGCAAACAGCTTGGAGGTGATCTCCAGCCCTGGGGCAAAAGGACCACTCATGTTGCGCTGCGTTCTGTAGGCAAACGATGAGCAGTTAAAAGTAATCTTAGTTCAAATCGACATATTCTGCACTTCCTCTCTCTTGAAAAATAAATAACTAATTCCACACATAGAACAGGCTATATCCATGGCAAAACTCTCTGCCACCAGTGACTGCAAGCAAGATTTCATCTTTGATCTTTTCAGCCTTTTACACAATTGGATAACTCATGTCCCTACTAAGCATTGCAACATTAAAGACAAAATAGAATATTCTAAAAACAAAAAACCCAAACCCACCACATACACCTATGTATTACTACAGTGTAAGAAAGTATGGCTGCCTATCTCAGATTCCAAAATGAGCTTTTATAATTGATAATTAGAAAAAAATTAGAAACAGCTCTAAGAATGAAGCTTGAAATGCCATTTACATAATCCACTAGAATGCTATTACAGATTAGAGGTAATATTACTGAATATCAGAAGATGCATTCTTAGGTGAAAACTCAGACAATGAATACAGCACAACCCACTGATTTTGAACAATTACTGTATTTCATTATTTTAGATGTATTCATCTGCACCCCTCCTCAAAATTTGCTTACTTGGGATTTGTCACTGTTGTATCTTTGATGAATGTAAAATAGTTGGAAATATTTTTGTCATAAGGCAGCCAACCATGAGTTCCAATAACGCAGTTCAGACTTGTTGTTACCTAAAAAAGTTTGATGAAAAAGTTGATGAGACCCAGAGATTTATTTTCTGCTTGCCTTGATGCTAAAGGAGCTTGCATAAAATCCAGCAGAGGCTTCTTGAAAATTTACCACAAAGGGAAAAAGCACATGCACCTCCCCTCAAACAAACAAATCAATAAAAAATTCTGCTCAGATGAGTTAATCCACATGTGGTACATAGAACCATATTAGAATAGTCTATGTTCTACACAGGTCACCGAAGTTGGGGTAGAAAGGATGGGAGGAGACAAAAACTAAAAATCCCAGCCAACCAACCCCTCTCAAACATCTAATTACAATTCAGTCGTTTAGTTTAAGCTGCTACTCCTTCTCTGAATATTATTTGTTAATAGCAAACATATCAACACAGGAAGTTTAGAAAATGTTGTACTACAGTTCCATTTCGGAGGAAGTAACAAAGGAATCTAAATATTCAAGGTTATTTTCATCAGATATTTATGAAAAGCACAAGGAGAATTTTAGATGTGTCCAAATAACCTATGAATGTACCACATTAAGCCAGGACAATTATTTTGACATACAAAATAGGAATATTGGAATATTCTTTCCTGCAAAACATAGGTGTTATTGCACTGGGGCCAGTATCTAGGCCATATATGCAGATATAAATAGAAAAACACTGTTCTCCTTTCATTATTTAGTGCCTGCCATAGTACAAGAACGTGTGTTAGTGCACAAGTCAGTCTTAGGAACAGTGCAGGCCTTCAGAGTGTGCATGCACCACTAATGGTATAGTTTAATATATGGGTTGGAAAGCAATGACCAACAATGACACCATTAATAACTTAATCCTGTAATTTTAAATTCAGGCTGTATTGCAATAGCAAATTGGTTGCTACAGAGAAGTTGATCAAGTGGCAACTTACAATATGCCTCACTATAACTTACAGTCACGTCTCATCAGCTCTTAAATGCCATTCAACAAATCAGCCTGGCTTCTCCTTGGAAGATAAATATTTAACTTATAACTGACATTCGTTATAGGATAAAGGAACACATTTGAAGAGGGACAGTTAAGAAACGTTTCTCTACAAGCTATATTAAAAAAAAATACACCCATTTGACTGTCTGCAGTTTAAGAACAGTATTGACACATGCAACTCACCAAGATCTCTGGGCTTCCCTGAGAAATAAAGGAACGTGACTGATTCCTGGGGACAACAGCTTTGACAATGGGCACACCATCACTAATTCCCTAAGAGAAAGGACATGGTTTTGATCTGATTATATCCAAAAGCTAAAGGACAAATCTAGAACCTGTAAAGAGTAAGATGCAAAGCCTCTGGAATCAGTGTCAGAGCTGTAGAGCACCCTAAGGCATTGGTACACACCCATTCAGTTTGTGCAGGTAAGCTTCATCACAAACTCTGGAAATGAAACCCTGGCACCCAATCAGTGAGTTTAACTATCAAGTTCAGTGAAGCCTCAGATACTAGCAGTGAGGTTTTTAACTTGTTGGTGACTAATTTAATACTCAAACAACACCCACACAAGCAGCCAGCAGATTATGGGATTCAACCTCTATTAAGCCAACTAAAAAGACAGAGCTCATTTAATATACACTGCATTGTAAAATATTTTCTTTAAATAGGAAGCAAGTTTATTTTCATCTAGGCTGTGACCTTTTGTTTCCAGTACATCAGAAGTTTCAGATTAGACTTGAAACAATTTCAGTAACACATCTACCTCTATGAAGAATGACTTCAGTTCAGTGAGGTGTTGGAAGAGATTCAGAGTAGAGGTATCACTTTTAGTTAGTCTTTGCACTACCTCTTCTGCTGACAGCCTTTGTGGATGGGGCTCCTAGGAGGCAATAGTTGAAGGAGTAACAAATTAGACTAGTTTATCACTTTCTTCAAAACACGAGATACTCAGAATCTTAACAGGAAAATAGTCTTAAATACCTACTTTCCCTTCTTGAAATAGATTAATTTATTTTGAAAATGGATTCTTTAGTAATATGACAAAGATTTCATGTTGCTAAAATTACAAACCATTACCTTACAAACCATTGTTTTTTCAGAAGTCCTTGTAACTCAGTTGTATTTAACCACAAAGGTCTGACTGAGAGGGAGCAAAAAACCATTACCTTTAACAGCTGACAGGGAGTTTGCCCAAAATTGTTTATCATCCCTTCTAAAGCTTTCCTTTCTTTCTCATCTGTTAAAGCATCCAAATCCACAGCCCCTGGATCACAACCAGAACGATGAAGAGTAGAAAGAAGAAAAAAGAAGAGAGAACACAATCCAAACAACTTATTAAGAACCAATATGATCAACGCACATTGCAAAACTTAATTTACTTGCAGCATTATGACCATTTACCCCCAGAAAAGTCCCCAGACAATACCTCTATTTAAAATACAATCTGAAAACTCCACTCTGCATGTGGAATTTTAAGTATATCTGTCAGGGCAAGAATTGCAGGCCTTTGTCTTATCAAATTAATTTAATAGGCTTCATGCAAGCAACAAGTAGCACACAAAAACCATCCAAAATTTAGCTTTGAAATTAACAGATTAACATTTGTCTCTAAAATTAGTTGCTTTTAAGCAATATGACTGAACTCTACACCACAAGAAACCTCTTCTGACAAATGCTTTTAAGGAATCAAATAAGAAAGTGACAAGAAAACCCAAAAACTTTTAGGAAAAAAACCCCAAGAAATTGTAACAGCCCTTCTTTAAAAAAACACCCCAAACTGGTTTTTTGATGATACATTACAAGGTTTGCTGCCATATTTCAGCTATAAATCTGCTGCCTTGCCATATGCTACTGATTGGTATGCTCACAAATCAAGTGTCTTCTGTCTAATAATGAAACCTCACGAGTCTGATGACAATGACAAGAGAACAGACTGCTTTGTACCTTCATAAGTACAATAATAGAACACATTAAGCGCCTCCACTGCAGCTGGTCCCCTCTGCTTGTAGCCAAAAATCAAATCTATCCATTCATGAAGATGAGCAGAAACATACTCAGATTCCTAGAAGGAAAAAATGCTCTTGTAAGAATAAGAGAAGTACTGTTCCCATCTTGAAGTTTTTAACTATTTTTTTGTGGAAAAGATTCAATTCCTAAACTAAGAGTATCCACAGATTAGGTATTTATCAATGTATAGGGCAGAAGCATAAGCATATCCTCACGTGTTATGGGCAGTAAGTGCCAGGTAGGAGGGAAAATCAATACAGTGACACGAAATCTTCACTATTGAAATGCACCTGTGCAAGGGAAGGCAACCTGCCAGCTCCCACACACCAGACAGAATCATCTTTAAATAGCAAGGGAAGCCCTCTCACCTAACTCTGCATTTATCTCTGAGGACAGCAAATGCCCAAATCATTAGTGCCCAAAATGCCCAAGAGATTAAATGCTCTTTTCAGCATTTTATCAACATGCACAGAGTTTTTAACTAGAAGTTCTAATAGTACTTGTAATGTCAAATACAACCACAACTGTACTTTGAATGTCATCGCACTTGTTTTACATTTAAGCCACAGTGACAATGTGCAGGTGCACTTTCTTCATGATTCCGTCACACACACAAACAGCATCTTACCAGAGCCTTCCTGTGCTTATAAATGAAGTCTTCTGGGGAGTGGGCCCATTTAGGCAGAACAACATCATTTACCACCTCTTTTGACATTTGAAGTTGGCCTAAGTTAAAACCTAGTGAATAATTCAGAAAAGTTTAAGAGTTGCTACAAAATATTTCAAGTACTGTGATTTCTCAATAAATACAAAAAATCATTCTTTTCTCAATGCAAGAGAAGGATACTGAAAAATTCTGGATTTAAATCTCCAATAACCCTGCCACTGACACAGGAGGTTCTGTTCTGCATGTTTGAAATTTTAAATGATAAAGGATAACAATTATCCAAAACATCCAAATGATTTTGAAGCTGAAGTCCCATCCATAAAAGTAGTATTAATCTTTTACACATCCATCTGTAAACAGATCTGCATTTGCTTTACCAGGGTTAAGAGTCCAAAACAGTTCAATAAGGTTATCCATAAGAAGGAAGTTACTTAGAGGTTTAGATGGTTGTGAAATCAAGGCTTTTAAGAAGTCTTAAATAACCTCACCAGCTATCACTGAAACAACTCTAAATACATAAATGACTTGAAAGTGGGTCTTGGGTGTTTCCAGTTTTTCTAATTTAGAACTCTAGTAGATTGTAGCAGCACAAACATACAAATCCATTTTCAAATTGTGCAAAAGTAGAGAAACAAAGCACTAAACAATAAATGTGAATTACAAAATGTCTAGTAGTCTCATGTCGGAATGTAGGATGCTGTCTTTTCAATCAGCATTATAATAACTACAATTAATATCTTTTAACTTTTGCTACGTATTTAATCACTATTAACTATTACTACCTTTTTCAAACATCCAAATGAACATCTCTGATACTTTCCGTTGGGTAAACAACACTATTTTTAGCCATCCTTAAGTCCACAGCCTGAATTTTAAACAATGTTTAGGCTGCTGCTTAACACAACTGGTATCTTCACTAAACAGTTTGAAGCCAGCATGATGATTAATGTCTACAATCACACCACAAGGTTTAAATAACAAGAGCTCCTCAGCATTCACAAATTGTTGTAACAGTTCTTTTCTGAACAACACAGAAACAGTTTTCTGTGAGCATATTCTTAGCAGTCAGTTTACCATTTTGATTCTCCAGGAATTCTGGAAAGTAGAAGAATTCTGGGATAAGTTCCTTAACATCATTGGGGTTGTCCATGAGTGCCTGCCAGGTAGCAGGAATAGAGTGGAACTGTCTATCAGCACAGTCAAATCTGTGGATCAGAAAACTCAGGTTAGACTTCGATGATTCCCTCAGTAAAATGACAAGGAAGAAACAGGAAGGGGCTGCTGACTTGCTCAGCATACCTGCCACTCTGAAGCTGGATATGAAGGGTTGTGAAAGGCTCTACCCGAATGAGGTAATGCATGACACCAGCAGCATTTGAGTAATGTGTCCCATAGTGGAATTTGTCAATCATCCCAAGAGGATCCTCAAAATTCTCATATCTAAACAAAGAAATCTTTATAAATACAACTGAGCATTATAGTTGATTTACATGTGGATTATGCTTACTCCATGCAAAGATTCAAAACAAATGACCACAGCAATCTGTAAGAGAAAAATACATTGAGTTCTCCGAACATGAAGATTCCAAATCTTACTTAAAAAGTCCCTAAGCAAAAGACTGCTGAAAGATAGAAATGTACACATGAAGCCTTTGCATGCCTGTTATACTCTTCTCTAGGAAAGAAACCAAAGGGCAGCCAGGACTGATGACTTTATACAACAGACCAAAACACCCCACATCACTAAACTGAGTATTTACGATTGAAGACACTTGTGATGGTTTCCTGCAAGATTTAAGAAATGTGTGTGTGACTGTGTCAGGATGCAGAAGAGAGATCTTTTTCACACTCGTGTCCATTTCCTTTTCTACTGGCAAACTCACTCTACCATGCCACCATCCGGCTGCTACATTCCTCACACAGCTTGTAAGAGAAATTCTACTTAAACATTACTTCTGGAGAACCCACTCCATTACAGTCAGGATAGAGCCTAATCATTCAAAGAAAATTCTCCATGTCCCAAGTTTGCAGAAGATTTTGGAAGATACCTGACTGCAGTCTGGTATGATAGCACACTCACTCCCCCCAATAGGAAAAAGGAAAGATCACTACACTGCTGTGTGGGTTTAAGTACCTGTCATTTGTACCTACAGGGGACTTGCTGAAAGTCATTGAGATGTATTTTATTTTGAAGACAATAATCTATGCTTGAAAAAAAGAGGAAGCACAGATTTAGGCTCAATGCTACCTCTTAGCACAGGCAGCTCAACTCATCAGTATGATTTCACATTCTTTATCCTGAAGCAGACATGGGACATATTATGTCTTTTCAAGCTGCTGGGCCATTAAATTGTCTCTACAGCCTTTCAGTTTTTCATCTTCACAGCTGAGAAACAACTGAAAAATTACAACACTGAGTTTTGTCCTTTCACTGCCATATAACTGACTGCCATGTAATACAGACTGAATGCAGCAGGAACAATGAATCAACCACCTTTGCAAATGCATCTGTTATGTTATAAGACTGGCTTTAAAAATCTCACTGTGACTTTGTTTTTTAAATGTGTTATTAGCCTAGAGGCTCAGAAAAGACACATAAATATAACCAAGTGTTCAAATACGTACTTCTCTTTCACAGTCTTGGCATTCTTCTCATTTACCACACCTATGGGTTTGGACAGGTCCCTAAATACTGCAGGATTATTCAGGTCCAGTTCTTCTGAGGTGTAATCTCGTAAAATCCACGGAAACTACAAAAAAAAAAAAAAGTCAAACATCAAACAGAGATTAAAAATACATCCTTCAAAACAGAAAAAGCACATAGCTTTGGCAAAAATTTAAAAATTAACTTTTTTAATTACCACAGGATATTGAGCAAGGTCATTGTAAGTTCGTCCTGCCATGGTGTTCAGCTGAATAAGGTAGTCAAAGTTGGATATTTCTCTATTCACCCATTTCTGAAAGACAAAGAGATAAAATGCAATTCACTACATGAAAGATATAATTATTGCAAATTACACATTTTGTCAGTATCCATCTGCCAGAGGATAGCACTGGCAAGTGAAAAGCACAAGACCACGAAAAATTGTATGCAAGTCCAGATTCAATTTCTCATAATAAAGTTTATTTTCCCTTTGATTCAGTGATTGTACTATCTATATTTCATTGAAATCAGGTCCTGATTGGTGACAGTACTGTTTCAAATACAGAGCAGCAGACAATTAGCAGCCTTGGTAAAAAAGAAAAGAAAAACAGAAACAAAAGAAACAAAAAGAAGGCAAGTAAACGGGTACCAATAAAAAGGAGAACAGAACTTTGAAATCTATTAGAGTGTTAAGATCAATATTTATTTCTAAATTATTCTCCCACTTGTTAACAGTATAGGAACTTGTAAACTAAATTGTCTGTGCACCTTTGCTCCATTATTATATTCTAAACCAAAGAACAGACATAGCTATGTTCAGAAGGGCTCAATATTCGTCTGTGGAGTGATGGAGATGTGTCATGACAGATGATATTTTCTCTGTGTAAATATACAACTCGATAGTTTTTATTGTTAGGAAAACAAAGAACAATCAAAGTATTTCCAATATTTTAATGTTATTTGTAAAGCTTCCTCCCTCAGAGAAAACAATTTTGGCATAAAGAGACGGAAGATAAAAATACATTTACTACATTTAAAAATTTATCTGTGTTTATGGTAATATGGACATTTTGACGTTTTCCTTTTTTACCAATATTACTAATCCCTACTTAATCTTCATGTGGGTGCTTGCTGAAAGTTCCATCATAAAAAGATAGCAGGGAAAATTATTTGTACATCTAATGAAAGAAGTTTTAAAATATGCACTCAAAAATCACAGACTAAAACCAGAAGCAAGTCTGCCACATGTTGTCTATTCATGTTGGAATGCCTGTCAATCACATCACCTGAGCCTGGCTCTACCCCTTTACCTGACAGAAAACACAAACCAAACCAGTCTAAAAAGATGCACATGGAAGTTCAGGGACCAGGCTGAGGGTACAGAAGTTGGCAGTTGCCATCTAAACACTGGGGGACTCCTTCAAAAAGCAGAGGAATGCTTTAGACCATTTAGCTGAGGTCTCGTACCTGCATCAAACCTGATGCTTTGAAAAGTTCCTGTGGAGATCTGGTCCCAGAAATGTTTGGAGAACGCAGTGACAATATCCGACTGTACACTTTGTTTCGTACCTGTTAGAAAACAGCACCAATAAAACAAGATTCTGGAGACTGAAGCTGACATTTCAGCAACTTATCTGCTAATTAAAATGTGAAATAAATAGGACACAGTTACACTTTCAAGCACTTTGATCTCTTGCTGTTTAAAGCATTGGGACATGGATGGATGTGACATCCTTCATGTCAAAACCAAACCACACATTTTCTAAGAGCTTTCCATAAACTGGCCTACTAGTATGTAACTCACCCTAAGTTCTGAAATTTATCTTAGTCCCTCATAAAAAGGATCACTGATATTACCCAGAGTGGAAAGAAGTTCACTAATCCTAAACCACAGAATATCAATGATTTCCAATGTTGTTGTAAAAAAGAAAGTCCCCTTTGATTTGTAATTAATTTGCTCAATCTTTAAAAAAATGCATGGGCTTCAAGACATTTAGATTACTACTGATGTAATTTTAGTTAAATAATCATTCTGTATAACAGAGAGAGAGAGGGGAAAAAGGAGAATCTTGTTTTATCTATCTTTTCACAATTAATCAGTTTCTAGATGCCAGAGGTTTTCAGAGACTGCAGTCTAGTCTTCCATACTGACTACATAAAGCAAACCTTGTGCTATTACTGTTACAGTATTATGAAAGATACCAGACTCAAACACAATCACCAGACTTAAACTTAACCTTGTGGTAATTATATAAATGCATGAAATTTCGGAAGCCCATACCTCCTTATTGAAGTTGAGGAAATAGTTGGTTTGATCTGTAAGGAAGATCTCCAAAGCTGACCTCCTCAGGTTGTACCGACGCAAATGTATCTCTCGAATTTGAGAAAGGTGCCATTTGAAATCAAAACCTACCCCTAGGAAGAGCACTTGGTTTATTGCCTTGGAATATATATTAAAAAAACCCTTTTTCATATAGACACAGTGCAGTACCAGCTCCAATCACCTCAAAATTATTCCTAGAAAAGGGAAGTCTTATAGCTGACTTGATTAACCATTTTGCTAGGAAAATATTAACTTCAGATATTGTGCTGAAAGAAACAAAGCAAGAAATATCTGATGGAATGTAGAATTTGCTTCTGCTTGCTGATTAAAGACACATCATAAATATATTCTGTTGACAAAAGGTATGAACCAACCCCCTTTGCTTTCTTAAACAGGCTCAAAGAAATTTTTATGATTAGATTACCCAAAGGCTCACATTTTGGTATACTGATTTGGAAAATTTTACTATTATTTGTCCAACATTTCACTTCAGTGTTTTCATAGCCAGCTGTGCATGTTCTATTAAAGTTCTTAAATTAATATAGATGGTTAATACTTACATACTACTACTTCTTAATCAATGCATGAGTAAAATATTATTTGTCAGGGAGAGCAGAGAGATGCCATTTACAAAGCAAATTAGAGGCAGTAACTTTTTTTTAGTCAGCAGGTTTTATAATAAATTATTTTTAAGAAATAGTCAGAATAGTGAATCAATTTACCAGCTCAAAGTACCGTTCCATGTTCTTGATTCTGAAGTGATCAGTTAACCAGTGACCATCAAGTGCAATATTAAGTACAGATCAACAATTTGTCTCTTTACAATTACTTTGACACTCGTTTTCAAAACAAACTCAGCCTACTAAAAGCAGAATGCTGAATTGCACTGAAAATAAAAGAGATATTGATCATGCTCACCTTCCTCTTTTTCAATGCTACCATCAAAGAAATAGATGTGCTGGGTAGTGACCTCCAGCCTGCCTGGTATCACGTCAATTACTGTAATGAGTTCACAGTCTTCAGACAGTATAAGCTTTTCTTTCTGACTTTCTTCGTCCTTCTCATCCCTGCAAAAACACCACTAAGTGTTACAGAGCTGGGTAGATTATACTGTTGCTTAGGTCCTTGATAAGAGCACAGTTCAGAAAGGAATCAAATTGAATGGCATTAAAACTACAACATGAACGATTATATAAAGCTACTTTCATCAGCAGTCTTGGGTGTTTTGGACTAGACCACAAACATCATTTCATAGCACTGCTCTTCAGTCTTGATATATTGGTCTCAGGCACAATGGACTTGACTTCTCCTGAAGCATGAAAACATCAGGCTGCATTTCCCTTTCTTATTTAATTGTTAGGTGCTTAAATTCTCTGGCCCAGAGCAGAGCTGAGTTCCAGTTTGTGTGACTAAAGTTATCTTCGGGGTTATTTTGCTATAGTCTATAGCAAGCATTTGATAACTTTTAAAGCACAAGATGCATCAGTATCACTCAGAGTACCACATCTCTACTGGACTTCAACAGCACAGACACATACAGATGCATGCACAACATGAGATGTCCAATTATTCAAGCAAAGCATTTGCCATCCTCCCTCAACTCCCCTTTCCCTGGTCTCTCTCTCCTGCCCTTTTTTTTTGGTTGCAGTCACATAAGTGACATGAAGGAAGCAGAGGAGGCCTTCTGTCTGGAATACTCTTAAACACAAGGCATTCTCCAGCACATTAATGCCAACCACACAAATTTTCATGCTATGCAGCTGACAGCAGAGTGAATGGCCATGGCAACTATGGAAGAGAGGCAGATCCAGTCTGGTCCATGTCCTTACAGGGCAGATGGCCTCTTGAGAATTATAGCCAATGTACACAGTAGAAAAGCCTCAACAGTCCTGTAGCTTCAGCTTCAGACAAACTGTGGGCAGTGAATCACTAATGGATGCTCACAAACATCTACTCTGCCTTCTTTTCCCTGGGGCTTTTCTTGTCTCAGTGATGACAATGATAAATCCAACAGTAACTTTGCTGATCAAAACCACCCTGGATTGAATTGTTAAGGCAAGACAAAGAAAGAGGGAAGCTTTGTATGCTATTCAATTCCCAAAGTTGTTTCTCACTCCTTATCCCTAGCACAGAAACAAATGACAATTGTTCCACCCTGTTCTACTTACAAATTGGAACTGGCTGCTGTGTCTTCTTCTGGAAGTTCTAGAACATCATCTTCCAAGTCACTCACTTTCACCTGCTTCACCACCTCCAGAAGCAGAGACTCACTAGAGGGCTGTGTCTGGTGCACACCTATCATAAACAGACATAACAGCTCAGAACTTTTTTTTTTTGCTGCAGTACTGTTGGAAATCTAACCTACTAAGTGTATCTTCTATGGTTGAATATTGGTTATAACCAAGTAAGAAGCAACCACACTTCTTGAATATTTTTGTGGTTAAGAACACTAAAAAAGTCCTTGAGCTACACTGCAAATTATGACAGTAGAAAGGGAACACAACACCTAAAAAAAATTTAAATTGAATTCTGATGTGGACACTTCCAATAAAATATTTTGTCATGTTTTTCCAGACATCACTAAAGCATGCAGATTTAATAGAAATTTACGGCATTTGCCTTTTGGTTATGTGGGTTTACAAGAGTGTTCTGGGGTTGTTTTTTTGTTTTTTTTTTTCTTGCTTGAGCCTTCCTATCCAATACACCTAAACAGTTACACCCCTAACTGAGCTGTTTGGCACAGTTCTCAAACAAAGCACTTCACATCTACACATTTTAATCACAAACTCTAAAAGGCTTTGAACAAACACTGCTTGCTCTGATCTCATTGCTTCTTTCTTGAAGAAATAATCTCATACAAGAAAGCTCTGTGACTGCTTCTTTAAAACAAAGGAGTTAACTTTTTTTTACTGCACAACAAAAACCCATATTTCAATGAACCAGGGCAAAAGAATTCTACTCATTAGGAAGATGCTGTTTCAAGTCAAAGAACCACTCTAATATTATAGACTTCATGAAATAAAGAGAAATCAAATTTAAGTATCTAGCATACACTGCTTATTAAACACAAATAGGAAAGTGGGTATCTTTCTTTGGTAAGAACTCAAGTGAAATAGCAAATACAAGTTTACCTAAATTATCTCTCAGGTCACTAGCATCCTGATGAGAGTTGAAGTTGTAATTCTGCACTAGTTTTAGTCTCATACGCGAAAAATTTTCCACATTTGAAAGTTTCCAGTGAATAGGACGTTGTTTCCTAGGAAAGCAAGTATATTCATAAAAACAATCTGCATAAAGCAAAGACCTACAGGAATGAACCACTAACAAAAGAGTGCATATTTAGAAAAATACTGGTCATCCACTTGTACATTATAAAAAATAAAAGATTAAAATGCAGTTTGTAGCAATTGTTTCACATTGCAGTTCTTTACCTTGTAAACAATATTTATTTTCACAGGATCATCAAGGTTGGAAGAGATGTTCAAGATCATCAAGTCCAACTGACAACCTACTAGCACCATAACCACTCCAACTTATCTTCTAATAAGAACCTTCCCTGACACAACTTGAGGCCATTTTCTCTTGTCCTGTCACTTGAGACTGTAATCTCAAGCACAGTTATTGCAGTCAATTTGACCTGTTTTTAACCACATGAAACAGTCATTTGAGCAAATTCCTTTTAAGCATCACATGCACTTTAGAAACTCCAGTCTCACCTTTCAGCCCAAGGACCACGCTCAGAGAACAAGTAAAGCTGGGCTGCTCTCCACTGTCTCAGAGTGGCTGTGTGCTGGCTGCTGAGCTGTTTGAGCATGCTGTTGTACCGCAGGTTTTCCTGCCGAGCCTTTCTGCTGAATGGTTCCACAAAGTGCTCCTGAAAGACCATTGCAAATACATTGAGCACTGAATTAACTCTGACCTCGGAAAACAGTTTCATGGTTTCCAAGAAGTCTCATAAAACAAGAAATGAAAAAGGTTTAGCAATAAAACCTTCTGGAATTTTAAGGTAATACTTAGCAGAGAAGTTTTTAAAAGCTTAGAACTAGAAGAAATAGTGTCAGATTTTGATTTAAAGATGTGAAGAAAGCATTATCAGTGCTGAATTCACATTAGAGCAATTTTTGATCATCAGAAAAGCAGTCAGTATTAGAAATCCTACTATAATAGGCAGGATTTTTCTTAAATTCTGGTACTCTAGAATGTGACTCTCATTGTATTTTTCCTTTAGCTACTGGAATAAAACAGACCTGTAAGTTTTTTTGTTAATAAGAAAGCAAAGAGAAAAGAGAAATGTAACTTCACTATAATATTTCCTGTAATTCCCAGTTAGCTCTAGTGCTGAAACTCCATCTGGACCTTATACAGCAAGATCAGTTTACAAACAACTTTTCCATACATTAAATAAGAACTATTTACTGTTTTAAATGTTTTAATTGTATTGAAGTAGGGTTAAAGAAAAAAACCCAAACAAACAGTTCATAATGGAAAACAGCTTTTAATAATTCAAAACACAAATTAGAGTAAAAGATGATGCAGCTTATGGCTGAGCATATTTCTACGTTGCTGTACGAAAAGAAAGGTCTGCTGTACTGGAATAACCTTGATTACACATAAGACTCTTAATAGACAGAGCAGAATTAGAAAGCATATCCCAGAAGTGCATATAGTGCCACTGCCCATACAATCTTATAAGTAACCTGTTTACAATCACTTGAGCTGGATCATCCTGGAATTCTCTTCATCTTTTAGAAAGCAACTCTTGAGAGAGTTCTTTTAAAAGAACCTTGCACTCACTGAAAACCTTACCTGAAATTTCAGCTTACTTTCTCCTCTTTCCCGGTCTCGCTTGTGCATGTTCACCATAAATGCTTCATAACAATCTTTCCAATAAAGTGCCATCTGCTCATTATCATGTCTGAATAAATTCTCTTCATACTGCTTCATATTTGGAATAATCTGGTTCCACCAAAGCAAAATAAAAAGTACCACATGATTTCTGAATGGGTTCGTCTGCTTTCATGGCTGAAAAGAGGGGGGAAATGATACAAAAATAATTTACTACTTACATATTTGTCAATATAAACTTGCCACTCATCAGATCTGCAGTATTCTTGAAAGTCCTCAAAGAAAGATGGGCTGCCGTTGGTAGGAGGCAATGAAGGAAGGTGCAGGTTCATAAAGAGAAGTTCATAAATCTTGGATACCAATGTCCGAACAAGGGGAATCAAAAATGAGTAAGTTTCTGTCTTCTCTTCAATTGACCTACTCAAAATGCCTTCCAACTTCCCCAGGAGGTAGCATGCTTCAGGCTGGCTCTCAATTACTTTGGTCTGAAGGAGGGTGTTTAGTTTGGCTGCTGCCATAGCACAGACCTACAAAAACAAACAGTAAAAAATGAATGTGATCCTCCTTGAGCACCCATCTTTTTCTTGCCGCTCGTGCCTGCATAGTCCCACCCTCAAACAGAGGCCCTGTGGCTCTTTCTTGTGCTCTGCAGGGGCACACTGACAGGACTGGAGAGTAAACCTGCAAACACTAAGAAACAATAAAACATCTTCCCTACAGAAGGATGAGGGACTGCCACAGGTCTGCTCACCAGTATAAGCAGCTCTCCCATAAACCACAATAGCTTATCAATGTGCCCTTAAAACTCACTACCACTTGCAGGAATTTGCAACAAACCTGTAAGTTGTCCTGTGCAATGAATCCAAGGAGCAGCTGGACTTGCACCTGTGAAAGCCTAATTGCTTCTAGGCCAGCAGAGTACCAGACTGACAGGCTATCCATGAGAGTCACTAGTTCTTCCAAGAGCTATTACAGAAACAGAAAATTTGCATAAAATTAAAATAAATAAATTGAAATAAAAGGAACACTAACTACTCTAGCTGGAGACACAATAATTTCAAAGAGCTGAAGAAGAGGCTGTGTTCACACTTCTAACTTAACCAAACCCAGAAAACGATCCCAGAACGCTGCAGTTAAACCAGTATTGAAGAAATTCCTGACAACAAAAATCTACCTAGCCCAGTATGTTAAGTCAAGTACCTCCCTGAATAAAGCCAGATATATAGATATATATATATAGATATAGATATATAGATATAGTATATATGCTTATTGTTTCTTGTATAAATTAACTCCAGTAAATGCCATTTCCTTAGAAAATTTAGAAGATTCAAGATTCCACTCTAGGAGGCACTTCTTTCTGTCACTATCACTATTTAGCTATCAGAAGTGATACAAGGAGCCTTGTGAAAGGTGGGTATTCTCAAGGCAAACTGCATATTTCACTGTCCAGATGTGTTTGTTTAAAACTAATACACCTTGATATATTCTCTAACAAATTACTTGAATGTAAAATCATTCTGACTGAAATATTCCATTTAGGATATTACAGGGCTTTAAATTCTCTCCAGGCACAGTGGAAGATAATTTATGAAAGTACTGTTATTTTCAATTCAGAGTTGGCAAGAAGCACAAATCTCTTTGCTCCAAAGCTCAAATCTCATTTCTAACTAGGTTTCTCAACAGTAGGCAAAGCTTTTACCAAGAAGAGACTTCTTAAAAACAAGCGATTTAAAGCTTTCAGCTATGTTTACTTATAAGCAGACATTTTGGAGAATAGCATAGAAATTACTGTGTTAATGACTCTTAACATGACACTTCACAAAAACAAAAGTACCCTTAAAAAATACTTTTTTAAGGATTTCTTGTGATATAATGATGGTTTCCATATAATCTCTCTCCCCTTTTGTTTAGAATAACTGAAAAGCAATGACAACTCAGAATGTGGAGGAAGCAAGACCAGTGCCAGAAATTACATAAATGTTGAGATAAATTACATGTGTCGTAACTCCAACATGGGTGAAAACTTGGAAGTGACATTTCCCAACTTGCAACTGTGAGCAGGGTTTTGGCTGGTACTTCATTCAGGACGCTCAGAGAGTCATAAATGCTGATAAACAGTGCAAAATCTGCTTAGGCTACAACTGATGATGTTTCATCAGCTTTTACATTTTGTAAATATTTCTCCAGTCTGAAGAGATCTGGATTCTCAGTAAAGAGTAAGACTTACATGCCTATTTAATTTGCACAATTAACTATATTCCCTGTGGTAAATATTCACACATTTTTATTCATGAAGGGGCACTCTAATCCATTCCACTATAAATCCTTACTCTGTAATAGCTGTGGTTTAAAACCATAAGACTTAAAGGGATGACAGTATTCAAACCAACAACTTTCTTGTTACCGTTTCATTATTTTACCCATATACATTACTTCCATTACACAATTACTGTACCTTCTCTGTCCATAAATTTGAATTAATTAGTCCTTCTGCCTGCAGGAAACCTTGTACAATTAGCAAGAGCTTGAAGGCATTTTCAGCATGTGTAAGGAGAGCTTTTGAATCTCTGTTATCAGTGACTGACCATTCTAACATCTTCTCCAGCAAGCTGCATGGAAAACAAAATCCCAAAGTAAGTATTGCATGTTCTAAGTGTAAGTGGCTTTAAAAAATCCAATTAAGTATTTAATTGAATCTCTTAGCCTGCAGCTACATAACCGCCATCTTATTGATAAGCCAATGAGATAAAAGCGATTGAGAGACTCATGAAAACAGCGATAGTTTTAAAACCTTCTGGCCACATGACACTCCCAAACGGGTACTGGAATATATTGCTGACAGTATGGGAAGAGAGAGCAAAGAGAAGTACATCTTGCTGGGAAACACCCACCCCTTCCAGCTTCACTCATGGCCCTCACTTCTGTTTACCCTCAAAAGGGATGAAGCGTACACTCACTTCAGTTTGATTTCATCAGAAGGCCGCAGCAACTCGTTAGACATTCCCAGTTTGGTGAGAGCAGAGAACACCTGTCCTCTCTCAATCCAAGCATCATCATCAGATTTTTCAATGCCTTTCCACATTATACACAGTAGGATGTCTGTAAGTAACTGTATGAGTTCATTATCAGTCCCCTACAAAAGAAGTGAAATATTTAAAGTCCTTCTAGTGTAGCAAACCTTCAAAACATTTCTTATGCATTGTAGCTCCTATGCTTTCATGTTTCAACATTTGAAACTCTGCAGTCTAAAGTCCAATTGAAAAACTCATGAAAATACAAATACAAGATACTGTGGCTTGCTTGTATGTTGTAAAACAAGCTCCCTTTAGCCATCCTTGATTTTTTCACAGCAAGTCTGCTCCACGCCTCCTCCAGATATTAAAGGATGCTTAAATATAGAGGGGGGGCAAACTTTGCAGTTTTTTGTTTGTGGTTTCTTGTGGTTGGGAGGGGAGGTTGATTTTATTTTCTTGTTTGTTCTTTCTTTTTTTAACACCAAAGCTATCCCAACTACTCACTATAAAGAGCCATATTGTTCACTTTTCTGTTGGATAATAGGAGGGACAAAAAAAATCATTCATTAGGGAGATTGAAAGAAGGAAAAGAAATTTCCAACACTTGGACAAACCAGTCACACAGGGAGTGAGTTACTTACTCCTTGGTTTTCAAACAGAGAAAGCTCAGCAGTGAAGCCCACATCATTTGTAACACCCAGCTCTTTGTCAGGCTGCCCTGAGAAGGGCTTTGTGCTCTCCGTGGGTGAGGGAGTGCTGGGCTGGCTGTCTGTCATCTGATTCCCAACATCAGCCAGTTCGTAAGAGTCGACACTGGACAGATCTAAACTCAAGTGTGAAGGATTACTGTGCCACAGTTCTTCTCGGTCCTCCGAACTAAAAGACATCTCTGCTGTGGATGCATCTTCCAGCGGCATAACAGAGAAATGGGCAGGGACATCCAGGGATTTGTTGTCTTCTAAACTCCACTGATCAAACAGACCATTAACTGCTGCAAAGCTGCCACCTTTGTCTCCCTCTGTCTTATCAGGTTGATGTTTCTGAAGCTCTTCAGTAGGAGGCTTTTTTTCCTCTGCCCTGGAGGAATCAGTCCTGCTCTCCTTAAAGCCAATCCGGACCTCTGAGTTTTCTTTCAGGAAAAGTCTAACCAAAGTGTCCTGCCAACCCAGCTGCTGAGAAATCTGTTGTGCTGCATCCAATTGGGAATGCAAAAGGTGCAAAATCTAAAGATAAAAGATATCCCATATCTACACATCAATTTTAGCTTGTAACTGCATCCATCTAGCTTTTCAATTAAACATTTTACAATCTTAGAACTTCTTTACTTTTCTTACAACCTTACATAAAGAGCCACAATCAGCTAATAATAAGCAAACAAGCCACAAAATTATTTTTCCTCATTAAAAATATATATTTGAGAAAAAAGAAAAAAAAAGTAAAAAACTTCTCATTAGCAGGGGAGAAAAGAAGCTATAAAACCATACTGGTAAGTTGCCATATTTCAGCAACTCTTCTACAACAATTCCTTCAAAAGCCAGTTAGCTCAATAAATAATCCCATTCAGCCATAGTGGAAAAAAAATTCTTGAATAGAAAATATGCTTGATTAGGAACTATTAAATAGGTAAAATTAATAAAATTGCAGTATTAATAGCTTACTGGTAGTGTACATTATAGTTTCACTTCTCCATTTTGTGAAACCGTAATAGACTATATGGTGTCTCACAGCTACATTCAGTACTAGTTTCAGTGATAACAGCTTTGAGAAAACCCAGTAATTCAATGAGTCTACTATCTCCAACCTGTAGAAAATACAAGCTATTTGAGAACCATGACAAAGGCTTCCCTTTTCGTGTTGGCTTTTAAAAGTACTCAAGTACACAAAATTCAACAGTAAGTGATTGATGGGTTTAATTTTTAAAATAAATCATTGCTAAAGAAAACAGTAACAACAAATACTGCCACTGTGTTTTAAAGAAATAATTTAGCTATCACACTGTACGGTTTATAGGCTTGAAGGACAGTATTTCAGTTCTAAAGAAGACAACTAACCTTTCTACAGATAATCACTCTCATGTTTACATCTGATCTATGAGCCAGATACACTACAGCTAGGAGATCTTTATAATTCACAGCAGGATCTGTAGGGAAGAAAGAAAAAAGCCACCATAAGTGAGATCACACAAGAGGATGCAACAGATAAATATTTAAAAATTGCCTTAGAAGTTATGTTTGCATCCAGGGATAATAAAAGAAACAAACTTCAGGGAACTAAAAAATGTTATCTGAGACTAATGGGAATTTTGAATAGAACAGCTCTACAAGTAACACCTCAGCAAAAGGCAGGTATGTTTGCCTCTGAGCAGCAGGTATGTACTAATGTTAGACACAACGCTTGCCAATTACCTGCATACAGAACTTGGTTAAGAAGGTTTTTAATAAGAGAAACAGTAACTGGTGATTCATTCAGAAAGAGCCCCAGCCCAGAGTATCCCACTTCTCTGAGTCTCATACGGTGCTTGCTACGTTCATAAACTTTGGTACATTTCAGCATCTCTTCCACTATCTGTAAGAAAAAGTAGACACAAACACAAATTGAACACAAAAATGCATCCAGATCTCTTAAACTTGTGTATGATATAACATGCTGGTCCCACAGTTTTTGAAGTTTATTTGGTAAGCTAACTGAAACAACATGGACTTTTCTTTTTTAAAGATCCCAATACTTTATTTTAAGGGAACACTAACGTCTTTGTGACAATGCCATCTAGCTAACATAACAGAAGAGGTAAGAAAAATGCAAACTTGAATGATTACTATCTTTGTAATTACATACCCTTCTGCAGCCAGACCAATGAAAAACACACATTTATGTTCAATTGATTAATTTAGGAACACATCATTCAATTCATTACCTTGAACACAAGTTCTCTAAGCCTGTCAGAGTATCTTTGATGCAATAACAGAGCATAAAGAATATCAGCATTCCCTGGTTCAAAGAGCAATAAAAAAAGCTGGTCGGGGGTTGGACTGGAATGAAGTAGGCTGAAGAGAACATCCAAAATTCCACAGAGCTACAAAATTAAGACAACTAAATTAATCCACAGTTCATTCAAATTTCATGCTGTTTTAGGAAAATTTTCTTGGTTATTAAGTTTACCTTTGTTAGTTAATAGACTTGTGTTGTTCAGTATTACTGCATTTAAACAATTTTTAATACATTTTTTCTTCTATATAGAACACCTTATCAAATTAAGCAGAGATACAAAGTAAGTTCAAATGCTGCTGATGTCTACAAAATAGAAAATACATCATTACAACTCTTGAGCAGCCGAAGTTCAATTCATTTGGTTTTGTAAACTAAGATAACTTTTCGAATGGCCCATCCTATCTCAGCTACATCTAGACAGAACCACACATCAATTAACATTCTGCTTGTGGTCATTTTCTTCTTTGTTCACCCTTCTTTTAAGTACACAAGGTAAGGTTTCTAAAAGCCAAGATGCAAAACCAAAACATGTACTGCTTAAACTATTAATTTATGCCATGCTGGATACCTGCTCCTCATCACTGGTGGCAGCTATGTATCCTACAATGCTCTGAATCTCTTCATGTGTTCCACCTTTGCTCAGGAAATATTTGATCAGTCCATACAAGGATGTCCGTATTGTTCTCAGGTCATCAGGAGCCAACTCACTGTCTTTACAACCAGTCCTATATGCCAAGAGACCAGAAAGGCAACCTCAGGAAGTCCTTCATGGCTCATTAATAGCAATTTGATGTGCCAGTTTTGTAATTTTGCATCTACCCAGGTGTCATCCACAAGTTTTCAATTTTTACTGAACTCAAGCAACTGAATAGTAATAAGCAGATCAAACTTAGCAAATCTATAAAAGCCCTGAAATGTAGACTTTTACTGATCTGGATATAAGTCAGGATTGCAGGTTCCCACCTCCTACAGGAAAGGGCAAAGTCTGTAGCCAATCTTCCTCAAGCATATAACTATATTCTACAGCAGATATAAATCATCAATACTGAAAGGTTAAATTTTACATTTCTAAAGAAGCCCTACTTCAAATTCTGTAAGTATTTAAAAGAACTTAAAATGCTAAACTTCTTATAATGATAATGATCTATGACTTAATTTGCATTCTTGAACATAAGTCCTACAATTTTGTTATTTTAATTACTTTTACAAGCACTCCTTGTGTCACTGACAAACTTTACATAATCTTAATCTTAACATAAAAATTCAAGGCAAGAAAAAGTAGTAAGTCAAATGGAAAAAAAAATTAATGCAATTTTGTAAACTAAATCAACCACCAAATTCAAACTGCAGTTTTATTTATTAAATTTCACACTAGAATGACGGCAAAAAAACCCCAGAGCCACATACAATAAATGAGGAGTCAGAAGTAGTAAAACTCATACCCATAATAAATCCTGAGTGTGTCTAGAAGAAACTGCACACCATACTTCTTTCTGAAGAGTCTTCTACTGTCTTTGATGATTGTAGAAAGATATTGTATATGCCCTACAACATAAAGTTTTCTTTTAGAACCGAGGTAAAGATTTGCATCATGTGAAGAGTTCTGTGTCTTCACACAGTTGCCCGAGCCCAAGAGCTCACCAATTCTGAAGGGAAAGTCACCACTGTTCCAGATACTGAAGTCAAAAAGTAAATGTTGATACATCTGTTGCAAAAGCTGCATGTTCTTTTCTACTGAGACTTGTTCTATCAACAGCTGTACAGCCATCAGTACATTCACATCCATTAAGATTCTTGGCACCTTGCAAAATAACAACAGGCATTAGCACTAAAAATATGGAACGTCCTAATGAAGTTTTATTTTAAAAAATGGAAGTTTAAGTTTCTTTTATCTTCTACAGCAACGTCTGCTCCATTAAAGCCATACAAGAAACACAAAAGTAGTCTAGTTTGAATAACCAAACAGTTATCTATATTAAAAAAAGCAGAACATGAAAAAAAATGAAACGTATTTCACTTTGCAGATAAAGACCAACTCCTTATACCTTTTTGCTTTCAGAAACGTGAGAAAGAAAAGTACTTATTAAGGAGGCCTGTAAAGACCCTGGCATTTTGGTTATGCTTCAAAATAATCAGAACTTCGTCCACAAAATTCATTACTAAAGGATGTTTCTCAAGTTTGCTCACCTTCTGTAACAAGGCTCCTAGGGTGGCAACTCCATGGGAGTGAATGAGATTTTCTTGATTAACCTGATGTCTCTGAATAAAGTGTTTTATCATCAAGATGAAGGTTGCAATTATGTTCTTCTCCAGACGTGCTTCTGCAGAACAGAACAACAGTAGCAAAAGTCTTAAGGTTTATCATTGGATCACTGTATAAAAATAGAGGGGAAAAAGTAAAATCAAGTGTTTATATTCCTCACTATTTCCTGAACTTCTCAATTCCTGTTCCTTAGCTATAGACTGCCTTTAGATTTTTTTCCTGTGCAGAATCATAGCCATGACTCTCCAGAACAAAGTGATCCCATTCCTGACTTCAGCTGCTTCATCCATGGCTGCAGGTTACCAACTTCTTTGTTACAATCTTTTGCACATGCTGCAGTTATTGTCCCACTGTAGTTGCAAATTGACACTTTCTAGCCATGATATGCAAAAAAATTAGAGAGAGAGAGGGAAAAAGATCTATTTTTTTACTTTACTCCACCATTTCGTCTTTGAAACAAACAACGTCGTGTTTTCCCTTGCAAGGTCTGATTTCTCAGTGGTTTTTGTTAAGGTCAAAGTTAATTCTCAATATTAGCAAAGTTTTAAAAAAATTTATTCTTAAAGCATCTTTTCAGTTTCTTTTAATTTTAATTCAAAATGTGACTATGTGTGGAAGAAATAGACTTGTGAATATTTTATTAAGAAAGTAAAAGTTTGGCTGAAGGCTAAATAGTACAGTTGTGACACTGCTGTCTCCATGTGGCTCTGTGACCCAGCATCCAAGTTGCAGGAAAGCTTCTCCTATTGATACTAGTAGGTTTTACATCAAACATAATTTATCAAAATAATCAGAACAGAAATTAAAACAGCATACCACGGCACCAGGAACAGTAAATCATGAAAAGAAAAACAATGCTATTAAATATAGCTACACCTGAAATACGTTATTTTATTATGTTATTTTTATATAGTGCTGAACTCCTGGTATTCAGTATCCATGTCAGGTATCTACGAACAGAAAGAGCCTTTCAGCTTTACATAGCTGCTCTGGAAAATCCAGCACATAATAAACAGCTTTCAGTTATTGAAAAAATACTTTTCAAACCAAGCTTAAAAATTATTTCACTTCAGCTGCACCTTCCTACCTGATGCCTTTGTGGATGACACCATCACCCAGTCACCCTCTACAGGAGTTACTAGTTCTGGAGGCAGAGTTTCCCCTTCAGACTTCTCAGGCATCTGTCCACCAAGAAAGCTGATCTGCTCCAGCAAGGGAAACAGCACATTTATTCCACCAATACAGTTGATCATATCCTAAAATCAAGAGAAAAGGCAGGACAAACATTGCCATTAATAAAATCCCCTCAACTATAGTAAAAATTTACCCCACATACAGAAGTACTCACAAACCCATCAGAATGTCTCACAGGCCACTTATATGGGCCATCCTTGCAGCTCTTGGTTTTAAAGTACATTTTTTACATTTCCTTGCTCCTCCCCCCATATAAGCACTGGAAACTGAAGGTTACAAAAACTTAGAAAGAATCTTCTGCTAAATATATTTCAAAAACAGGAAAAATATTTTTCTGATTTCTAAGTTAGTTGCAGCAAGCAGTAAGATTATAAGATTATACACATCTCTGCTTTAATCATCTTCCTGAAAAATTTCAACTTTAGGCAGTTAAAAAATAATACAATTTTATTTTGTTTTTTAAAAATAACTCTACACATACATCAGTTCTAAGACTCTCCTTAGAATTCAAGTCTTCTAAATTCCCTTTTTTCCCCTCCTTCTCACAGCCAGAGATAGCACAAGCCAGTCCCTGGAGGTGTTTAAGGAAAGACTGGATGTAGCACTTAGTGCCACGGTCTAGTTGACAAGATGGTGTTCAGTCATAGGTTGGACTCAATGACCTCAGAGGACTTTTCCAATTTCATTGATTCTGGATTCTGTTGTTCAAACAATGCTTCTTGTGCTAAGGTATAATATACTCAAATCACAAGATTTCTAGAAGTGATTCACAACCACTTCAAATCAATTCAAAATCAGGGTCTTAGCAAGCTACTCAGAGACACCCACTCGTTTCCCCAGCTTCGTCCAGTGACAAACATTGTGGAGTAAAGTACCCATTACTGGGCAAAGAGGACAAATTGAAGTATTTTAAAACTATTCATATCATAGCAAAATTAACTATCAAGCATCTGAATTTTCTTAACATTAACCTCAACAAGTGATGGTAGAGATATGCACAGTAGATGTATACAGTGTAGCTCCAACAGTATTTCCTCATTAATTAGTTTGGCAGTACAGTCAATTGTTCACTGTTCTTGAAAACAAAAGCAGGTCTTATTTATTGTTCATACATTCTCCTCAAAATAAAAAAACCCATGATATTCTACTGACAAGCCACAAGTGTTAACTTAACCCTACTAATCTTAATCTGACTCAGAGTTTATGATGGTAAGAAAAACCATGGCAGGATTCCCTAGAGATGACAAAATGCTCTCAATGCACAACATGCATTCAACATTATTATGAAGAATAGTCAGCTACCACAAAATATCTTCATGCACTGTGACAGTAAAAGCAGTGGCCCTCATAAGTTATCAATAAATGTAATGTAAATGCAACACTACTCCAGCTACAGCGTCAGTCCATTAATTCTCAGTATAAAAAAATGCCATACCTGCTAAATATAATTTGCATTATGACAGTAACTCCCAGCATTCCAAACGTTAGGTGAAAGCACACAACCACTACCCTTTTTAGATCAGGTTCTGCCTCTATAGAACACATTTACCTTGATGTCCCAGTTCACTACTTTGTTTCCAGTTAGTCTTCCATGTAAAAGATTTGCAGACAGGTCAAGACAAATTGGGTTTCTACAGGCCTGTTAAACAAATGAAGAAGCCATGATACCATTTAGGAAAGAAGTCACAGATCCTTGAAGACAAGATTTTGTGCCAATGTGCTGACATTAATGTATTTAAACAACATGAAATCCCTAGAATATATGTCATTTCAGATTTCACATTCTCTATTGTACAAGATAATTCTACCCTTTTGCCAAACACGAACAAAAACCTATTATCTCTGCACAAGACTGCAGTTTAAGAAAGTTCTCACTGCTCCTTGTCTTCCCATAAAAACCACAGCACAAACACTAAAAGTATTGCACACTGTGTAGCCAAAGAGAGATTATGTCCTGTTTCATACCTTTGGTGTATAATGAAGCAGCACTTTACTGGGAAGGTCTGCTACTTCAGCTTCTTGAGACTTCCATGGAGTTAAACAGTTTGGACCTATAAAAAAAGGTATACAAAATTATATAACATATATTTCAGAGTCCACTGGATATTAATGTTGCCCTTTACAAATTTTATACTACCAAACTTGTTGGAAGACCAAATAAGACAGTCTGAACCATATCTGAGACATGCTTTGAAGTACAGTCTTTATGACTTAAATCATTCATTTCAGAGGGTCTGCTTAAAAAGGAACACATTCTACATGTAAAGCAAAACTACACAAAGAAGAGGTATTTTTAAACATTCAAACAGCTCTAACATTTGTCTTTACAAATACCTATCTCATATTTGTCACTAATCTCTGTCATCAAGTCTAAATGCCCAGAAAATGAGTAACCTGCAAGATAGTCTTGCTTAGCAATACAAAATATTTCCTTTAAATGAGGCAAATGTTATAACGTTAATCTGTAACAAACTCAAGTCATTATGGAACTTAATACCTTTAACACTTCAAACTGTAGAGCTTTCAGAGTATTTTTTTTAATTACCACTTAATTCTTGATACTTGTAGAAAAATCCTCAAGCATAAATCTCCTTTAAGTGGCCTATCAAAATAAGGGCAATACTTTTAAAGAGTCCCAACTGTAAACACATGTAAGCAAACAGTAGCAAAAACTCAGAACTTAAAATGTTAGGTAATTATTTTGGCAGGTCTGTACATAAGATAAAGAGATGAGCTTATGCAAATATATTTTTAAATCAAACTTCATAATATAGTATTAAATGTTAAGCTTATTTGCTTTAAACCCCTCTCACTTAGGTCAGCTCTGCAGCTCTTCTGGATTGTAAGTTCTTCATTATGTGTCTGTGTAGGGCAAAGCTTAGTGGGGTCTTGTCCATAACTCATTCCTTTCACTTCACTAAAACCAGTACAATCACCACGTACCTGCTAAATACAATGCTTTCACTTGAGAAGGCTGCAGTGCTTCATGAAAGATGATAACTGATCCAAGCTGGCCCTCCAAAGATGTTGGACACCCCCATTCACTGTCCTGAGTGCCTGCTGAGATCATTTTGGTGATGAACTCTGGTTTTCCAAGCACCCCACCCCAACTTCCTGTAGCGAGAATGCCCCCGAGCGATGTCCGATGGGGCATGATGGGGGAGGAAAAAGGCGGATCTGGGATCTGAGATGGAGGAGGGGTTGTTGTTCTCTGACCAGCTGAACCAATGCAGCAAGAAGTAAAAGACTGGAGAGTCACACACGGAAAAAAGAAAACAAAACACATACTGTAAATCTACGCATTAAATCTGAAGACTGCATCGAGCAGATCTGAACTCAATAAATGAAACCAAGAGCAACAAGTTCTGTCGAGCCCTGGAAAACAAGCAATCCATCAGAGTAGGCCTAAAAACAGAGCATATACTTCTCACAATAGGAGAGAACACCCTTTCTCCAACTAAGAGCAATTTGAATACCTCAGCTGCTGTGTGACCTGTGGTAGGAGCACAGCCAGAAAGGACAGTGCTCCAGATACTCCTCTGTAAATACTCCTCTTCTGAATTATATTCCAAAATACTAGCCCAGCTTATCTACTACTGTATGTTTCTCATATCAGTCAGTCCAGTCAAACAGATGCTCTCATGGTAAGCTTACATGCCCCACTTTTAGTTACTTTGAGATTTATAGTGCTTACTCTACAAATGGGCCAAAATCCAGAGTTTTATCTCAAAATGAAAACCACATTTACTCTCATTTTTATACTGATTTTACTATTAGAGCATCCAACTTAACTGTCTTCTCAACATACTTAACAAATGTCAAATCAGAACTTTGAAAAGAGGGAAGAATGTTGGGTGTTGTAGCCCAGTTTAACATATTTTTTTTCCACAAAAGGAATGAACAATGCTTAAAAAGGAAACTAAACATGACACATGTTCATTTTGATGGCAAGTGTATTTTTTTTAGGCTAAGTGTGTACACATCCAAAATGGTTAGATTAACTTCATGTAAACTGCTTATCCAGTTACCAAAGGAATAGGAATAGAATATTAAGGAAACATTCAAAAAATACAAGTAAAAATATATGAAAACACTGAAAATAACAGGGAATATTCCTCACTGAGTACTGTTACATCAATCCTACTGGCAGAGCTGCCATTTATTATGATGTCATCATAAATTATGCCAATATGCTCAGGTAACTATTTTGAGGAAAACCCCACGATTTATTCAATGTCATCTGGTGGAGTTTTTGTTTTTAAACTGAGATGACTAAATAAGCTTTACTTAATGGTTAGTTACACTCCAAAATTATATTCTGGGCAGTATCCAAAGCTGAACATTATCAGCAGTAGGCTGAACTCTCGTTGCATGAGAGCTCATCCTACCAGGGGTATGGCTCAGAAGGGAACTTACTTCATTCATAGCAGGGAATCGAAGCGGGGCAGAGACCTTCTGCTGTCCATTGACGTAGATGTACACAAGGCTCTGACCAAAGGGCCTCTTTCCGGGCACATGAACAATAGTTATGTTGTGCTGGTTAAGCAATATAAAATAAATAAGTCATTATTAAGAGCAGTGAAATTATTATATGGAACTATTTAAGTTCATCTCTACTAAGCTGGTGAGGAAAGCACTTAAGAAAATAAATCCAAAGCGTCAACGAGAATGTAAGACCACCTATCAGCTGCTTCCATTTTAAAGCAGTAAATGTAATGTTTACATGTAAATAGGTTTTTGAAAATAAAGATACAGCTCTTCCACAGTAATACACATCAGTTCTTCAGTATAGGAATAGAAAAGGGTAAGGCAGAAATAGCACCATAACTCATTTATTCACATAGCGCCACAGCCACCTATGCTTGTTTCAATTTAATATAAAAAACACTTAATGCTGTAACAAACTTAATCAGTAAGAAATGCCTAATAACACGTGCATGAGTCATCTCAATCAACAAGTAATAATGTGAAAATTGCTTGCATTATCTGAGGTTAAATCTGCTCTTATGCAATGAATTATTGAAATATTATAAAATATACTATCTGTAAAACAATCAAAAAAAGAGAATTTTGACTTCTGAATTAACAATACAATCCTAAACAATGTGTTTGTCAGTATCAAATCTTACCCAGAGAGAGTCAAAAAAACAGTGGTCAGGCAGCATCACTGTTGCATATTCCCTCTTCGTGCACACTGCAACCACCAGTACTCCTGAGCATGTAATAAAGGCTTCAAACCCCATACCACTTGCTGCAAAAAAGCTACAGAAAGGCAAAAAGACACACAATCAACGACTTGCTTCATTAAAACTAACACCTAACAATCCATTCATTACGGAGAAAATCCACTTAAGTTGTTTGGTGGTTGTCCAATATTTACTATGTGACTGTCTGTTACTCTTGTTACAAAAAAAAAAAAAAAAAGACCAAAAACCTGTTTTGTTTGCTTCTGTGTGTTAGTACCCAAAAAGTTAAATGATATCAAGAACCATTCATGTCAATATCCACTATTTAAGCATTATGGTGTCTTCTCATTGTGCTCTTATACAAACCCAGAGTTCATTACTTTTACAACAAACTGTGTGAAGGCTGTTCTGGGTTTGGGTGGGGGCTTGTAGGGATTGGGTTTTGATTTTTAATGACGTTTTGTTTAAGCAATGAACCTTAACACAATCTGGAGTTATGGGAGTTGAAACTGTGGATGACAAGACATTATAACCGAGAAACTACAGTTATTTCCATAACACAACCTGGGCTCTGGTGACAGGTGAAAGCTCTCCCTTTCCCAGACAAAGCATTACATATTGCCTTCAATGAAGACAAGCAGAAGCACCACATGTCACAGGGTACCGTATGTCACAGCTGAGCTGTAGGTTGTAGCAGTTACAGTCACTGTATGTCCTAGGTTGCAATATAGGGTATATTCTATTACCACCTCCACAAGCTGTTGAAGCAGGTGGGACACTGTTCCTTATCTTCTGTCATGACTCACCCCTGACAACTCCTTCCAGGGACTACCTCTGTTAATGGGCCATCAAGAACCCACCACATGACTCATGGAATTACCTCACCAGAATTTCCTCATCCCATTGTGAGATGCTCCACCCAGGGAGGAGGAGCCACCTGGATATAACCTGGGCTTTGGAACTGCATAGGCAGCTCCTGCCTACTGGATTCCAAGAGGACAAGAGCTACCACTGGACCGACCTTCACGTGGAGACCAGGCCTTCTACAGGATCACCGCTTCAACAGAACCACTTCACTTGGACTGCTACCACCACCCTGACTAACAGGGTGTCAGGTTGTATCCTGACTCTGCCAGTGTTTTTTCTTGTATTATTCCATTTATTTTAATTTTCCTATTAAATTATAATTCTGACTTGCGATCTCCCACCGGTTTGTTTTCAAACTAGTACGCCGTACCTATAGAGCTGCTTCCTCTTGCCACTCTTGCCCGTGGTGCCGGGGTCCAGCCGGTCCTGGTCGAGGCAGAGCCAGGCGTTGAAGGAGAAGGCGGAGCCGGGCCAGCGGTGGATGGCGGGCAGGGCAATGCCGGCCATGCTGTGGCACAGGTCGAAGTACTGCAGGGCGCTGGCCATGCCCTGCTTGCGCGCCATGCCCAGCAGGGCCCGCAGCGCTGGCACCACCAGCGGGTGCGCACCCCGCGGCTCTGCTGGCCGCAGCAGCCGCACCAGCTGCAGCAGCTCCTCTGAGCCCATGGACTGGCTGCCCAGGGAGCCCAGCAGGGTGATCAGGTTCTCTGCACAAGTGCAGTGCAGCGCCGAGTGGGAATTGAGGGTCTCAATGATGCGGATGACCATGTTGGCGTTGACGCACGTGGCACGACTCTGTCTGTCAATGCAGCAAATTCGCCTCAGCCAGTTTGAGATGAAAATCTGCAGCTCGTGTGATTCTAGTTCTGGAAGCCACTGGATGAGCAGCAATAAGGGCTGGACATTACTAATGCCTAGTATCCCAACAGCCATGTGGTCGCCTTCAACAGCCTGAAAAACAGCAGGGAGCTCAGACATGAAATGCAGTAAGATAGGGCTAGAAGTACTGCTGAAACATGTAAGCATTTCTGCATTCAAAGCAAGCACAGCTCACCATATTCATGAGTTCTTCCAGCAACTCCCGTGAGGGTTGACCCAGTGATTTTAGAACCTCATATATGTGTGCATACCCAATCCTCTCCTTGAAGACCTCCTGAGGATAAAAATTCCAGTCTCACTAACAAATAAAATGGACAAAAATTGCTTGTCTACTGCAGCAGGTTCTAATTTAACACAATATTACACACATAATAATGAGAATGCAATAATTACACATTAGAAATCTGCTTTTGATAACCTGTTCATTCCACTGTCTCTAGAACGCTGCAGATGAGAAGCATTTCACTGCAGCACACAGATAAATAAAAGCTCAAAGTTGTAATTTATTTATTACCTATAAAAGAATATAATTACTTTGGTATAATCCAAATGTTAATACTATCACAAAGAACAAATAGCTTCATTTTTCATCTTTTTAGTGCAAACCATAGCATGAAATGTTTACATTGAAAATCAGAATTATTCAAATATTAATCTTTCAGTAAAAGATATTCCTAGACCAGATGAAAAACCACCCATCCTAAACACTTAAAAAAATTAAAGATGTGTTCCAAGGAAGTTTTCCTGTAAACTAATTGATTTTAAACAAAAAAATAATTAAATCAACCAGCAAAGTTCAAATGGTAGTATCCATTTATGGTTTAATTAATAAACACCCAACACATCAAATGGAATGGATACTCTTCTCCTGGATATAGTCTGTGCTGAAATGATACTTTTTTTTTAAAGAACTCAGAACTTCAACAGAAGTGAGGTGATTACTTAGGTAAACACAAAAAGAAAAAATACACACTGCAGTAGAAGCACAATTGAAAATTGTACTGACTCTGTGAATCCCAGCTAGCCCCCACCTCCACCATACAACTCTTTCCAGGCTTTCCAGACTCAGTGGAGAAATAAGCGCTTTCAGTAATGCTCTGGAGGAGCATAACTGATTCTGTTGTCTCTCCCTTAGGCTGTACTGCAAGTAGCAACAAAATAAATGATTCCCACTGTTTCTTTATCCTCCACTGTACAGTCACATCCCTTTACCTCTGCCAAGACCAGGGAATCATTCAGTCAAAGGTTGAATTTAACGAACTCAGCAATCCAGGATTAAATATACTCTTTTTCCATGGACTTAGCTTCCAGTCAGAATTACAAACCAACTACAATCTATCCATCTACCAAATCACAAGAATAACTACCAAGGAAGGGCACAGCGCAATGTATGACTACCAACTGGACAGTAATACTGCCTTGGCTTAGTTTAAAGCCATAGAGAACTACAACACAAACTCCTGCCTGAAAATTCCTGCAAATACCCACTAAGTCTACCCCATATATCCATAGGAAAGCAACAAATTACTTCCTTAACAAAGGTTCCAACCGCCATTATACTCAGATCTTCGTGTTTTGGTAGAAAGAAGACTCAGTGTCCAGCCATCAAACACATATAAAAGAATAAAGAATGCTAATCAGCTATTCCTATCTGGCTTGAATGTGGGACCACAATCTGCTCATTTCCATTAGGAAGATCCATCAAGATACTGTGATAAAAACACCAACTGGAAACAAGATCAAGAAGCTGCAAACAGCCTTCTGCATAGACACGGTTACCTTTGCAGCTGGAGACTTGTGCATTACTGCTGTGAGGGCTTGAATGGTTGATACTGCCAAGGAGTCCAGGTGTCCCTGAAATACCTGAAAGTAGCAGGTACAGAAGTCATATACAAATATGCAAAGACAGTTCAGCTCCAAAATCTGTGCTGTGCCCTCCTGTCAAGAGGGAAACGATGAGTTTGGTAACATGCTTCAAAAATCATCTCCCCACCAGGCAAAATTTCAAACCCCACAGCCTACAAGGAATTACATCACAGTAGACAAGTAACCACAGACTTGAAGAGGAGAGAAGCATTCGCAACAAAAACTGCACCTCAAATATCCTGACGGACAAACAAGTTTTCCTCATGCGTCTAATGGACAACCTCAAGAGGGAGGGAGGAAAACAATTAGGAAATCTCTTGCAGTGTGTGTGTGTGTGCTGCTAGAAAATCAGCACCTGCAGTTCATATAAAGTGACTTCTTTTCCACCCAAGGCCCTGTACACCAGTGCAGCACACACACATGCCCCCAAAGCGTACGAGGTAAGTCACACCAGCACAGTTAGGTGGCTGCCTCACCCATGGCCTCATTGCATTGACTGAACACCTCTCTCCAATTTAAGTAATGTTTTGAGTTTTTTTTCTACAATTCTTGTTTATATTGATGTTTCTATGGTGGTTTTAAGAACAAAAATGTTGGAGCACCATTTTGCATCCATCAGTAAACCTAATCAGCAACACTGTGCAAACAAACATACTGTTTCATCATCTCTGAAATATTATATGCACCTCATACATATTTTGAAAGTGAAATGTCAAGAATCAGAAAACTATTAGATGTGAAGAAACATTTACATGCGGTTAGAGCGTTGTGCAGTGTCCAAAAAAGCCAAAGCTATTAGTTAAAAATCATGATTTGTAAATTAGCATCCCCTGTATTCAGCATTTTTTAACATTTTTAATCAGAACAAATAATTCTACTATAAAATTAATACAAAGATTTGCATTTGAAACTTTCCACAGTATTTGGGAAAAGTGAAGCAACAGGCTATTCCTACCTCCCTGATTCAGCCTGTCCATTGTTTTGTGAACATCTGTTCTTAATGACAAGCAAAGAATCAGGACACCAAACACAACCATTGAGATTCACAAACAAGGCCCCAGAATCCAAAACACCACAGTGCTGAGACAAAGAGCAAAAAGAGGAAAAGGAGGGGGAAAAGAATCACCACCAGGTTGAGAGAATTTATTTTGATCCCATTCATGTACTTCACCTTTTCCTTAAAAGAAGCATAACTGAAGTTCATTCTATCGCCAATATCTGCAGTTTCAAGCAGATGAATAAAACATGGGTTGAACTCAATCTGTCATTCAGAAAAATCATTTTCCAGAGGCAGGAAATGCTGATCTGTGCAGCATTGTAAATTCATCTTGCTGCAGAAGGCTTAAGGAGGATGGTTAAGGTGAAGCACAGGAATCAATTTTCCTGTGATTGTTTCTTGACTTCAACTGAAGCAAAATACAGTTTAGGTAGGTACCTGGTCCTCATTCATTTCTGTCAGTAATTTGTTGGTAAGGTCTTTCTCACTCTTGTCTGCCACTTTATTGTTAGCATTTAAAAACAGCTGTTAGAAACAGAGACAAGAATAATGGAAATAATTGCATTAAACAGTTATCTGCAGCCAAACCTGTGGAGGCTGCCTTAGATTTGTATTTCACATACAAAAACAAAAAGGGACCAAAAAAAAGGCCAAAAAAAAAGCTCTCTTACACTGGTGAGACACACACATCCATTAGTACTACTCTTCTGTTAATTCTTAAAATACTGAAGATTACACTGGATTTTTGCTACAGAGTAATTGCTTTTTTCCCCCAAAAAAACAAATGAAAATATGTAACCACTGAGACAAAGAGAGGGATTTATCTGGAATTTATACTCATCTCTGGCTTAGCAGCTGTGATTTCATTTACAATATGCAACATGACAGAGTGCCATTTCTAAGAAATTTACTTGTAAGAAATAAAGACAAGAGTGGGGCATTAACACGGAAATAGATACACGTTTCACTATTTTCCACTTATGTTTCACCCTAGGTGAAAGCTGGATACCTAGACAGAATAGTTTCATCTTCAAACAGCACAGTAGCAGAATTTCTGGGGCACACAGTCTTTAGGACAGGAAGAAGGGCAAAATATGTCTGCCATCATCCTAAGAATCAGACAGGTTGCAAACAGCTTTAAATCAAACATACACCTATACCGCATGTTCAGCTGAGGAGCTGCTCTGTGTTCAGATTCCTAGACAGTTACTGAATTTGAAAATTTAAAGCTCACCCAAATTCATAATCAATTGCAGTCAAATTGTGTGCCAAGTTTAGCTGTAACCTAATCAGAACTAACATTTACCTCCTTCTGTTTTAAGATTCTATTGAGGCATTCAAAAAAATCCTGATCAAAGTGTTTTAAAAGTTCCTTTAAAAAAAACGGAAACACTTTCCTTTAGTGAGTAAAACCTAAGCATTTGTGTTTTCACACACACACACACACACACACACACACACACATTTTGTTTCATTATCTGCTAGGCAGTCTCTCCAAAGGGGAACAACCTGAGAAACCGCCTTCCATAAATTAGGGCAAAACAAAGGACAACACTCAAGATATTACTTTGACTTACACAGGTGTGAAAGCACGTAGTTAGAAACACTTTGAAAGGTACATCACAGTGAAGAGCACTTAACAATGCAGAATGACTATAATATGCCTCAAAGGACTATAACATTAGCAAGTAAGAATAAGAACATTAAACAAAAGCAAATGGAGACAACGCAAAAATAAAGAGTCCATCAAACTTTTCGTATGAGTTACTTCATTTCTCATAATACATGTGAAAAGGAAAAATAGATTTTTTTTTTTTTACCATGTCTACATGGTTTTAATTCTTCCATTTAAAAGCTGTTAAAAAACCATTTTTTTCTTTTAATCAGACATCCTGTTAGAGGTCATTGTGCTTTGCTCAAAGTCTGACCTCTGACAGAGTTAAATAGATGAGAAGATTCAGCCCTGACATACCAGTTTGTTAAATGATTCTCAGTACAGAATAAGCACCTCCTGATACCTCTACATTACAGTCCCTCTTTTTGGATATCATTGGCAAAAAGCAACATTCAGATCATCAAACCTTAACCAAGCAGTTTTGAAAAGATTTTGTGCAAATCTCTAATCCTAAAGTATAGTTAAGGAAAGACAGTTTGCCCATGAGCCTTAAAACCAGCAAATATGAAAAAAAAAGGGTTTACATTTTTGAAGATTGTTATACTGCAAACGATTAGAAAGTATGACCAGAAATAAAGCCTTGAACACTCCAAGTTCTTTGGGATATATACAGCAGAAATAGTGGTATGGGTTTTCTTTACCCCTCCTTTCCATGGAAATTACTTGCATTTCAAGTTTGCAGAAGATCCAACAGCTTCCTGAGTTTCAGATATGTGTATGGACTCTTATGCTCTCTGCAGAGATGCAGAACATGCTTTTCACACACAGCTTGCTTAGGAGCCCAGTATTTTTACAATTCTCACAAATAACAAAAAAAAAAAATCTAGAAATAGGGTGTCCACCCCTAGCTAATAATAAGAAATCCTAATTCTACAGTTAACTCAATCTTTGCTATACAGCTTTGAAAAAGAATGGAGACACAGTGTATTTGGAAGTACAAATAAACTCCAACACCTGCCCTGCCTCTGTCCTCTCCCACTTCTCATCCTTGGGGGTATTTTGACTGTGAAAAAAAAATGCACTGTGTTGCAAACTGGCAGCACTGATCTCTAAACAACACAGTGATACGTGAGACGGTATCACAGGAAAAAACCTTAAAAGAACATCTTATGACATAGGCAGAATAAAAATAAAAACAGCAAGCCGCAAGAAAAATAAAGCAGCTGTTCCTGCTTTCTTACATTCCACCACTTGTTTATGAGAGCAGGAAGACAGCTAAGAGTCTCCATGAAGAGGTAAACATCACGCTGCTGACGATTTTAGAAGAAACTAAAAAAGGAGTTTCTTCTAGAGTACAAGGTTAGTACAAAAACAGGCAGAGATTCCCAAACACAGGAGGAGAACGCAAAGGTCAAACAATATATTTTCAGGAGATAATAAAACTAAAAACTATTCAAAACACTTCAATCAACTGGCATTCTGCGTCTGGTTATAATTACAATTAAGACATAATCCAAACACATTTATTTTTAATACATCATTGCACTGAAATACATTCTAATCCAAAACCTAAATGGATTAGAAACAAACTGCACATTGTAGCTAGCATTAAATTATCTAGAGAAAGCTCAAAACAGCTATGTCACTAACAGATCAAAAAGAGAAATAAAACAGTGCAGAGAGTTCCANATCTGGCCATGTTTCCACTACTCATCTCGTGATCCGGCTCTTCCTTGCTGAGGGAAGAATAAAAGGACTCTGATAAACACAACTTGTACGTCTGTCTTTACCGGCTAGGAGCCCACTGAGGAAACAGGAGAGCAACAAGTTCCATCATATCTGTGTTCTTTTACACAGGGAGAAATGAAAACAGTGCAATCAGTGGAAGTTTGCAAACTATGCCCATTTGCGGTTGAGATGAAAACCCCAAATTCTATGTAGAAAAGAACAATTAAAGAGCTTTTTCAACAGTTTGAGCTCATGTTTTATGTCAGCCATACAGAGGACTCAAGTATTTTGAAACACTTACAATGGCACACCGGCAAGATTTTTTTAAATGGAAAAACATTCCTCTGAAATTAGAATTCAGACCTTCATCTGGCAGCAGTTGTTAAGTGACTTCGTAGCAATCCAGTGATAGAATATAAAAGAAACAAAACAAAAAAACCAAACCCCACAACAAAAACCCAAATAAAAAGGCAGGGGGCATTGATTTTTTCAATCAGACATACTGTTAGAAGTCATTGTGCTTTGCTCAAAGTCTGACATCCGAGAGATTTTAATAGTTAAGATTCAGCACTGATTGAAAGATACAGCACTGGAACAGATCTTAGAGGCTGAGCAGGGTCTGTAAAGGTATTTTGCTCAGGACTCAAAGTAAGTATTCACTGCTTTAACCACAAGACAGACATGAGACACCTCTACTTCATCAGTAATAATACAAGGCAGGTTTTGTTAAAAATATGTTGATAAGGGAAAACTTACCTTGCAGTTCTGCAAGAGTCGAATGAGATGCTCAAAGCAGTTACTGTTAAGGAAAATGGCCTGCAGAACAGGCCTATCTGTGCAGTCTAACATGGCTGTGATGGTATCTATAAAATTAAAACAGAACTGGCATCAAAGACAAAACTCTTCCCAAACCCATCAAGCATTTTTTCCTGCACATTCCATAATACACATCAGGAGAAAATTAGACAAATTATATGCTCTGTCTTTTTGATTAAGAATGATATGCATTTTAAGAACAAATCACTAGGCCTAAAGCTAAACATTTTGATACTGTGAAAATTACCACATAGCCTACTATATAAGGAGAAAAATTCAGCTAATGAGTATCTTTGATTGCTTTGGGGCTCTGTTTCAAGTCATTGCCAATTGTGAGTACATAAGCAGCATTACCTTTTTTTTAAAGCACATGAACACTTGTTTCCTCAACAAGCAATTACTCTGCATTCTACAGCAGCCTTATAATGTAAGCATTCTCCATGGCTGCAGTACTATTCCTCAGTTTTCTTGGAAGTATGGGAAAAGAAAGACCTTTATTTCCCACATTGAACATCAAAATGGAAAAAACTCAAACCCCTGAATTCTTACCCAAAAACTTATGCCCAGCTCTTTCAGACTTTTACTTTTGGTCAATGTTTACAACAATGCCATTTGAAAATCAAACTATCACAAAAGCTAGCACCACATGGCTATTTTATTACAGAACAGTCTTATTCTGCAATTACTAAGGTTCTGGTAAGTGTCACTTGTTGCCTATCAAAGTTTTTCTCTTTTAATGGAGACTTTCAGCCTATGAACCTTGACATTCTGGTTAAATGGTAGCAATCTGATATGGTTTCTTTATTAGTAAGTGATTAAACAAGAAATATCTAAAGGAAATATGTTAGCAACTTTTCAATTGCTCAGCCAAGTCAACATTTTTGCTTCAGAGTTATTGTCAAGAAGTTTTGAAAGGACTGCACAACTGGGTACTCACTCAGCATTTGGATCTGTAGTGCTATGAATCTGCTCTCCCACTGCCTGCACCGCCTTGGGTTAGGTAAGGCTGAATGGTCTGAATTAAGCAACTTGAAATAGTTCTCCAATATTGTACTTGTCTCGACCTGGCGCTGGTCAGAACTGCTGGTTAGGAGGATATGGACAACTTCTGTCAGGCACTTCAGAGTCAGCTCTGCCTTCCTGCTCACTTCCTCAGGGTTTCTGTCATCCCAGTTGTCACAGTCTGCTAAAACACGCATCAGGACTTCCATGGTGGCTGGAGATACTGCTTGAAGAGCATTCCTCTGAAACCCACCAAGGCAAAAAAATTAAGAGAAATAAACAAATTTAGAAGAATTTAAACCTCTTCAAACCAGCTGTGTCTACCTGAGTTATCTGAATCATGCAATATGCATTATTTTATCTACTAATACTACGTAGTTGTTAAATAACTAAGAAAATTCTATTTGAATTATATTTATGGTTACAGATGAAATGCATCCATCTTGTTCACTTAAATAGTCTCTCTTTTAAAAAAGAACGCTTATATAGAAAAGGAAATATAACTTAAATACGTGTTACAAAACTCTTATAAGGTAGCCTTGATGAACTGCTAATTTGAGGCAAACCTTCACCTGAATTTTCATTTCAGATTATGAGATTCATGATACTTTAGAACATGTGACAAGAACATAATAATTAGTCTAGGCCCTGAGTGTGTTCTTCTCACCATTCTTCCTGGGGGCCTGACTGCACAGGCTCAGGGATGGGAGCACAGGTTTGTAGTGAGCTTGGAGAAGCCCTGTCAGGGACTCCTTGCCCTCTGTAGGGAGATGCATTTAAGCTTTGGCTCTCAACCCTTTACCTGTTTGATCTACACTGCAGCCATGGCCATGCCTGGCCACGTCCTGCCTTGAACCTGACCCCCTGACTCGACTGCCCAGCTTGACCTTAGCCCTGACCCATGGCTGTGGATGGGGCTGGCAACCACTGGCCTCTTGCTTGGCTCTAGGTACCACCAGCAGAGCAAACCCTTACTCTGATGTGCTGACCAGACTTCCTGGCTCGATATCAGGCTTTATGACCACAGACTTGTTCAGTGGGCTGGGCTGGCTGATCCTGGTTACTGCCCCCACACCTGCTCCCACCACTCTGGCTGGGTACAGTGAGATCGGTGCACCCTTTGCCAGTCAGGTCAACTGCTCCTGGCCATCCTGCTCAGACTCTGCTTGCCTTCCCTCATGGAGCAGAGTCTGGCTTTGCAGCTCCCTGGCAACCTTTAAAAACACTCTCTCTTCAAGAAGTAACAGCTGCTTGTGACCAGACTAAGTAGGACTTTACAGAAGTCAGGCAAGAAAGCAGATGTTGGCTTTGCTGATGATGAATACCCCCTTTTCCTCATATTCTTTCAAAGACTTGAAATGGTTTCCAAGCTGCAAAGGCCCCATGCCTCCTACTGAAAACAGCTTCCTTTCAGCACTGGGAAGTAAGCTAGATCAATTTCATGCATATGAACACAGAACTTTCCTCTTTGCAGGCAGAAATTCCTAATTACCTGTATTTCTTCTTTAAAATATTACTGTAAGTTCATATGAACATGTAGCTGTTCTAAACAGCAAACTTCTACTGTTACTTGAAATCAGGACCTACCTTTTAGCATTTAGGTGTTATTGCACAGAATGATCCAAAAGTTGGTAAGACAAAAAGAATTAATAATCAATAATAAATTCTTCTCATTTACAAGTTATGGAGTATTTAAAGGTCTTAAACAAGGAACAAGCATTTGGAGGTTTCAGCAGTTGAAAAGTTTAAAGTATCCTTACCTGACCACCTGCCACAATAGCTCCAAAGAGATGTAGCAGGCAACATTTTAGGCTTTCCTTCAGATGTTCACTTTCTTGAAAGCATTCTGATTAAAACAAAAGGAGACTTTCCTCAAAAAAACCCCACCAACAAGTAATAAAAAAAACCCTCCTATATTCTCTGTCTTCATACAAATTTTTTTAAAATTCAACTGTATTATCTCCACTTTGTTTTATGTAACTCAGACACAAACACACCAATTCCAACATTATCAAAGTAACACGTGACCACATTTATCAGGAATTCACAGGGCTGCACCTCCAGGTTGCACAAAACTTTCCATGCCAGCTAACAGAACTATAGACACACAACCTCTGCTCTTGATTCATAATGTAAAAATGAGCCCATTTTATCCACACCAACGAGAAATAGAAGGACATGCTAACACACAATCAGTTAACAAGCATGAAAAAGTTGAGAGAAATTTTGGCATGAAAAGTCTCATGCCATATGCAGTGCAGGTAACTCAAAAAACCAGTCCCTGAGCTTGCTCACTTTAAGGCAGAATGCCAGAGCATCCTGTGCAGACCTGTAACCCTTCTAGCAGTAATCTCTTTAAAAACAACTATCCTGCATCTCTTCTCTTGCCCTATCTGATAGAAATTAGCCCCAAACACCCTCAGGAACTCTTCTTAGCAATAGATATAACCTGGATATTGTTGTTACAGCAATAACACTAGTCCTAATGTAGCTGCAAGAAACTACAAAGGACAATTTTTGGAAATAACCATTGAAAACAACCAATAACTTTATAAAACAAAACTGACAATTATTCGGGCTTGTAAAAATGGAAGTTTTTAACAAACATTAGAAACTGAAAATGCAATATTTTTATATTCATTAAAATAATAATAGTAATAATAATAATATAACCTTTAAGAAAAGTACCAATTATTGGCAATTAAGATCTCTGACTATATGCTGAATGTCTAAGCCTGTTTTAAAAGAAGATTGCAGAGCTATTTTTAAAATCTGTTCTCCAAACAGAACAAAGCTTAGATGACCACACTGTTAGTGAGCTAGTACCACCACTCCCTGACTTAGGGCCTCTGGATCTTTGTAGAACTTCAGACAAATTGAAAAAAGCAGTACCTAGAAGACTGTGAATAAATCCTTAGGCTGGGTAGACTGAAACCACCCCTCTCAAATTAGTCCTGGCATGGCAGAATGCTTAAGGCACACGCTCAGCAATTTCTTACTCTGTCCTTTCTGCCAGTTGGCCAACAAGCAGATGAGTATCTGCCTGCTAATTAGCACACTTCCAGCTCGGTCCCATTAGCTGACATTTAAGAGACTTCGGAGGACCCACAGTGCAATGCACTGAATGGACAGGAGAGAGCCTACAGATGACATTCCTCAGCAGCAGCCTTCAGAGTGGCTTTCCAGTGCTCTGGCACATAGATAATGGCATTTTATTGGCATCAACATTTTGGTCTTTTTGGCAACTATCCTATTTTTTGTACACAGCGATGGAATCTCAAGGAACGGGAGCTGTGACTCAAACCGAGAAAAATCAAATTCATAAATGCTACCACTCCAGGAATAAAACCTTTTTTTTTTTAAATTTTCAATTAAAAACAAGTTAATGGATAGTTGCAAAAAGAGCTGATTTCACTCCTTCACTCTCCATCCCTCCAGCTTCTTCCTGCTGCTTCAATTCTGTAGGCACTAGCACTTTGGTATGCTAGACTGGCAAACCACCTGGGCATCCCACAGTCCTGAGATTTAAGTACAGAATATGGACATCTAAATCCTTCTTTTCCACACAAATAATCCGTAATGGTAAGAATCCATGAACTCCAAAGTAGCCATCATGATATTCAATGACTTAACCAGAGAGAAAATTATTTCCCAAACTCGGGGCCAAGGAGCATTTGCTAGTTGAATGGCAGGGTTTCATCTTTTCTAGCTGTTAAATCATATTAAAGAGACAGAAGTGCATGAACACTCTCCTAAGATTATTTTTCCATGAGAGTTACCAGCACAGTTACTACAAGGATCTCACATGCAATCACTATGCACCATAATAAATGGAAAAGTTGGCAATTCACAGAACCAACCCTATTAAACCATGTTAGGCACTGAAATAAAGTCTGGAAATAAAGAAAAAGGCTTGCAAAGACGAGCAGGAATGGCAAAGTAGTGATAGAGCAAAGAACAAGTGCAAAAAACAAGCAATCAAAGTAACCCACTTCATTCAGCCTCAGAAAGAAAGTAAGGGACTTCCACGTTATCAGGCATGCTTAAGAGAAAGTTAATTGGACTCATTAAGTACGTTCCTCTAAAGAAGACTACTTTTTAACAGGCTGTTAGCAATACTTACGGTAAAAGAAAGGGACAAACTCTACAGTGAGGGAAGCTGGTTTATACTTCTGTCTGCTCCTTTCAACTGTACTAAGGAAACGCCTGCAATTACATTTAAAAACATATACCAAATAAATTAGACATGATACCTTTGTTTATGACTTACTTATTAATTTATGACTTATAATGTGAAATTATAATATGACACAGTAGAAAACTCTGCCAAAAATCAGGAGTTATCTTTTGCCTACAGGATGAAAAAGAACACTGAAGTAGTATTTCATCCTGAAAACATGAATCACAGCTAACCCCATATTCAGTCTACACCTAAAAATACTTAACATTTTACAAGATGGTTTCGTTTAAAAAAACAAACAAAAAATCCAGCAATCTCTTATTTAGTCCATGCTTATTGTAACTAAGCCAACAGCTAGACGGCCAAATTTCTTGACCAAGCAATTTTAAATGGGCACAAAACATTACGGATTCATTAGGCTGGAGGGAACACACCATCAAATTAAAGGGATGTAATTCTATTGATACACTTACAAAATTATTTTCAAAGACGTAACTTATCTACACTGTGAATTTCAATAACTTCTTTTGCCCTATTTCAAGCAGGTCTGCCTACCACATTACTTTGGGCTTCTTTGTTCCACCAGTTCAGAAAAACGGCCAGTTTTTGGAAGGAGAAAGTAATGTCAGCACCTTTGTGGTGGTCAGTTACAACCATTCACCTGTTACTATATCCTCAAATTTCTTTTTTTTTTAAACTTTTATTCTAACAATACATATATTATAATTTTTGAAAGTTATTGAAATCCCATCCAGTTTGAGAAGCATAACACTTTTCTGTGGAGTGATTCCACTGATTCATGGTTAAAGCTCTCATAAAGCACAGCATTTACAATCCTGTGCCAGTCCACACACACCCTGCAATTCGCTGCCTCCAGTTTCGATACGGATCGTAGAGACTTTCACAGAAAGCCAAGGCATGTCTCACAAATTCTTCTATGGGGGTCTGATCTTCCACTTCTTTTTCTTTTGTTTTGCTTTTTAACTGAGAAGAAAAACAAAGGTGTGGTCAGAAAATTTCCACAAGTTGAAAATTAATCTTGATCTCCACCAGAACAGTTCTGAGCCTATGAATTGTTCTCTACATACCACTGAAAGAGCAGATCACATAAAGAGAAGCAGGAAGTATCAGATGGCAGAAATACAGGTGAGAATTGGCAACCGCGTACCTGTTGAATGTATAACGTAGTCATGGTGATAACGTGGTTAATGTATGAACACATCCCAATCTCTTCCACATTAGCCAAATTCCTGTGAAGACAACATAAAAACCACAGAATTGTACACAGTGTACCATTTGAAGCTAGTTCAAACAATGTTTGTTTTAGCATTCTGTCTGTATTCATACAAAAGTATCCCAGCATTTCAAAAATAGTCTCCAAAAGACTACACATAGTTAAATGTTCATTTCTGTCACAGTTACAGAGCTCACAAGTTTTCATCTAACAGGAAGAAAGACTCGAGGCACTCTGCTGCAGGCCAATTTCATCTGGAATCTGGGGTTTCAGAGGTTAAGCAGATTCCCAGGACACCCTAAACAGAAAGCTCAGAAATGGCATCTGATAACAAAGACAATAACTTCCACTTTACAAGCTCATACACTTTCTAAAACTTTATCAAACATATTACCTAGGAACATTTCTTCACTTTAAATTCTCTGGAGCAAAACTAACATCTAATAAATTATTTTACAAAATAAAGCAGCAACAACTATGAATTTCTGTTTTGAAGTCACAAAGATCAGATACCAAAGNAAAAAAATGAAGAAGTGGGAAGAGCAAAAGTGTTCTGACGGGTTTGTTCTGGTTCTTAATTTTTTTTTCTTCCTTTTAAGTCTGTTAATAAACTTTCTTTATATTCTTTAAAGTTTGAACCTACTTTACCTACTCCTAATCCTTATCTCACAACAAAATTAAATAAAATCTAGTAAGTGTGCTGACGTTTAACCAAAAAACTCAAGTAAACAAACTCAAACCACTACAATGACGTAGGAGAACTTTTCAGCAAGTAAATGTTTGTAATTCAGGAACACATTACCACCATCTACTCAGCTTATATGCAATATTTCAGGATACTTAAACACTGCCATACAGCTCTTTGTATTGTTTCGGAGGTAAGGAGAGCCAAAGTATTCAAAAATGCTGCTTCAAATACTCCTTAGTAAAGGAGATTCTCTATTATATTTTATTCCCTTCCTCTCTCTAAATGCACTCTGCAACAGAAAACTGAAGAAATAGTGAGGAATAGATCCCTAAAATCAGTCTATTCATTTGTGTCAACAGAATTACACTATCAGGCAGACGTTTCAGAAGGAAATCAGCTGCACGAGTAGTGTAATAATAAGTTTCACAAGCTGTTTATGGAATTAGAAGCATGTTAAGAATGTGAAACAGTTCTTCCTGTACAATTCTCTCAACTTATTTCATAGCTAACACTTGTTAGAGTGCACCTTTTCTTTTAAAAGTATTTCTTACAACAGGTACATCATATCTTGAATTCCCATAGATTTACCTTCTGTAATTACAGGGAAGTCAGCATATAATCCCCTTCTATTCCTATCTCAAACAATATTGCTAAGATGATTGCATTGCTCCCGTCTCTCTCTTTTATTCCCTCTGCCTTTATTTTGAAGACTGTGAGAAGTGTCATTTCTCTGTTTCTACTGGAAAGTATCAAATCACATCGTATGTGTCATTAAAATCTACATTTATACGCTGCATCAAGATCTCTTAAACAAAACAATAGTCTTGCTGAGGGAACAATTAGAACAAATACCTGCAAAGGATGATAAAGAATTTCACAAGTAAAAGTGACAGAGTCTGCTGCTGCTCTTCCAGGCCATCTGACATTTTCTGGACACACTGTAGCAACTGGAGCCTGAGGACCTGCAGAATGTTATCGGGAAGCAGCGATATTCCTGGTGGAATGTCATCCACCCTGATGAAAAAAGCCAGACACCACATTGTTAATCACACAAATGACAAGCGACCGATCGATTTCCATGTACTCATGCAGTGTTCCAGTCAAGTTCTGTGGGAAAGGTCACCCAGCGGACAGATCACAAACACTTTCTAATGAACCACAAGGAAATGTCTGGTGGCAACACACCAGCTTGAGCTTTCCTTTCCCCAGCAATGAACTACGTTTTAAAAAAAAAGTGCTAAAATTCATTAAGTGGATTCCTAAATCCTCCTCCTTGCAATGAGCTGCCTTAATTGCCACAAAGAAATTGCATGATCTTCATCAGGCAAACAGGTGACCTGGGAAATCCCTAGGGACAGCCACAATGGAATGAAACATGAGAACAAAGCATATTTGGAAGAACATTTTCAACTTTCTACTGAAGATTAAAAGTGTCCAAATAAATGAGATGCCAATTATTATATAGTTATTGAAGCCCAACTGGTATTCATCCACAGGGAACGTCATGTCGTTCTTACATAAATTTCAAAAAGCCATTTCAAAAATTACTTGCCCATTGTTTTCTGGAAAATAAAACATTTTTAGAAACACACCAGTGAGAACCAAGACATGAAGAAAAGAATGGGTTTATTTGTGGTTTAGGTTTTTTTTCCAGTGATCCAAAACCAAATAAGAAAATGTTCTAGGAACAACCATAAGGAAACCCGTTTCTGTAACACTATAGAAATCTACAGATCTGTTAGAACATTTTTTGGGATGAAGATTGTTTATCCACTGTTGCACATGCTACAAAGAATTAGCCTTTGGCAGCAGCTATTTACCCTGACACATCCTCTATGATTTCTATGCAGAAAAAGGAAGATGCAAGCAAGAGCCTTACAGCTTACAAAAGCCTTCAACATGGCCAAAGCCAGAGGAAAGTTACAACAAAAAAATGCAGCTAGCTCAAAACCTCACTAATATGAACGCTGCATACATATATCTGTGCAAGAAAAGGCACCAAAAAAGTGTGTACAAATGCAATGGCTAACCCTATACAACATGACAGCTATTATGTGAGGAAAATGGGGAACAATCCATCGTTTAGCTTTTAATGTTGAAAAGGAAGCCTTTAGGGGAGGGAAAATCAGAGACTCCCTTTAGTAAAACATCTAGACAGGTATGAATGACAGAAAGCTCCCATATCTCACAAAACAAGCATTACCTATAGTTATATAGATGACCACCTACTGTTCATTCCCTTGCCTATTCACAGAGTTGTGCAATTTACTTTTCAGATCATGGGATTCAGAATCTCAAGGGATTCAGAAAGTTGTAACACAAATTTTGTAGTCTAGGCTCTAAACTGATAGTGACACTAAAAACAAAACTGAGAGCAACTGCTTTTTTTCCAACACAAATGCCAAGAAAGAAATTTTAATTTCTGTGATAGCAACTTCACCCCTCAAGATACCAGCAGATCCATACTCTCTGGAACTACAAGCATGGTTCCTCATAATCCGGTAATTCAGATTCTGTATTTCAGATTCTGATAATTTCCTCTCAGTATTAGGAAAACCATAATTTTTGACAGCTGAAATCATATCTCCAGAAGTTAATTCCCTAAATAGTCTTTTCAGTAAGATCATGAAATGCTTTATAAAAGAGCAAACAGCATACCCTTCATGCCTCACATCCCAAAGAATGTTTTCTTTGCAGTAGCTGCCCGTCTATGCTATTGCACAACCCACGAGAATTTAGTGCCTCATGTGAGACCTGCATGAGAAATCCTCATTGGGATTACTCAAAATGAATACACCATAGAGTATATAAATAAATATAAATATTTATAAATAATCAAGCTTTTTTCACCCCAAAGAAAATTACTACTATATCACCAAAAAACAAACAAAAAAAACCCAAAAAAACCCAAAAAAACCCAAAAAAACCCAAAAAAACCCAAAAAAACCCAAAAACAAAACAAAACAAAAAAAACCAAAAAACCCAAAAAACCAAAAAACAAAAAAAACCCTAAGACTCAAATTTGTTGGCAGGTAGTACCCATTTTTCCCAACAAGACTTGCTGTTTAAACTAAGTATTCCAAAAGGAAGGAAAAAATTACTGTAAAAAATCATACCTTATCTGACGTTCTTATTTGACTGCTGGTACCCTACCTCAAAAATATGAGCAAGAACCTGACACATTTGGGTTCTTCTTATTTATAATTTCCTTCATGACATTAACATGGTTATGCAGCCATACAAACTGCTACGGAAGGGAGCTGAATCACCTCCACATTGTGGGCACCTATTCCAGCCCAAACTCACACTGGGACCTCTCCTCCACCAGTGGTAAGCACTTGGGAACAAACTGCTGGAGCAAATCAGGCTGTACTTTACAACAATCACCATGTAACCACACAAACCATGTAATCAGCATTCCTATCATGATTTCTGCATCATTTTCATGTGGATTTGAAGACAGCAAGTTAATAAAATACAATTTCTATGGTACTCTGCATGAGCTTCCTTTAAGCTCCTTTGCTCAAGATCATGCAAACCAAAAGCAGAAAAAAAAGTATGACAACACTCTGGAGGCCTTTGTTATTTTTAAAAGTATTGAATCAAATGACAATTCCTCTCCGATGAGGAGAAAAAATCCTCACACCAGCTGGTCAAGGTTTTATCCTTTTTATGGTAAATGTATATGGCATGGATACATGTTTTGAGGGAAAGAACAGACAGGTGTGCTGGTCTTTTGTGCTCAATGCTCAAACCCATCAGCATAGCTGTATTCACTTTTTCAGCAAAATCATGAATAACATCATCAATGAGCCATTTCGTACAGAGTAAATGCACAAAGATAGGCGTAGAACTGAAGCTGTATAAGCCTATAAGCTGCAGAACTGTATAAGCTCTACTTATACAGTCAAATCATACCACTGGATACACTCACACACTATATTTAGAGGTTTCCTAATTCTGTACTGCTTAGCATCTTTCACATTGCCAAAGCAGACTTCAGGAAATTAGATATTCCAATTTATAGAAAAAATACACTTATGAGTTAAATCAGCAAGTGACAGTGCCAATTAAGAATCCTTCTTTCAGGAATGAAAAAAAAAAACCAAAACCAAACCTATAATAGAATCTTTACATTTCTTAAGTGGTGTTTTCCTGGATGCTAAAAAACCCCACATATGTTTTAGATTGACACAAAATTTCATGCCTGTCTTCCAAAAGGTTAGTTGTGCCCAGCAATCTGTACAAGCCTTCTTCTCCCTAAACAGTTTCTCATTATTTCCTGGCATTAGCCCTTCAGTATACAAGGTCTTTCAGGCTTATAGCTGTAAAACATACCAAGATTTATAGAAGGAAAAAAAAAAAAAGAAGGAAAAAAAATATTAGTGCATTCAGTTTCTCATTTTAGCTAGCATCACGTTTTTTTAAAGACCAAAAGACAGAATTAGTTGTCCAATAAGAAATCCAGTTAAAAAAATAAAAAGTGAGTCCACAGGGCCCTGTGGCCCCTGGAGTCAGGAGAAATCAGCATTTGGTGGTTCCACACTGACCTGCTTTTCTTTTTCAGGGGTCTGGTATTACTGTTTTCACAATGTAAATGCCTGCAATACAAATTGACAAAGCCCAAAAAGATGCTACTTCTCACATGCCTGATTATATCTCAAATGCAAGTATGGGCAGAAACTGCAATTCCTTGTTAATTCTACTATCTGATCAACATGGTGTTTTTAATGCAGACATAAAAGCAGGAATGATCTGCATTCATCCCTATGTTGTTTTGATGCTTTTTCTTTACATCTGTTACACAAATGAATCTAAATCCACATGGTTCTGTTCTTCCAGACTAAATCACTAATCCTGTCATTAACCTCAGAAAAACACATTATTTCTACACTCACTAAAGTCACCATTTATCACAATGAAGATGCTGCTGTTGTTCTGCACAACTAAGCTTTATGTTGCTGAAAAAAACCCAACACAAAAACCATGAACACATACACTAAAAAACACTTGAACTCAGAGTACAAATAAACTAAAAACCACTTAAAGTCAATGTACCAAGACGTTCTTCTCTTCCAGTGTTCCTTTTCAATACTAAATAGTATGTTAAAGATAACCTGTGTCAAAGGACAAACTTTTTTCCATAAGTAAAGATACTAAGTTGCATTTTTGACACTACAAAGAAATAAATTTTCTGAAAGACAACAGAATTAACTTGAAGGTCTTGCTTACTGGTAATTGCAGTACATATTTTGCACTCATACAGGCATTATGAGAAAAAAATTAATATAAAAAGCTGGGAAGTCCAGGTTTTATCTGCTGAGATCCAGTTGCTGCATTCTTCATTTCCTTATAACAGTAAAGGCTATCACTTGCACTTCAAACAGGATCTGATCCAAAGCCCATTAAAGAATTTCCATTAATTTCAACAGGGCTTGGAGTGCAGCCATCATGCAAGGAGCACCATTGTTTGCTTTCAAAAACCATTAGTGGTATCAACTATAAAATACTGACACCAGTTCTCATGAACTCTGAATCCTGTAACATTTGGTTTTTCTTAAGACCCCTACTTCATCCAAGCACCTCAAAAGCAAGAGAAAACATCCAGTGCCTAAGTTTTTACTCCTCATTTTCAAAGTTAGACATGAAAACACTATCACGATAACACAGCCTGCAAATTTAAATTACTAAATATGAAACTCTGAAATTAGGCTTCAATAGACTCTCATGATTATAAGTGGGAACTTTTGATCAGTAATATGAGGGAAGTCATCAGTACTCATACCCTGAACTGAAGTCTTCATGGGTGCAGGGAAATCATTCTCAAGCCTATAATTGGTGCACATTTTAATTTTTAAATGTTTTCAGCTAAGATACCCAAATCTTTCATTGAGCATTTCATTCATGCTTAATCTTAAAGCAACCCCTGAAATAAAATTACAAAACCCTTCACCTATATCTTGCTTCTCTTCAGTCACTGCTGATGCAGATAGCAAACACTAATACTACTTCATAAGCAACATTTAACAAATACTTATTAAAAAAAATTACGAGGAACACAAGGAATAACAATTATATTTCTATGAGCAAGAACAAGGAGTACTCATGCCAATTTCCTAATATAATGCAAATACCAGTATTTGCCTAGTTTCATCATTCCCAACCCAACTGGACCTTCAAATGAACGGGAGTGCCACTCAAGAACTAAATAACTTTCTTTTGTTTAAAGGCAGCACTGCCATTGAACAACACTGGGCTCTCAGCCAGGTCTGTTTCAGATATCAGGGAAAGATGAACAGATCTGTAACTCTACATACCTCGTTGGCAGCTTCTCAAAGTCCACATCCAGGAACTGCTCATAGCTAGACACAAAACTATCCAACCAGAGCTTCAGGTAATCTGGATCTTTCTGTAAAAAAGAAGAGAACATTAGGCAATATTGCACTCAAGGTCATCTATCAACAACTCTGCAGTGCTGCCTCAAATAAAAAACTTGAATTTAATGCCTTTCAACTAGGAGAAAGAGGGAATTTTTTAGAACTAAAAGAACAAACAACCACCTGTGTCCTTTGAAATTTTCAGCTACATTGTGCTGATGTGACATCTTTTCTCTATTCATTAGTTTATGTATCTCCTCTTCTTGGCACCAGTGTCAACCGAAGCATTTCAGCTTCTCCCCTCACCAACAATCTTAACTTACTCTCCAGAGTCATTCATGCCTGTGTTACAAACTAATTAGAAAGTGTTCTAGTCTTGATACCATAGATACTAGTACACAACACTCCTTAGGGCTCATAGAATTAAATAAGAATTCTAATAGCAATCCTAATCACAAAATAATTTTCTTTTTGTTTCACTCATAGGTCACTATGGCAGCTAGCAGCAAATTAGAGACGGTGTTCAAAAAGACAATGCAGAAACTGTGACTTGCATACTAGATAGCTATAAAACAGATAGAAATTTAAATTTAAGCTTTCTAGTTGTTCCTAGTAGAGTACAAAGACTGTGTTTGTGACCAGCAGGCCCTCAGGGCTGGACACTGTCCCAGGAACTAGGACAGATACTAGACCACTGCAAACCACACAGGAAAATGCTGTCAAAATATGCATTTGAGGCAGTCTTACTTTAGAAGTCAAGCTGCTGAATTTTCAGAAAAAAGTTGCCAGACCATAGCTGACATATTCCTCTGCCAGGACTGTGCAGTCCTGTCCATTAACACACATGCATGTAGTCCCACATTCTACACTACATATAATGTTCAAAACAGCTTTAAAATTCTTGCCTAATGTATTTGAGATTACAAATTATTTTTGAATCTGCTCATTTTGCAGAAGTTGAGAACATTTTTCTTCATCCTTTTCCCTCTTCTGTATCTCCTCCCTTTTGCTTGTCACCTTTATATTACCACAGATGTTCCCAGATAACATAACATTTCCCTGCAGAGTTAAGACCAAAGAGCAAACAGTGAATATCTCACACACACTCTTCTGCGGCAGTGTCAGTGTAAAAGAAAGTCACCAAGAAAGACTGACAGACAATCCTGTCTGCAAAATAGCCACTTACAAAAGAGCCTTCCAGTGGGAGAAAGCCAAACAAAACATAGTTGAAAAAACCCACACAAACAAAACAAAACAAACAACCTCAGAATAAAATAAACACACAAATCCAGAAGCTCAAGTGGTACAAAGCTCTTCTCAGAGCATCTTTCCACAGAAGGTACAGGAGTTATAAAAGCATGGGAACCCCCTTCTCATTCCAGACTTTATCCTTCTCCATGTCCCCAAAAACCACTCTAAACTCAAGCAAGTAGTGTCAGAAACATCCAGACACAATTTACTTCACTATCACTATTAATTATATATAAAATGTGTTCAGGTACTGTGATGACACCAAATAAAACCCTCAGCCAGATACATATCTGATTATTTGCTTCAGCTGACTTTACTGCATTTTCTTGTTCACTTTTCCTAATTGTCTTATTTTCCTTTCTTCTGCTTAATTCCTAATCTCTCCCTCCTTCATAATCTTTCTTCTCATCTCTGCTTTTATTCAGTTTCTAGTTTTTAAGTAATCGCTCACTTTCTTTTTCTGTTAAAAATTTGTGAAAACAGCACTATGTTCTGAAATGTAATGTAGCCTTGTTCTCATGTTTAATACACACTGAACTATCAAATAGTTAACTTATCTTAAACACACCTACCAATTGTCCTCAACATGAAATTGTAAAACACAGAATGAAGGAAGCTGTTGAGATGAAGAATAATTTCAAGGTTTTGAAGCTACTGGTTTAAGCTACAGAGGTTGTTGAATTATCACAAGTAGGTGAGTACAGAATACACATTTCTCAGGTTCAGACATCAAGCATACTGAAAACCAACCCAAAAGTTAGACAAGAAGTAAGATGTGCCTAAAAGAATAATTTAGAAATAGTAGAAGGTGCTATCTTCAGACATCACAGTTTTTCAAAAACGTTCACATATTTAAAGCTCTAACTTTCTTGTATTTCACAGCAAGTTACTTTAGCTGCAAGCAAGCTATTTCACAGGATCATAAAGACAAGGAAAACCACAATACAATTTTAGTAATTACAATACAGCTCAGGCTACAAAGGACAAGGCAAGCACAGGGAAGTAATGAACAGAAATGTTGCCATATCCATGTGTCCACGCCTCTGATGATAATGGCCATATACACGTGCAAAAACTGAACCAATGTGACCTTTCTCCCTGTTGAACAAACTGCTTCTTCATTGGCATGAGAAACTTCTTGAAATCCAGCAAGAAATATTAGCTTGATTCTACTCATATTCCCAAACTAAAATTGTTTGTTGGCACAGCTCAGGCTCATTGCTAATTGTTAACAGTAAACTGGTGCAATAAAACTGTTTTTCTTTGTCACCATGAAAGAAGATGTGCAAATAAGTCATTATCTGACTTAAAAATGCTTTAACAAAAAGTTAAGGATGAGACAAGGGGAAGGGTAGGGCAAAAGACAAAACTAGATTAAATGTCTGCTTGCTCCTTTTTAATGATATAACCAAAATCAGTTTCAAGCTTCTTTATCTTTGAATTACAATGCCTTTGCAAAGCTACCAGTACAGACTGGGACTAAAAGAACACCGGCAGACAACACATGCAAGAAATAGCAGTTATACAGACAACAAGAGTAAGCCACATGTTACCAAATGGCCAAAAGTTTTGCCTACCTATAGAGCACATATTGCTAAATTTGCTTTGCCACTAAAACTCCTCCCAAACCTGGGAAAAACCAACAACTGCAGTATTATTTGATCATTCTCTGCAGCACACTATTCAACCCAACTCCCTTCTATCTCAATCCCCTGCCAGTCAATTCATAATGTAATATTCCAAGTTATTACAACAATCAGATTTGATATCAAAATACCAGGCAGCACTACTGGTATGTGCCAGTAGAAAACAGTTTATGTAACAGGTGACTCTGAGGGTCAAATCCAGAGATTTCCATCCAAGCAATAGCACTAACTCAAAACCACTTGGAAAAAATTTTTTTTAAAAATCATGAAGGCAAAGAAGTTAACAAGATCACTTAGCAACATGAGAAACACCAAGAGATAAATCTCAATTACACACCACCTAACAGAAGCATGCCTCCTTTCCAGAAACAAACAAAAATGAAGACTTGTGAAGCAGGAGTTCATTCCAGGAAAAAGTGACCCAATATTTAGCAGCTGGGCTACAATTAAGATATGTGATTTCAAAAATGTTACAAACAGAAGTTATAAACCGCTTTCAAACTTCGAATCTAGCCCAGGTTTTCTTTTTTCTTTATTAGCAGCAATCATCCCACATCCTAGGTACTAGTCTTCTGTTGAAAGCTGCAAGAAATCTAAATTTTAGTGAAGCAGTTTTAAGAAAGCAAACTGAAAATTATAAATGTTACCCTTGATAAAGTACAGAGAAATGTCCTAAAACCCAGTTAAATACATACAACCTTTCTGAAGACCTGCCTATGCGACTCAAATGCATCTCACATTCTTCCAAACCAAAGGCATCATAGTTTAGGAGAAAAAGAGTCTTTTTACAGTGGTTTCAATTTCTAAGTTCATAATAAAACCAGGCAGTAATAACAGGTATCAGCTGTTTTGTTTGTACCATGATGTTATTGACAACGCAATTATCCTACCTAGCATCTTTATCTTGAACTGAACTTTTGCTTGAGGTCAGCAGCTCCCACTTAATCTGGAGTTTAAATTTGGTGGATTTTAGAATGTATTTCTGTTAAGTTCCTCTCCCACCCACCTTTTCAATTATCCTCCATTTTCCCAGGACAGAAGTGGTAAACCACATTACCAGCAGAACACAAATTAACCTTACTTTAACATGAATACATCTGTGTTCTCCAATGCCAGATCAACTTTCTGAGCCAGTACATGTTGCCATATGACAAATATCTGTGTTATTGTGTGTCAGAAGAGTGCTGCCATAGGATCCCTGCTGCTACTCAGGGCAACAAATCACTGAACTGCAACCTCAGCTCCACTTGATTCTCTAGAAATTGTGAGCTACTACATTATATCTGTAGTCCTCCTAAGGAAGCAGTAGAACACCAGAATAAAGCATCATAAATACTCAGAAGCCTTGCTCCCAGCAGAAGCAGCAAAAACTATGGAATGTATGTCTTTGATAATTACCCTTTTGTTGTTATTCTGCAGACAGGTAGCTGGAGGCTGTATGTCAGAAAACAGCTCCAAATTGCTTTCTGTGGTGCTGGTTGAAGAGGCACCACACTTTTAGAGCACAGTTTACAAAACAATGTATGCTTTGATAATACACCACAAGGCTAAACTGTGATAAACCAACTTGAGATTGGTATTCTTTTCCAGCCCCACCATGCACACTCTGCAGACACATCCTATGAGATCAGTAAGAAATCAAGAAGGAAATTTTTGATTTGTACAGCAGCTGTAAAAACAGAAAGAAGCTTGTATGTGGTAATAAAATGCCTTTCACCAGTTACAACTTTCCAATTACTAAGATAAGAAATGTTGTTTTCTGAAACCTTGAAGCCTTCTAAGTTACAAGCCTACGCTTTTCATTTATTTACCGGAAACTTGCTGAGCTTTTGTGCAAGACAAATTTATGTAACTGATTTGAATAATAATTCACATATAGAAACTGCATGCCTTAAAACTTTTGGAAGATAATTTCCCCATGGCTTGAAATCCAAGAAGGTAAAATCCAACTTAAGTCAGCCATTTCTCTTCACAGTGAAAAATGGAAACAACCAGAGTTTTAACAAGGCTATCTTAAAGATGTCATTGCAAGACAAGTGAAAATCTATGAAAAAAAACCCTGAAAAAAAATAAAGGGCCCAAGAATATGAAAGTTCTTTAGCTGATAGCGACAAGTTTGCAGAGGCTAAGCTTATGCTTCTGAGCTCATGACATTGTAATGAAGTCCTGTGAAACTGCTACAGCAACTGCTATAGCAGTCACTCACCTGCACTAATGAAAAAGAAGTCTTTTGTGCCCATTAAATCAAATGTAGCTCAGAGCACTTGAAAGTCAAAATACTTCCTTGTTCCTTCCCTTCCTTAAATATCTCTGGTTTTCATTAAAAAAAAAAAACAAACAAACAAAAAACCCAACCCAGCAAAGTGACACACCACCCTTCAGGCCTCCACTCCCCTGAGATCCTCTTGGCACAATAAGAGTTGCTACAGCTTTCTACACTTCATAAAAAATGACTGCCAGGCCTGAGCATTGGAGTGTTTTTAAGAGGTACTGGAAATAACCTCTAACATATAAAATAACACTAAACAGCCAGAGGAGGGTTAGGGTTTTTTTTTTCTTTTCCAAGATAGTACAATGCTAGAAAGAAAAAAACATTTGCTAAATAAACCTATTGAGCTGGTCCCCAGTATGCACTGCAATACTGTGACTAAACACTGCCAAACAATTATCAAGATTCCCACAGAGCCTTCACACTTGCAGTACACAGGTATAAACTCCAGCAAGGTCACCCTTAGACTTGGTGGACCTGGGAAACAAACTCTCAATGCACCGCCTTCAGCATTTAACCACTCTGGAGCAAAGCCCATAGCAGAGAGGGGATCTACTCTGATGCCCTTCTGACAGACAGGACCTTCTCTAAGGCAATGAAGTGAAAAGAAACTATAGCCAAATTCTACACTAGCTTGGGACAGGTCCTTGTCTTTGACAGACTAAGGAAATTACAATAGACTTTTCTAGTCTCTGCGAACAGTGATTAAATGAATGACAAAAACGTTCTACCACAGTCTTATTTTTTAGTCTGCCTATGCAAGAACATCACAAAGAACATTTGAGCCAGTGCAACACTTTCTAGACCCATTAGGAAGCCAGGCAGTACTCGTCTACAGCCAGCTCTCAGTTAAATGGGAACATTTTACACAAAACTGGCACTGAAGTCCTCCCACTGAAAGTCTTCAGCCCTGTGCCTGTGGAATACAGGCACATTTACTCAAGGTTTCAAACCAACACTATTTATGTATTTATATAAAGGGTTGCTTTCAGATTTAGTAATAACTTCCATTTCTACTAAGGCTTCAGGCAAGAACTGGAAGGGCAAAGCTCAGTAGAATTTTATAGATAGGTCCAGGAAGTATTAGTTGCTAAAAACAAAAGCTGGATCCACCCGAGGCTATTTGCAGTGTCACATTCCATGCTCTAAAGGCAAAAATTCCCTGCAGGGCAGTTCAGAGTCCAACTATCAGACTAGCCTGACTTGTTCGACAAGACAATTGTTTGAAGTCGTTAAATTTAACACGCAGCCATCAAAGAGCCAGCCGGGTCTGACTCCTGTGCTAGCACTCAGTCAACCTTCAAAGTGGATTTCAGCTTAGAAGCACAACCATAAAATCTCACTGGCACTGGTATTATCATAACTAATCCCCCATCCCCACGCATTTTATTTAAAATAAGAACAATCCTTTGGTGTCAAGGCTGAAATAGACCTACAAAATGTAAGATTAGGAAACTAAACATGAAACATTGCCTTTAGATCACTGGTGAGTTTACTCATCTTTAATGAACTGAAGTAGTCTGCATAATGCAGAATTGCAGAACATTTCTCAACACTGTTTGAAATAAACTATTCATTTAGGAATTAGATTTGTTTTAAGGGAGCTCTTCCCTCTTCATGTTTTCAGACATAAAAGGCTACATTTCCAGCATGAGAACTCCTAGCAGCCCTTACTCTGAAATATGACACAGTATTTATGCTTTTTGTGAACCTTTCATATAAAATGCCAAAATAAAATGTGAAAAGCTTTGTTATAGCAGCAACACTGCAGTTAGAATGAGCAAAAGACTTCATCATAAACCATTCTAAAGTGGCTAAAATGCCTTGATAAATTCAATCAATCAGTTCTAGTTATGAAGGGAATCACCTCTGGGCACAACTTTCCATTTTAATCAAAATACTGATTTTTGAATCAGTGAATCCAAAAGAAGAAAAGCTCCTGGCAAGTAACTATAAATCTCCTTTTTTAATATCCACACAAGCATTCTGTTCCATTTCCAGAATTAAAAGAAAAAAGGATGGAGTAGTGATGCGTTGTTTTATAAATGGAAGTTGCAGTGAATCATGATAGAAACAACTATTTTAGGACAAGTTAAAAATTCTCTTTAGCATAGGGATTTATACCAAAATAAGCCTATAGCTGCCCATCATGATAAAATTTAGCTCACAAACTTTAAAGTCAAGTTTAATATCTTTCTTCTCTTTTCAAAACAAACAAAAATATTTTTAATTTTCTAGTATTGTCTTAAGTTAAAGAAAAAGATAATCCAAGCACTTTTATTCATTTTCCCTTTTACTTCAGATCAACAAAACTGGAAAAACAAAATGAAAGAATTTTCACACTGAAATAGAAGCCTCTACTTTTCTCTTGCCTTTTTTATTGTCGCTGTTGTTTTTGAATGATGATACAATTACAGCCTTGTAGATTGAAACTGGCATGCGACCAATGCCATCCATGGGATGAATCTAATTAATGTGAACTCAGATTTTAATGTCCTCACACTTGACAGAAAGTACCACCAGGCAAGCCCGATGTACAAGCTGGTGTATATACTCTATTTCAGTCTTCTGGAGTCCACTGCACAGGGCACTTATCAGGAATTTACCATACTGCAGCAAATTACATTCCATTAACATTCACTTTTCCCATCAAAGCTGGCATAGTGAACCAACTGGAAGCTGTATTTTAAACCTAAGGAAACAAGAAGCATCCAAAATAATTCAAAGTCATTTTTAGTGATGTCAAAATAACATGATGTCAAAAGTCTATAGTGTCAAGATTAGCCTAAAATTAATGAAAATTTGAACTATATCTTAGGAAAGCTTTAGACTTTAGCTCTTATTTGCTTTAAAACTCCAAATTATGCCATTGTTTTACATGAGAAAAAGGCAACAACACACACAAAGTCAGCTTTTGCCCCACTGAGTTTCTAACTTTCAGTGCAGTGCAAGAGACAATACAAGCTTATCACAGACAGAAAGGAAGCAGGATGGTGCTAAAACAGTAAAACATCAGCCTACTATTTCACCCTATCAACAGCTAAATATTGCAACATCTTTCAGCAGATAAAGGCTGAGAACTCAAGTACAGCTTAACAAATAAAGTCTGTATTTGTTTCAAAGTGCCATGTGATTACACCAAATTTAACTAAAACCAATTTTTGTATCTTTAGCTATGAATTTAACTATTTGGTTTTGTCTCCTCAGTCTCATCTGGTCTTACACTAATGTACTGAAGCTGAACTACACACTGAAGGTATAATTCACGTTTACAATGAAGGTGTATCATTTAAAAAACCCCAAATCCACTTCTCAAAAGCACACTTAAAAAAAAAAAGCTCAAAACTATGGCACAGCAGAATATGGGTTACTTGTCCAAGTGCTGTTTGGCATCCATTGCACTTTTGCTGGTTCAGTTTTTAAGTGGTCAACACAATTAACTAGAGCCAGATTTCTGCAAGTAACACTCTTGTTTTCTATACCCTGCTTTACCTACCCACTATATATTTAATATCACTTATTCCCATTGCTTACTAAAGGCAAACATAATTCTCAATCATAAATTAGATCATCAAAACTGCTTCAACCATCAGAGAATGCATCAACACATAGAAACATTTTACCAGAAAACTCATAGCTAATGTTTAGATTTGCAGATACTTGGAGAAGTCTAATCGAGATGTCAAACTTAAGACAGTGTTTATGAGGAGAATAATCAACTACAGTTTTCATTTCTTGGTGTTTCCTGTTGTATCTCCCATCATCCTCCACTGCAGCCTTCCATTTAATAGCAGATAAATTGGAAAAGTTAGACTTGAGCAAATTGGTGGTTTTTTTAAGAAAAAAGGTGCTTATCTGTACTGTTGAGAAATGCATGTTTTGATGTTTATTCCCCTACTTGCATCTAATTCTTTCAGCAAGAAAAGCTCAGTAATTGGAGAAGCTCTTCTCTCTTCTACAGAAGCTGTTTAACCTTTCTGAAGCCTGTAAATATTTTAACAGTATCTATTAACACTTGGATTCAGGCATTAAGCTCCAATGCTGTTCAATGGGCAGCTAGCAAGCCTTTCTCCCATTTCTGTCATTAGCACAAACATCCCGTATATTTGAGTTGATTCAGCAATATTCTTTGATCAGGACACACGTTATCCCCAGATCTGCCCAGATGACCAAGTTAAAAGAGCCATAACTCAGATACACACAATGATCTAGGGTTTGTTAAATTCGCTCTTAACTAATTTGACAGACACTCAGGGCTGTCATGTCAATAAGAGTTGGATCTGAATTATATTTGTTGGCATGTTCAGAACTGGATTTATCTCAGAGATTCTGTAAAGCATTGATCCACAAACCCGTAGACATGTGGGAATTCTAACTTCGTGTTGGACACCACTAATGCCCTGAACCTTACATCAAAAACATGGGCAAACCTCAGGTTCTACTTTATCCAGAACTAGCAGCTACATGTATGTACTGCCAAATATATTACAGAATAAACAACAATAATTTCTTTATAGTTTGTAAAATGTTATGGTTTTCTTACATCTTGGTCTGTTTAGATTTATCTGCTGCCTCGCTGCAACCTGAAGTCTGCGTTCTCTGTTCTGTGTCTGAACAACTACCAGCACAAGGTCACCCTGGACCATAATTAAGGAAGGAAACAGCCACTCAAAGAGACTGCTGTCTCATATACTCATGTCAGTTATTTATATGAGAAGTTCTATATTTGTAAATATCAGAATTATGCTAGTTCTTGGACTAAGAGACATCTCTTTAAATAGCAGTTAATTCAGAATTGAAGACCAACTGTTGTTGTTTATCTATATCCATTCTTAGTTCAGCCTCTTGAACAGAGACAGAACAAAGATATTTTTAACACTACATGGCCACAAGTGACTTGTGACATGATCTTCTACAAGTTACACTCCCTAGGAATGCAGAGATTTACTTAAAACAATCTACAGAAAATATATCTTACACAGCAGTTGCTTTTTAAGACTTCACTCACTAGTTTTAGCAGAGGCATGAATTTACGACAGCGAATTATGTAAAACATCTTTTACTGACCATTTGGTTTGCTCAAACATTCATCTAACTGTAAGCTGAATACTTCTTTATCAAATATAACAAAGGCAATATATAGCAATATGGGATCTGCATCACTGACAAGTCAGAAATTGCACAAGAAGGAAGACAAGCGCAAGCCAAGTCAGGATGAGATCACATTTGGGATGCAAAGGTCAGTGTTTCACACAGGGCTGACAATTCAATGTCAAAGACTATTAGATTCTTGTTGAATTACATGCTTCTCACCACAACTAAGAATAATTTGGCTAAAGCCACATTTCTTTGAGGAACAATGTTACAATATTAAATGATAAGATATTTATAATATATAGATATCCCTCACTATGCCAGAGAGAAAACTAGAACACATTTATCTCAATACAATCAGATTGTGCAAAAACAAATGAGAGGTACAGCAAAAGGTAAGAAAGCACATTTGAGGTAACAGCTTATGCACAGGTCTGTTGCTCTTAACACAGCAAGGGGTGTGACTATCTCAGCTCTGTGCATGAGTAAAGACCAGATCATTATGATCAGCTAACACACAGAGCCCCGACTGTATCAATGGCACTAAGGTTGAATGTTCCTTCTTCAAAAAGTGAAGCACAGGCTCCAAACTGGGTGAAGAACATTCACAGGTTTCCCTTCAAATCATTGTGTCATCTTACAGGAAAAGGCAGGGTTTAAATTAAATCAGGGCTATATTGAAGACAAGCGTGTAAGAAAAAGCTCAGAACCCCTGTAATATCATGAAAACTGAAGATTTTCTTATGTGTATATGGCAGTTAAATGCTTGCATTTATGCCTTTGAAACCCCTTTTGAAGGCAACTAGGATCTTTGTTTTTTTCATAGACTAGAAAAATCTCCATATAAAAGGGTATCTGAACACTTACTGAATAAAATCAAAAATATCAGAAATCCTGACATGCTTTATGTCTGAAAGTCTGAAATACCTACCAGAACAACTGGAGATGAACTACATGTAGTTAAACTCTTACAGATAAGACAGAGGTTGAATCTCATTAATTTGAATCTGCAGTAAAAGTTACTTCAGAGGATTATGAAACAGAAATAAATTTTCTATAGTGATATATAATTAATATCTAACAGCAGGTTAATCAACTAGTATTACAATAGCAATATAACAATGGTAATATTACAGCCATGACAGTCTAATGTTACAAGACAAAACTGGTAATTACCTCAGTCACATAAACACAAAAAGTCACAGACACGCATGGAAGCATGTCCTTTTCTTCTCCTACCTGATGCAGCTCCTTTCCTGCTGTACACTTACATTAGTAAAGCATTTCCAGGTATCTGCTCTATATGTACTCACATAAGAAGTGTTCCATTCTCCTCTATAGGTTATTGGAGGCTTTGAACTGACAATCAACTGGAAAAAATTTTTCTTAGTGACTTCTACAGAATGACCTGTGCTATTCTGCATGCAATTCAGTTATCTCAAAATGCTCATGTTCCAACAGTTGGATGAGAAGACAGCAGTTTATATCCATATCAATATTTAAGTGAGTAAAGGCATTATATATTAACAGTTCACTGAACAGAAAAAAAAAAACCCAACCACTAAAACCATTTGAAACTGAAAATCATCAAAAACCACAGCAGGAAGTTACATCCTTAACAAGGCATTCTTTGCAGTAAGTTTAACATGAACATTTGAACATTTGGGGGGGGGGGGGGGGGGGGGAAACCACAGGGGCATAATAACCTCCAAGAGGACTAAAATAAAGAATCACTATTCAGATGCNAGGCGGAAGGGGCGCAAACCAAACCCAAAACACCAAAAAAAAAGGCAAACAACAAAAGACTCAAAACAATAACAAACTTACACTGTGAACAATACAACTGGGGTGGTAACAACCCCAGTGACTCAAATCTAAATTTTACTAAATTTAATGAAGTTTTAAACTGCTTCCATGCAATGTCAGAAGCATTATAAATCAAGTGTGGTTACTACTTTCATCTTTAACAGGAGACTGTAATCTGTAGCTTTTAGGGAAGCAGGAGAAAAAAAACCCAAAACCAAACCCCAGCCTTAGATTAGAAACTGCCAGATGAAAAACAATTGAATATCAAATAAAACCAAACTGTTTCAGACACTCAAACATTATCTTAAAAAAAAAATAAAAAATTAAAAAACAGACAAAAAAACCCCCCACAACAACAACAGAAAGCAGAAAAATTAAACTACCTCATACATGGTGTCTTCCAAAGACTGCTCCTGCGGAGGCCCTGATTAATGCTCCTGCCTGCCCAAATCTCCAATTCCTCAATTGCACAAGGGGCAAAGTAAATGGAGAAAAGCCTTCCTAATGTTACTTTGCACAAAACTAAGTGTTGCAACTGACACCTGATGCTGCCAGAGATGTCAAGTGATCACAAAGAACAGGAGTCATGATCCAGGATAGATGGTGAGACGGTAACACCGCATTATGCAGTACTTGAAGGCTGCGAAAAGCCTTGCTGCTTTAGCATAGGGTGCTGTATTTAAAAGACTATCAGGAAGGACCCGGTTATCAAAAGATTATTAGCAACAATCTGAAGCATCACAAAGGAGTAGCTTAGGTTTCACTGTTGCTTTAGCTAACAAGGCTGCAAAAGCTAAAGCCAAACATTTGGGATTTGTGGCACAATAAATTCCTACTTTACTCAACTGTAACTCTCTGGCAGTTTTTCTAGTTTGAAGAAATGGCCTAGCTGTCTTTCCCAGGATGTCATTCTGGGACAAAGTCATGACAGTGCAACATACTACACTTCACTGGGCAGTCCCAGCTATAAAGAGACTTTTCCCTAAACCACTATATCCTGTCACTGGTAATTAATTAGTGCTGCACCTTCCCGTTCTGCTAGATGCTCTGAGAAGAGCAAAGCACAATATACAGATGTTTCCAAGTGGACTGAGCAAACTAATTTACATTTACGGCTTCACACATTTTACATTCCAAGACATAGCTTCTTCATCTGCTCTTCACTTCACCGAGCTTAATCCAAGACTCTAATGCTGAATGCCTGCCTCAAGCAGAATAGGATATCCTTTTAACCTGAACCAGTTGAGAGAGAAGGAAAAAAACCCAGCTTAATGCCTAACACTTCTTGAAGAAGTGAAGACTCCCTTTTTCTGAATCACTCCAGTTGCCCTCATACTTTGAAGACACATTATTTTATTTTTAAAATATGTTTGGTACTTAGGAACAAGCCCTTACCAACAAACAAATTCATTTAATCATGCCTATGGGTCTGAAAGAAAAAAGCACCAAAAAAGCCACTGATAGCTAATGAGGAGACTGAATATATGAGAAGATGACTTTTTTTTAAAGAGTCCATCCCCTACCACCTGAGATCTGAGTAGACTGAGGACACATCATTCCCATAAAGAAACTGAACATCCCCTAAGTGATCTAAACCACACATTTTAACTAACACTTGCACTCCTTCATGCAAACTTCCTGCTAAGTGAACAACATGGAGGTGGATAGCATACAATCTGAATGAAAGGTTCCAGCAAAGGGGGAGTAGGTCCAAGACAGACAAAAGAGTATTTTAAAGAACAAGGGAGGAAAGAGCCAAAGAACAACCAAGCAAAGAAATTCAGAACTTGGTTCACCTCTGCAGTCCTAGTGTCTCCCAAAGCTGAGTAAAGTCTCGATTCTTGGAGTGTGTTCCAAGTGTCTTTGTTCCTCTCACATCGATGAACTCACTGGCAAAACATCCATCTTCTCCAGTGCTCCACTTCCTACTGCCATTATCATTACTACACTGGTTTAAACGGCAAAGGTTCAACCCAGCAGATCACCCACACGGGGAGCAGTAAGAACTGATAGCATGCTGTTATGCCTCACTACTTTTAACTACACGCAGAGGATTAAGGTTGCACAAAAATTAGGAAAAGATGCAATTAAGATAAGTACTTTTGAAGTACGGTCTGTACTTCACATCTCACATTCTGTGCTCTTGAGATGGGCCTTCTCTAGAAATGAGGTGGGAAGAACAAGGCAAGCACTGTTCTACCCTTAATGTCCTACTGGATTGGAGACTTAAAAAAACTGAAATACAAACGAAGCATGAGACTGCAAAAAGCCAAAACAAAACCAGAGAATAAGGCCATCAAAAGCTACCCTTGCCACTGAGCTCCTACATGACAGTAATCAGTCCTTTCCTTCACCTTTACAGCTGTTTTTTGTATGCTCCTTATTTAACAGCTACCTATTCATATAATCTGCAATCCAATTTGTGTACATACTCAGCACACCCGGCAGCAATTAGGACATGCTTTAAACACATTAATTGCTTTACACTGTAAAATGCAAATGGAGACAGGACAGCATTTTTATATTATTTATGCCAGGTGAAGCAAATTCATTACTAATGGAGTACGTAGATATTATGGCAAGAGCCAGCGAAGGCAGACACTGGAGTAGCTTAGTAAATCTGCTATTTGGGAAGGCTTTTGCTAATAAAGTTTAAATAAAACTGAAGCTGCTCAGAAGTCAGTAAGTACAAAACTAAATACGAAGCAGTAATGAATTAAATCAATACAGTACACCTTAATATGCTACAAAACAAAGAATTATGTAAACTTATACATTCATATAGTTAAAATATATAGCTACTGTAACTGCTTAAACTGAGCCACAAACACTGTGCAATTCTCATCTCAAATATAGAAAAGACCAACCTGAACAGCAAACCATGGAACGAGGCTGTAAATAGTCTAAGAAGTGCAATTTCATCCTTACAGAAACTGACCATGTCTATGCAGTTTCCAAGAAAAAAGATATTACAGACACATTTTAAATACCTACCAAACAAGAGAGGATAAACACGCAAACACAAATATTTACCTTATTGCAGTAAAGCATCCAAAGCTCATACAGCCTCTCTCGGGATGCCATTCCTCCGCCTCCTCTTCCCGTCGATCCCAGCTACTTTTCTCTTCAAGATCCTACCATGCTCAGTTCCCAGGTGCTCTTTCCACAGTTTCCCTTTATTATTACAGTTATATCATAACCAGAGAAGTCAAGTAATAGGGTCTCAGTCTCTCCTTTTCGAGTAAACAACGAAGTGCAACACAAGCAATTGCAGACAAGTGTCAAGCATGTCCGTTCTTCCCCAGCGCCGCTTCGCTTTTAATCTCTGAAAGTGAAAACATACCCTTCAGGTCTTTGGTGGAGGTAAGAAAAAACAAATCCGCACTTAAAGCCCTCAGACAACCTGGGGAACCGGGCGACGGCAGGTCGCGCCGCTTTGCACTCTGACACTATTCGCGGTGACGGAGAGCTCTGGCGTTCAATGTTCGTGGCGCTTTCTCGCTTTTGCAAGGGGGGAAGCCGCAGGGCTGCCGAGCGGGTGCCCGGCAGTTACAGCCGCTGCCACCGCCCTTCTGCCCCGTCCCCAGGGCTCCGCGGCCGCCCCGGACCCCGGCGGGCCCCGCAGGCCAGCGGCTGCCGGGCAGAACCGCGGCACGCGGCAGGAGCCCCGCGCTGCGCCGCCGCCCGCTCCCGGCCGGGACCGGCC
>VZTJ01003944.1:1333383-1387362 GCA_013397795.1 Orthonyx spaldingii
CGCGCCGCCGCGGCCTCTCCCGCAGCCTACCCGGGCCGCGGCGAGTGACGGCCGGGCGGGAGGGGCCGAGCCTCGCCACATCGCCCGCCCCGCCCGCGCTCCCGCACACGCCCCGGGCCGCCGCCGAGGGGCGGGGAAGCCGCAGGCGCCATCTTGGGTGCGGGCAGGGGCAGCGCCCGCCCGAGGCAGGGCAGCGCCGGCTCGCAGCCTGCGGCGCCTCACCCGCAGCGCAGGCGGGCCCTGGTCACGCCAGGAGCGTGCCCGTAAAGAGTCAGCATCCCCATCCTGAGCACCTCAGGAAACCTCCGCGCTGCTTCGCTTCACAACTAATAACGGTTACCAAGCACGTACACGTGTTTTACATATGCTCCACAGAGGCCTGCCAGCATAGCCTGCGGAGCACGGACATATACATACGTGCAACCTGCTGCCCCTGTAAAGCAGCCCCCTACCTTGTATGCAGAGCTTGCATAGCACTAAGGATCCAAAGTTAGATTTCCTCAACAAAGTTAGATTTCCAAAGTAGAAATGCAAGAAAACCCCCTCAGCTTGCCGATGTGGCCCCGCCCGAGCACACCGGCCTGCGCTGACACAGCCGAGGCACCACACTCTAGTGAAGGACTTTCCTCCTGCTCCTTCAATAACAGGATCTTCTTTGTGTGACTCTGTGGGGGATGGGCTTCCCTCCGTGTCCACCCGCTCTCCTGGAAAGTGAGGCTGGAGATGACTGTTGTGTCAGACTCCACAGCAGGGATGAGGAGGTGTGAGGAGACGTGGGCCATCTCTCTGGTTTGCTGGGAGAATCACAGTCCTGCAGCTTTCGGCCACAGCCCTGGTCCTTCTCCTGCTGAGTCATCTCCTCGCTTGGGTTCGTACAGCTTCATGCGATGAAGCATTGCCATTCATTACACAGCTGATTACTTGCAGGGGATTTTCACACCTTGCAATGATTTAGTACAAGGTTTGGAAATCCTTTGCAAAGGAATTGACTGTGTAATATCATTGTAGTGTCTGCTACATAATTTTTCTCTAGGGATGGATAAGTATCACCTAGAGCCCAAAGACAGCCTCAGATATGTTCTTGCAACAGGCCTTTGCATATTTGTCTTGTTTTTAGAAGATCAGTGAAGTTTCCCTTGAGAAATTTAAGAGCTAATCTGTGCTCAATGTTGTTTCATGTGGGATCACCAACCACTGTGGGAGTGGTAGAAGTATCTTTTACTGCAATATCTAAACATAGTATCTAGCACGGATGAAGGGACATTGACAAAAATGAGACTGTAAAATTATTTTTAGTTGTGTGATACATGTGCTCTGGTACTTGATGCTAGCCGCAATATTCTGCCGCCTTGAGGATGTAAGATAATTTTTTCCATCAGGAAAAAAATAAGAGCTTAGAGTTTAGCTCTGTCCCCAGGGAAGGATCTGCTGTGCTTAAACCACCCTGAACTCCCTTCGGTGAAATGTGTCCAGGAAAAAAAGAGAGCCTGCCTCCTTGAGAGACTTACCTCAGGGCTTGAGTTACTGCTAGGAGCTCCTCCCTAACAGCCAACCTACATCACCTTTCTAGCAAATGCAAACCACTGTTATTTGGCCCTTCCACAGTCATGCGGTAAAAGGAAGCTTTTTGTAGCAGGTCTTTTGATTTACAAACTCTTACGACATTTTTTTCAGCCTTTTCTAGACTAAACAACAGCCTATTTCAAACTTCTTTTACAACTTGCTCCCTTTGAAGAAGTGAGGCCCTAGCAAAGCCATGTAAAAATCCCAATCCTCCCTTCAGATATTGCTTTGCTTTTTTGCATTACTGACTCTTGTAAAAGCAGCTGCTCCTACACACACCAGTCCTGCAACACGCTTCAATGAAGCAATAAAAAACCATCCTCTGATAGAAATGGGAGACTCCTCCCTTGCTAAGTGCTGCCACCCCCATAATTAGGATGCTCCCAGACTATAAAGCAGCCATTTTCCACTCTGCTGGAGCTGTAGCAATGTAGTTATTTTAGTGGGCCTAGGCAATCAGTGCTGCTTGTGTAGGCAGTTCTTGCCTTATATAGGTGCTCTAGATGGAAAGTAAAGCATTTGTGGTGTGCAACAGAACAGTCTGTTCCTGTGTCACTCAGGGTGAGGGGTCTCCTGGTCTGATCTTCTAGAGGTTTTCCTAAGCCAGGTAGCTCCCTGGAACGTTGTTGAGGTGACTTCTAGGTGTCTGCATCACTGGGTGTGTGTCCAGTTTAGTCTCTCCCTGGACAGACAGACATTTAGTGTTTGCTATGAGTGTTTTCTTACATATATGATATAATGAGAGAGGTCAGTGCAAAAACACTTTGCATTACATCTTGGTTACATCTTTGTCTCTGCAGGTGTAGTATAATTCTAGGTGAATTTGTATTTCAGTGTACTTGCCTACATGAAGACTCAGCAAAGGATATGGAAATCAAAGAATGGAGGAAGGTGCAAAGAGAAGGCTTGCCAGCTATGTATGGGTACTTTAAAATGTGTTTGTGGATTGTTTCAGCTGTGAAAGCTAATTGTTAGGCTTTTCATTGCCTTCTCTCCCATAATTATGTATCAATTGTTTCATGGACCTTAAACAGTCAGGTAGGCAGAGTTCATTAGTATTTCATTGTCCCTTAGCTGCTGTCTTGTGGTAACTGTTTACAACAGTGGTTATTTCTCATACTTTGTTTGTTACGTGTGGGTTTTAATGTCCCTCATCAGTAGCTGTATATTAGTAACTCAGTCATTTTACTATGGAGTGAACATTTCTGTCAGCAAATCCAGGTAACAGAATTGATAGAAAGAAGGAAGTGGATAAGGAGAAAGAATTAATTTTGGTTTAAGGAAATATTTAACAAAGAAATGCACTACACTGGATTGCAACTTTGACTCCAGGAACCTCTGAAGTGGCAGGAAAAGTTACACCCCTCACAGTATTGCTTTTCCTAAATTGTGCTTATTTTCTATGGAAGCAAAGGAAAGAGGCAAAAATCTGTATTTGACTTTTAGATATTCTCAGGCTTGTTGTTTGGCCCTAAGGCTTCTACTGAGACCAAAAGAAATCACGCTGAGATGAGTCTATGGCAAAGCTTTCAGCTGAGCTCTTGTTATCTTAAAGCTAATGCTTTGTTTACCAACAATAAAGACCTGAAATAGAAATGGACTTAGAAATTAGCTTAGAAATGAACCTGCTCCTCAATTCTTCCACCCTTTTTTACAAACAGGCTCTTGCACAGAGGCAAGGAGTAATCTTTACAGTGTAAGTAAACAAATGGCCTTGTGGCTGTGTGTAAAACTTCCACTATCAAATTTTTTTGCTGGATGTGAAGAAATAAGACTTTTCGGATGCTAGTTTCTAGACATTCTAGACAAGCGAAAATAACTTGAGATTTGATTTGCTGTGGCTATTGGCAAGAGGTAAACTGGTCCTTGTAAGATGCCAAGGCCTCTGTGATGATGTTTTGCTGAGGGTGACTTGAATTTCTCTGGCTATGATTGCCAGAGGAGTGTGCAATTATTCTGTTAGGTAAGTCAGCAAACTTAGTGTTTGATTTTCCTTCTGTTACTATATTCACTTTGCCCCCCAGGTAATTCTGAGCTTGTTTGTTGTTTGTAAAATTTGAAAATGGGAAGGAATTTGTTTGCCCCTCCACATATAAGCTGGTATCTAGGGATTTTAGTTACTTTCCTTCCAAGTGTTGGAGAATGGCCACAGCTAAAGCTGGGAGGTGATAGTCTGGCTAATAGCATTAAGTCCCCCTGCCTGCCCTGCTTTCAGATATGCAGGGTTAAGCCATTCACCAGACTTAAATTCAGAAAGGAATTTACCCCAGGGTAGCCTGGGATCCTGGTGAGTGTTTTTGTCCTTGCCTGTCCTTCCAGCTGGTTGCCACAGGGGGCCTTCAGTATAATGACTCCACCGTTGTAAAATGCCCAGGCAGTGACTTGATCTCTTCTGCTCCCTTTTTTCTAGTATGAGCTCCCTTATCACAAGTCTTAAGTTTGCAGCTGTGCTAGGAATGTTCGAGTGTAGGGTACCTCTTAAAGACCCTTTCAGACTAAATAGATAGTATGTGTTTGTATGCTTTGATCTGCCTAGGTTCTTAAACAAACAGCAAAAATTCATGGATGAGAATTAAGTCTTAGAACTGCCCCTCTTCTCTGCTGTCATTTAGATCAGCTATGCAAGAGCTAACTGTAGATTTGTGCTACAGCTGTCTTTCTCTTGCAGATGCTTGAAGGCACCAGTTGTTACTGCACAAAATTGCATCATAAAAGTGTTCTCCTTCCTTCACCAAACTGACTTCTCACTCAAAGTAAGTCATCCTTTACTGTACCATCTTAGTTCCAGGGATCAGTGAAATTACCACACATGCACTTCAAATCATTCTGCTTTAGTTAAGAGGGTATTTGATGAATTATTTCATTATGTTGTAGTTCATGGATCTACAGCATGATTCCTGAAAACAATCAGTGTGTCAGGAAAAAACCAATATTGCAGCAACCAAGACTGAAGGATATGTAGGGGTTAGTAGTCTCTGTTGATCTGTTTGAATTTAACTCCCTCTTACCTGAACAGGGGGTCAGGTTGTCTCGAGGATGCCTGCTATAGCAACTTGAAGCCTAACTTCTCTTGGTTTGGAGAAGAAGGCAAATGAAGGGAAGTAACTCAGGGAGAATGGGCTTTGGGAAGCTCTAACTTCAGATAGAGGTGGGATTATTGCAAAATATTAGTACTACAGCCTCCCAAGAGTTAGACGTTGGCTGCAAACACACTGCTGCTTCTGAGTGGGATGTGAAACCAAAGGTGTGCCCTTGTGAATATCCCAGGGACTTGACTAGCCTAACTCCTGACCACAGAAAGGGTATAGAGACCTGAATGATGGCTACTGTTGTAAAACTTGAAACAGAGTTTTAAAGATTCTGCAGTGTAGTGTAAACAGTGTGCTGTTAGAGTATGTGAGAGACTTGTGGGGACCCACTTGCACACTGAACTGGTTGTAGAATCTTTAACATAATGGGTCTCTCATTTAGTTCCTAACCCCAGGCCCTGGGGAAAGCTGCTACTTCTGTGCTATGGAGGGTCAACATGAGTTCATGCCTCCAAATGGTGTGAGGTCCTGGCTGAACAAAAGAGCATAGTGTAGGCCTTGAGCTGGAAGTAGGAGCAATTCAATCCTGTGCAAAAATCTGGATTTAGTGCCAAATGGTAGCAGGAACTATTGGGCGCCAGGACTCGTTTTTTGTTGGGTTTTTCTTAATCATGAAGTGAATAAGCAACTGAAAGATTTATTTTGGTATCTGTAGCATTTCAAATAGTCATTGCTAGAAATAATTTTTATTAATATACTTGGTAAATACTGTAAATGCTTTGCTCTGTCTTAAGTCCTCTAGTGTCACAGCTGGAGGCTTGGTATGCAGTATTTCCATGATGATACTGTTTGCTGTCAACTTGCCAGTGTACTCACAGAAGAAATACTTCTGTGAAGGCCATGGCTTTTATGGGCCAACTCAAGATGCAAGGTACATCCTGTAACCAATGCAAGCATGGAGTTAGTCCATGGTCTCAATTACAGGTGGAGTTTGGGATTTTCATAATCATAAATGAAGAATTTTTTCTCTAAGGTCTGAAAGTTTGGGTTTGTTTTTTTTTTTTTTTTTTACAAAGGTGCTATTTTCAAATATACAAGTTAGGAAAGTGCTGGTTAGTGTTGTTGGAAAGATCCAACTTTGGCACTCATGGCACCCCATTTGGTGACTCACCTGTACTTGCCAGGCCTCAGGAGGTGCTGCTGTCCTTGGAAATGTGGGTGTTCATATAAAACACGGCTTCCTTCAAGTGTGTTACAAGACCGATGTCCCTGTAGTGAAAGCCCTCGTGGAGAGGTGGGCAGTTATGCATGAACTTCAACATCCTGCTTCTGAAGTCATTCCTCAGACTGCTGCAGCTGCTGTGCTTCTGGGAGCGCAAAGGCAAATCCAAACATGGATAAACAGGATGTGAAGTAGCAGTTCTAGGTGACTACAGCTTGCTAGATGCTACTGATGCTAGCGACATGAGAGTGAATAGACACTAGTATGTGCAGAAAGGTCAGTTTAGCAGGAATACATTCATCTGGGTCTTAATTTATAGCAGCAGTGCTGTGAGTCCTTTGTGCTCCAGAGAGAGCAGAACTGCACTTGCTAGGGCAACTAGCAACTCTACATGCAGGTAAAAAAATAAACACAATGACACACCTGGATTGCCAAAGCAGTCATATGTCCTCAGTCTTCTCAGATGTTGAAGTCATAACAGGATTTTTCTCACACAGCTTTAAGTGGGCAGGTGGGGTTGTTTTTTTGCTTTTCATTTACTAAGATGATAAACTGTTTCAATACTGTATCTGACTCTTGTACCTAGCACAGCAAAGATTTGCTATAGAAAAATACTTGCTGGTTTGCACCAATGTGCAATGCAGTTTTTGCAAGTGCTCAAGTGCAGTTCTATAGACACTAGAGTATTGCTGCTATTGTGTCATGTCCAACAGGTTAGTTTAAAAAAAAAAAAAAACCACAACAAACCACAACCAAACCCAACAACACTTTAGTATCCATCCTAATTTTAGGGGGTTTTTTTCTACCCCTATACTAATTCTCAGTTTCTTTGCTCCTCCTTAATACTTCCCAAGTCACCTTCCTTTCAGCTCCCTTCCCTGTGACTTCTTTCCCTCTACTGCTTGTAAGGACACAAGAATGCACAAGCTTTTAGCACTTGGACCCAGAATTTGTCTTAGCTAAGTGAAGCCCAGAATTGCATATCAGTGAAAAAAATAGCTGCATTATCCTATGCAGATGGAATGTATCTGGAAACTTGCTGTGGTGCTCTATGTAGCTTCTACTGGACAGGGAAACTGTGAATTGTGCAGAAAGCTTACAACATGCATGAACTAATTTTTTTATGAATATTGGAGGGACATATTCCAGCATTGAGGCTATTCCTGGGCCAAATTTCAAATCTTTAGTCTTGTGTGAGTATTGAGATATTTCACATCTTGGCAACCTTTTCCCTCTGAGTAAAACCCTTCCAGGGAATGAGTATAGAAAGAAAAAACACAGATCTATTCTGGGCTGAAGTACTCAGAAAAAATCTATCATGAAGCAAATATGCCTTGATGTTTGGCTCAAACACATGGTGGTGTCTCTACAATGGGATGTGTCAGGTTGCCTCTGCAGTAGTGTAGTCATCAACTTTAAGCCTCTCATGACATAAGAGCATTGACTGGGGCATGGGAGATGTGGTTTGGTTTTCAGCTCTGTACTAAATGTCCTTGTGATGTTTAGTACAGCATGTATAGCCAGAGTGGTTTTAGAAGACTGGTGAAGTGCTTTTATATATTTTATATATATAAAATAATAGACCAGTTATTAAATTAGAAGTTGATACCATTAACTCCTCCCCCCCACACCTGAGTACTAACCAACCATTTATTTGGGTGAGAATCCAAACTGACTTACCTACCTCTCTGAGAGACCACACCTCATTAGGTGAACTTGGTGAGGAGTAAAACTGCTCCTCTCCTATGCAGAGGGCGCTGGGGAAGTTTCTTAGGCCAGAACTGTCAAAATGGGATGTGGTGCTCTGATTCTAATGTAAGCAGTAACATACATGGAGACAGTATGGAAAACTTCTGGGATGATACAAGACCTAGTGGAGTCATTGCAGCCCACCCAGTGGTGGCAGTCAGGAGAGATTCCCTGTTCAGAAGTGTTGGTGGCCTGTGTAGTTGGGACATTCATACATCATCCAGCAGCTGCTTTCCACCTTGTCAGTGGCTGAGGTGGACATGCAGGTCTGAGGGGTCTGTGGTGGTGTCACAGGAGCAGCCCTCAAAGAAAAACATCTGCAATAAAACACAAGTAGTCCCAATCACACTAGAAAGTATTTGAAAGCTGACTAGTTTTTGTCTGGGTTGTACAAAGCAATCCAAAGACTGCAAGGGTCCATAGGGACACTTCTACTGAGCCCTAAGACTAGCAAAGCCCTTATATCCATTTTCTATAGGATGCACAGACCCTTACTGCTGTCTTCCTTTCTCTAGTACTAGAGAATGGTGGATGTCCCTTTGGGACTCTGAAAGTGGGGAGCAACTTTTATCATTACTTCATGCTGCAAGTATCCTGTTAGCAGCCTTTTGACAAGTTTTTGGGAGCATTTGGAGAAAGTGAAACCCCATTTGCTCTTTGATAGCTCACGCATTCATTCAACTTTGTGCCCATCTCCTGCACCCAGTCCTGGGTTCCTAGAAATCTTCTGTAATGTGGAACAGAGACAGAGGAAGGAATATTTTCCCTACATCTGAACTGTGCTGAAGCTTTCACATCTCTTAATAATACTGGAACAAAACAAGACTGTTTTGTCCAACCCAAGTTAGCCCACTGAGCACTTTAGATCTGCTGGGCTGCTATATCTTAGTGGTAGTAAAATCAAGTTAGAAATACTTAAATTCAGTGCTGTGGTTTGGTGATATTCCTTACATTTGTTTGAAATAGGTTATTTCAACCTTATTTTCCTGATATCTTAAAAGTCTAAGATGATATAAACTTTAGGTCTCTTCCAGCAGTTGCAAAACTAAAAGGGAAATTAGCCAGACAGAAAATACAACTGAAATATTTATGTGTAACTGGTTTAGTATTTGAAATCTTTCAAGTACACTACAGGCTTTCTTTAGTAAATTTATCAAAGAGATAGATAATAAAACAACCCCTTGAGGTTTCCTCTTTGCTAATTTGGTTTGTAGACCAATTAAAGATTTTTGCAAATGTACTTGCCTACAAGAAGCTATATCCATGCTAGGCTGTTTGCTCCATTCACTCAGTTGTTCTTATCCTTGCTATTTTTGCTAGGGTGACACCTTTTCTCTCCTGCTTGCCTTCCTTTTCTCTCCTGCTTGCCTTCCTTTTCTCTCCTTCCACACCCACCTTTGAACTAACCTTCATAAAATTCATTCATGTGCAGGGCATTTTCATGTTTCTTGTTCATGCTGCATGAAGGAATTTTGGGTCTTTTTGTCCTACTGTCTTCTTGTTCAACCAAAATGCTACTTGTTTTGGGCTTTCTTGCATGTGTCTTTCACTATGAGCCTTGTATGGTGATTTCATGAAACCGCAAAACTTCAGGCACAAATCTTTAGCTATCCTGTTTTTACACAGCTCTAGTTATGCTTCCAAAGCGTGTTGTAAATGGTATCACTATTGTCAGCCTCTCTCTTGGAGGTGCCTCCTGAGCCAGGAAATGGTACCTTTAACACTGAAGGCAGACTGAGAGAAGAGTGTGATTTGAGTCTCGCATTTGTTTCTGAACACTTGTACGCTTTCTTTGTATCAAAAATAACTTGTTCCTCATGGTTAATGCTAAGCAAATTGAATTCACTTATGGGAACAACTTCTATGTGCAGGCCTGTGCTTGCATTTCTCAAAGGTCTTTGTCAGGTTCAGAAGTGTTACACTTTTTTTGGTTCTGTCTGTGACTGTGCTTGCTTTGTGGAGCAGGTTTGTCTTTTGGATCCCACATGGTCCTTCACACATTAATACAGTGTTCACTGGACTTGGTAGTGAAGTTTAGAACTTGAGAGACCTTGTCTTCCAAGCACTCATCCAACTTCTCCTTGGATTCTGTTCCTAGGATCCTATGCCACAGATGAACTGAGCACTGCAGGAAGGGCTGTGGGTTGATGGTAAACTCTGGAGCCAGAATATCTTGTTAGACAAATGGCATCCATGGTCTGAGGAGTGTGATTATTTCCACCTTTTGCAGCTGCCCTCAGCCAGTACACTGCTATGACAGCTGATTTGACATGGAGATGGACTGCTTTTGCACCTCAGAAAAACTCGAGCATTGGAGTAATCTGAAAATTTTGTAGAGAAATAGAGCCTGCATGCCAGCAGCTGTAGTGCCTGGTACCAAGCACAAAGCAAGCTGCAGGAGCCTAGATGATTTGTTGGTGAAAACTTGGATGCTCTGTGAATTTCAAATGCTCCTCTTCTTTCGCACCATTGTTCTTAATGTCTGCTTGAGATTCTCTGAACATTTGCAAACAAAAGCAAGTGCAGCCTCTCAGTGGTCCTTAAAAACTAGAAATTTCCATCATCCCTGTCTCAGGTGGAAAACTTTGGAGAAGTTTAGCCACCTCTAAGCTCTAGGATGCAGCAGGATCTAGAATCCAGACACCCTACCTATCACCTTGATCTCTGAATAGTTATTTCTGTTCGTTCTTGCCGTTTTCCAGAGGAATGCCAGCATGTAATCTACACATCACCACAGAGCCAGGGTTCTCAATTGCATTAATTGAACCAGGTACTTTGTGGCAGTACGTAGGCATATGTTAACTGCTGTCTGGGAAACTGGTCTGTTCTTTATTTTATTTCTGCTGAAGACAAATGAAATATTCTGATTTTCTGTTCTAAGCAGACAAGCTATAGATAATGTACCTGAACTGCTGTGTTATTTTGCAAATCTGGGTTAGCTAAGCATGCTAACACACATATTACTTACACTGTGCAGTTGCCATAAATGCACAATATTAGGTGTTTGTGAACAAGAGGAAACATGCTTTTTCACACCTCTGCCCTGAGAGCCAAGTTGTTCATGCTCCATTTCCCTCTGGCTGAAGCGTGGTGTTCTTATGTACACCAAACATTAGCAGTAGCTGAACAGCCTACTTCATGCAGCAAAGCACAGGCAGGAGGGCAGAGATAGTGTCCCACGTACAAAAGAAAGGACGAGAAGGTCAAAGAATAGTTCTATTTTCCTCTCTTATGTTGTCAGGGAAAGGCTGGTGAGGCTCACTAACAGGCCTCAGTGTGAAATAATGACTACATGAGGTCTCTGACATTAGCAAGGAGAGATGTGAGTTTTAAGCAGTCTACCTCACTGCTGTAAAAGTTGCTTGGTATTATTCAAGGACCCCATTATCAGAATGTTTAGTAGGCAAAACAAAACCAAAGCCTACCCTTTCAAGCCAAGATGAAGTGATTTAAAATTAAGCATATACTAGATAATGTTGCAGTGTCCTAGTAGTTCTGTGCTCTCTGTACTACTTTCTCTTTCCAAAAGTCTCCAGAACTTTGCTGAAAAACAGTAGTATATTTGCCTAGCAGAGGCATGTTAAGATGTGAGGTCCCATACCTGTGTTTTGTTGTATTTTGTTATGGCTCTTGTTCATAACTGCACAGAGTCCTGCTGGCGCAGTGTTCTGTGATGAATAATAGGCACGTACGTAATTGAATGATAATTAATTTTGCAATAGACTTTTTCCAGCACAAGATATTGTCATGTTTCTAACCTATACTGGTATGCTTTTTTCATTCCTTTTGCATGCAGAATAGCCTGGCAATTGAGGCATTTGGCCCAATCTCCCTCTGCAACAGATCAATGCAGCTCTGAAGTTAGTAGAGGCAGGGGCAATTGACACCAGGTAAGTATAAAGTTCATGAAGTTACAGGTTCACTAAAACATAAAGGTGGTGTGATTTAAGGATCTGGAAAAAATAATTTTGGAGGAATCAGCTGGGATAAGACTGGAAAGCTTGCTGGATTGGTGGTAGAACTGTTGGAGCAGCTTGTTTGCATGAAGGATTTGATGTCAAATACAGTGTTCACCATGTTCCACGTTCCTCTGCATATTTCTTTTCCTCCTCAGTCAGTAATTTGTTGGATATCACTATTAATGGGATTTCCTTTTCTGTTCCACAGTACATGATAATTTAAATAATTGTTAAAGATGCAACTGCATATTGGTATCCCTGGTAAGTATAGAGCTGGAATCTATTCCTAGTTTGAAAACTTGTAAAAATAAAGAACTTAGATGAGAGAATCAGACATTTCCCTTCACTTACCAGGGTATGGTAAGTGTACACTTACCAGCAATATGCAGTTGGACCTTTAACACTTATTTAACTTATCATATTCATACTTAACTTATCATGACCCACTGGCTAATTGTGAATATATTTTAAAACTATTCTTCCTCTCCTCTGAAAATGTGAAAGAAATCAGATTTCCCTCAGGACTGCTTTAATTTGTTTGCAATACTGAAGGAAGATTTGTTTGAACCAGGATTTTGGAATGCATTCACTGTTTATTTAGTATGAGAGCAGTAACTCAGTGTGAGTCAGCCAGCCTCTGCAAAGAGACAATTTTTGGCATTTAGTGCACCACAGTCAAGAATTTTTCTCTATTCCCTAGATTTCAATAAACACTGTCTGCTCTGGAAGTAGGCATTTCATAGAAGATCCAAGAGCCACCTAAGGCATTGGGGGAGCAAATCTCAGGGAGATGGACATAGCCTGGGACAAATATCAGTAAGACCCAACATCTGACCTTGGGGCTTTTCTTTTTTATAGAGCTCAATATTGTGGGAAACAGAATTCTGTAGTGGCAAATAGCAAAAATATAGAAAAGACAGAAGTTTAACTGATTCTGACATTACTAAACAAGACAGACATACAGGAAAAGGAGCACTGCCAGCTTCTGTGTGTATTTCTGAAAAATCGCGGTCTGTTCTGGAGATGGGATTGCAAAAAGATTCACTCTTTTAAAACTAATAGAAAAGGTTTAACTCTTAGCCATAGGGAAGAGCTCAGGTGTGCCAACAAATGGGTATGATCACATATGTGATATTGAGTAAATGGAAGATGCTTTATTATTTGAAGAAATGGGATTTATAAGGACTCTGTATTTAGACAATAGGAGCAAATGTATTCATGCGATTTGGGGATGATGTGTGGCACTTACTCATGACCAGACCTTTTCAGATTTATGCCACTAAAAGACATTTATCATGTTACTCCATATGCTTCCATTATACACTGGTGTGCAGGCAATTGCCACGTGGGAAACTGCTGAGCTTTGTGAGTTTGGGGATGTGGAGTGTTCCTGCTGCTATGGCTTACACTGTAAAGTACATCTGAATAACGAGACAAGTACCTTGGCAAGTATTAACCCTTTGCCTGATTTTAACCAGCACAGCTTTTATGTTAGGAAAACTGTACCCATTGCAAAACTGATTTAACATGTTCAAGTATCATTTTGTCATAACACAGTAAGGTTATAAGCAATTTGCATACATCAGCCCACAGCAGTTTATTTCAGCTAGCCCTGCCAGCCCTTCCCTGGTGATGTAAAGACATTATCCACCTAGAAACAGTCACTCCACTTTCTTTTAGTATCTTCAAGTTATGAAAAGACCCTGGAAATAGTTTTGATATTAAACAGATGATTTCCTTCATCCTTCATCTTCAGTGAAGCAGAGCATTGCCTTAGTGAACTTTGCCTGCCTCTCAAGTTGCTTGGAGAGACTGTGTAACTACAGTCTTAAAGGATAAACTATACCCTCTTTCTTAAACCGTGATGTGCTGCGACGCAGAACTCATTTGTAGTGTTACATGGCAAGACCTGATGGAACTGCAGAAACTGAACCACTTCTGCAAGTCAGGATCATTCTTCCTTTTTAAAAGGTAATGATGTTCTGAGTAACTGGGCTCTCATAAATAATCTAGCAGCCTTTTTTTGCTTTAAAGCAATTGCATTGTTTCACAATGGGCTGCAGGTCAAGGTAGTCACTGCTACATTCACAGCAGTGGCCCAGAAGCTCTTGTCCTCTTAAAAAAATGGTCTACAATATAAACATTTGGAAAGATTCATGGTCCACCCTGGTGTCTGTGTCAGAGCAGGGGACTGGCACCCTGGGGTTTTCACTTTTCTTTCCCACTTCTGAAAGTTTGCTGAGATGAAAGTTGAGAGCTGTGAACAGACATTGTGTTTGCTTTTATATACCGTAGTACTAATGTCCCATCTGCAAAAAGTAACACGAAATAGACCACTCTAAGCTGTGGGGATTTCTTATATTTTGTCTTTATTGTCATTGTGATGTTTATTGCATTTACTATGGGAGACTCTTTACTTTTTGTGTGTTTTGTGCTGCATTTGCTGCTGCTGTGTGCAAGTTGAGTTATGATGTAACTGTGGGGTAGAATACACTTTGAGCTGCTGTTAACTGTTCCATGTGGTCCATCTGACCCAATGGGAGATAGGTACAAGCATGTGTATGAGTATATAAGAATGGTTCTTTACAGAACCTCCTTTCCTTGGAAGCTCTGGAACTCAGCAGACCTGAGCAGCCTCTGGTGTAGGTCTGCTCCTCTCCTTCCCCACCCTGTGTTGATTACCTCTTGCCCAAATTTGTCCCATGGCAAACCTTCCCTTTGTGACAGCAGATGAACTCTGCTTCAGTTTCAGTACTTTGTCACACACTTTATCCCGGCAGTGGCAAAAGTCTCCATCTCATGTGGTGGTGTTAGGCTTTGCCTACTAACCCTTTCTATTGTGTACAGATTTTAACACAGATGTGTGAGGAGGAAGTAGTGATTAAAAGTTTCAGTCTCTTCCTGGTGTGTGATTAACTGCTGCATCCCGGAAGACTATAAAGATTGAAATCCAGTGGTTCTTACTAGATCTTTATCAGTGTATCTGAATTACTGACTAACGTAAATCAGTTTGGGTCACTTGGTTCAGTTTCTTCCCTTTGAAAGTCTGTTTTAAAAATTCAGAGGGAGCAAATGGCATTAAACTTAAGTTGGTCTCTATCTGGAACTCTGAAAGATTATTGTTTAAGACTAAAGCACAGCGCTTTAACACTAAAGCACAGATAGTAGGCTAGAGAAAACTGTATTCCTCCATTTTGGAACTTCTCTGATTTTTTCCTGTTTGGTGCAAGGATGTAACCAACCTTGACTTGTTCTGTTCTAATTATCACTTTCTTACACCTAAATCTTAGACTCTTAAAACAAACTGCTTCATGGAATATGCAAGCCTGGTTATAAAAACGACTTATATCACCAGTAGGTGAGGCTTCAGATCAGAACAAACTACAGCACTCCAAAGCTAGCTTTATAATCTTAGTATTTGGGGGAACTCATTCAAGCATGTGAAGACCTTGTCAACATGATCCATTAGTAACTTGGCACGCAGATGAACACCTTCATAGATCTAATTGACTTAAAAGAGCTCTATTTTCAACTACATAGTCTCCACCTTCGATGGAACAAAGGAGTGTCTGTGGCTGTGAGCAGGGAGGGCAGGGCAAAGTTTGGGAGACTTAGGTGGAGCACAGCTTTGCTTACAAGGTTTCAGGCCAAAGAAAAGGCTTTCAGTGCTGCAGCAAGAAAGCAAAGAGAAAGACAAGAGTGTCTTCTGGGGAAATGGATGGGGGGAATATGAAACCTCCACCTTCACAGCCTGCCATCATAAACCTCTTCACTGATGTTGTTTTTAACTGTATCCATATTAAATGACAGGGGCTAATGTGCACTCACCACTTCCAAACATGTTAGATATCCTTCTGTCCTCTTCAGTACATTCAGCCCTTTTCTCCCAGACTTGGTTACCTCAGACCACCTGCCTTCATCCTGTTGGATTTCCTTGTCATGGTGTTTGCTTGCCTGTTGTATTTGACTTGCTGTATTGCTGCTGTTATGCAAGTACGCTGTTCAGGGCTTTGATATTTGTCTGCTGGCAAGTCCCCATGAAAGGCCTAAAGTCTAACCCTGGATGCCTTTGGCAGCCACACCACTTCACTTAAATGGACGATGTGTTTAGCACTGGCAGTGGAAATACCTGTGTGGAAGTACCTGGCAGTTCCCCTCCATAACAGCCTGTCTGGGCTAGTTTCTGTTTTGAGGACCTCTAAGCACTCTTTCAACCATGACTCCCCTTGTGAAGTCAGCATCTTTTACAGTGTTTTAGAGAGATGGAGTAAAACTGATTTTCTCATGGCTTTAACTGGTAATTGCTGTTGGTGCCAGCTGCCTCTCAAAGATATATAGTCCTGTGGACTTACATTATGTTTCAACCTGAAAAAATTGATGCTTTTCAGAACAGATTGGTTATATTTTGGTCCAACAGATAAACCAGTCTGTGGGAGAAAAGATATTTTGCTGTTCCATGATAGATGTTTCCGCATGACATTTGGTTAGGAAAAAGCTCTTCACCATAATGAGTGAGAATTTTCAGGACTAGGTAGAGAGTCAGTAGTGACATGTCTTAAGTCAAGATTACTGTAGCAGCAATGAGGGGGAAATTTGTGCTTGCTTGCATGAACAGTGCTCTAGTAACTCTGGCTGTGGTGTAAAGTCTCACAAACTTGTGTGGAGCAATTTAAGAAGTTAGAATCTCTGGTCCAGCAGCCATTTTCTGTGCCTCAGCTGCTGTGTTGTCCAGTGAAGTGTTAGCTGAAACCATCTGATTTCAGTGTCATAAACCGGGCTATGAATTGCAACAGCAAGCTGCCACCATGAGTTCTGCTGCTGGAGTCAGCCTCTGGGGTACATTTTTCCTCTTAAATTACCAAAAGAAAAGTGGATAATGCCCTGTTCAATTCCCCACTTGCCCCTTTACCATGATTTCCAGTACTTAGGAAGAACAGAGCCAGAATGGCCTCTTGCCTTTCCCACTATGGGTAGTATTGCAGTGCAATGGTAGGCACCAAATGTGTGCATATGGTGCACGTATGATCAGAGCTCTTTTCTGGGCCCTGTAAAACAAATTCATGACTGCACTGCATCTGAGCTCTGAACTATGTCCATTGCTTTCTCCCTAACTGAAGAAAGAGTTTGAAGTTGTTCTAATTGATCTGATCACTGAAAGATCTTTTTTTTTTTATTCAGGAGACAATATAGCTCAGGAAAGGAGGAATTTCCAGCCAAGATGGCACAAGGCTATGATTCACCAATTCTGTGGTGCACACACAAGCACCTTTCAGCTCTCTAATTCTGGCTGTCTGAACATGTGAGCAGCAAGCCATCTGATCTGCTGGGCTTGATTTTTGTGTGCAGACAATCAGATGCCAGCCAGCCAGCCAACAGGGGAGGGAGTAGCAAAAGGGCAGGTACTTGCACCCTGAAAATAAAACACTGGGTTTATGCTTATTAGCATAAGTAAGTAATAATACAGTAAGTGTAACATACTATAATAAGATTTCTGTTGCTTACTCCTCTTAACTCTACCAATCTTATCTATAAAACCACAAAATATAGCCAAAGAAAAGTGAAGATCATGGCAGTACTCTAACAGCAAAGACAGCATTGGAATAACAAGGCTAATCACTTATTTGTTAGTCTTACTGTTTATTTTATTACAGGTCAGTGAACAAAAAACAGTCATGAGATGTTAATCTCTCTAGCTGTTTAATCTTAACCCCCCTTGCTTCCATTGTTCAGGCTCAGCAGCAATATCCCCTCATCCCCTCTTATAATGACCTCATTTCAAAATACAATTTCTCTCTGGTTTGGCTTTTAAGGGGTCAGACTGCTGCTTGAGTTCGGATGAAATTTGCTCAGATCCTTTCACTGGCTGCCTACAGTTCTACTGAATTTGTTTGCAAGAAACAAGGACTCACCAGTTAATTTGTAACTTGTGAATATATTGAGCTGTGATTAGTGCCAGCCCATCTAGCGAATGGGGAGTGTTGTTAGGCAGCATAGCAGGGACATAAAAGAGGTAAACAATTAGAGATGTAAAATGGGGATTGGACGACAGACTTCAGTGCTACGTTGGCACTGCAGGGAGATGCTTTTTCTTTAGCTGAGCTCTTTACCAAAATAAGAAACCAGGGTGGTTAAAGGGGAGAGCTGAGAGGCACAGTCCACATCATGTGCAGGGAAGCTCATTCCTGCTCATTCCTCATTCATGTGTGGGAGTTGCAAAGCGCTGTGGAAAAGGGAAAGTGTGTATTCCCTGCCTCTGGAGTGCTGCATCCACTCATTGTCTCTCTAAAAGTAGCGTGGTGCATTGAAGAGCAGTAGGGATGCACGGTGAAAATGTAAGCTCCTGACATACTGGCAGGGGGAAGCAGGAGAGAAGTGGCTAAGGATGTCTTAGATGTAAGATATGAGGGTGGAAAGGAAGGAATGGCTGTGAAGATTTAAAAACAAACAAAACTCCAACTAAAACACAAGTTGCAAATATATTACTAAAGCTAAGGTAGAAGACATCAGTTAGCTCACCTATAACTAAGTGAGGTACATGAAGTCTAGGTCTTGTGTGTCTCTGCTTCATTTGCTTTCAGCTTTCCTCACTTTTGAGTTAGTTCCAGGCTTCCTTGGAGAGATTCCTTGTTTTGTTTCTGTAGCTCCCTGCAGGATGCAAATGTTAATAAGCACAAGCACAGCAGGCAGGGCTGAATCTATCAGGAGAGATGGGGACTGCATGGCAGAGCAGCTTCTATCCTGCTGTGTCCCATGCGATGCACGTTGAAGTCAGGGCTATGGGGGAGCCCCCTTACTCTAACTGGGCAAATCCAGCCCTGCTGTTGGAATGTTTTCTTGGCTCTGTTGCTTGTTGGAGCTGTAGTAAACAAAAGGCTTTAGCAAATCATGGACAAATAGAAAGGCAGAACCTATTTCATGAACATGCTAGGCTAATCTGACATTACTGGGTTCTTTATGGAGTCAGTCTTTTTGTTAATTTCTTTAAAAATAGGTGCTTTTTTTAACCTAAAAGTGATGGTAGTAAATGTTTTGGGTTTTTTTCAGGGGTATTAGCCTGAAGAATGCTTTCCATGTATGTATTACTGGAGTTGACTTTCCAGCTCACGGGTGACACCTCCTGCCAAATGTCGTGTACTCCAATTTGGAATTGACTCTTTAGTGTTACATGAAACATCTCATGCTAAAGAGAGCAGAGAAGGGCAGACAAGACTCGGACATTGGGTGATAGTATTGCAAAAATTCTTTTACTGGCTTGTGTGAATTCTCCAGACCTACTTTGTCACCCTGTTGCTTTCCTCTGGTCAATGTGTCCAGTTGCTGGTGGTCCTTTATAGCTCTCCTTGCTGAACGAGGGCCTTGCTTTTGATGTGCTGTTGGTGTCTGGTACTTGATGCCTTGGGGGAGAGAGAGAGCCTCATATCATCTTGGGCTTACAGAGTGCCACCAGGCTGCTTTACAGACCTACTGCATGGGCTCACTTGCAATACATGGTTGGAAGTAAGAGGTTCTGGCTTCCAATTCTTTAATGCTCCTGAAGTTACACTCATTTTTGCTGTGCTTGGAAAAGAAACAGGCAAGCTGTAGGTGACTCTCACTGGCCAGTAGCATAACTGACCTTTGACATAAACTTCTAGTATCAGTCCAAGCTTAAAAGCAAGCAAATGATTGACAGACATAAAGGCTGATTGTACTGGAAACAGGTAATCTTGTTTACCTCTACTTGAGGTAAAATGCACCTTTGGCAATGGTTATGAATTTCAGGAGCCTGAGCTAGTGCCATTTTTAGGCTACAATGACAAAACACTTCTACATCCCCCCCACCCCCCAAGAAAATAAGCACAGCCCAAGGTTTACACCATCCTTTCCATGTGCAGCTGTTGGAGCTCAGCAGGCTGTAACTTGGTGGCTCTGCTGGGCCAGGTCCTGTTGCCTGGTGTTCCCTTGCCCTGGCCTTGTAGGAGTTGGGGTGAAATGTGCTCACTTTGCTTCCGGGCGTGCTCTGCAGCTTCAGGGGCAGTCAGCATGGCAAATGGATGCAGGGAGATCTTGAAAGGTTGAGTGCAGTGGTCCTGAAAGGACAACAATTCATAGACTTGTATACTTGCAGAAATTATGTGCTGAGACAATGGGCATACTCTTCTGGTCAGCAGAAGCTAAGATTATTGCTTCAGCAGTCCTGGTGGATAAATGAGCACCATTTATAATGTCCATCCTAACTGCCATGAGGGTGTGACTCGGGCTCCCCAAGTATCTTTATATCTTGATAAAACTAGCATGATTTTCAAGGAGATTTAAGCCAAAGCTTCAAAACTGGTGAGGGATAACAGGAATCTCCACCAGTTTACTTTACTGGGGAAAAAAAAATCCACAGAGATTGAATTTGGATTCCAGCTCTTTGAGTCCAGGACTCTTAAGGAAGCATAAGCTGAGTTTCAAGAGTTACTGTTAATTTAAAACAGTAGATTTAGCCTCTTAAATGAATTAGGACTTTGTAAAATAAAGTATCCTTAGTTTCCCAGCTCATCAAAGCATTTCCATTCCTTTCTTGTAGAGTGGGAATGATCTTTAGCCCATGATTAAAATGAAGCAGTTGTTGGCTGAAACAGAAACTGAAAAGTCTGGTAACAATGGCTTATCTTCTTCAGAGAATTTTGTAACTTTGCTACCTTGTGATCATTGAGGAAGTATCTCAGAGTCCACAAGGGACAAGATGTAGGCAAGTGGACAGCAACATGAGCTGAGCAGAAATACTATTTCTGTTCTTTCTTTGTCTCTGCTTGTGTAACATCAGAATATAAATCAAAGCTAAGAAAACCCCACCTCTCCTCCTCCCAAAGGAAAAAAAACCAACCCCAAAACCCAAATGCAAACTCAAACACCCCACCATGGGAAACAGCATGAGTAGCTGGAAACCTTTCAAGAAAACACCACTTCTCTGCAGTGTATGGTGAGCACTCAAATCAGAGATTTCTAAAAATAACCTGGGTTGGAAATTCATCAAGAAAAGTATTCCTGTCCATAAGAGGCAAGACTGTAAAAATGTACAGTATAACATTGACAGCAAAAGGAGGGGCAGTTGATCCACCCACTTATCCCAGGAGCAGAGAGGAAGATCCCTCCTTCTACATAACATGTTATGAAAAGCTCCTACATCACAACTAGTGACATTTCTAGTTGTTGACATGGAAGAATTCAACTAAGAGAGGTTACAGCCAAGGCTGTTCTGATGCACGTAACTGTGAGCTGGAATGAGTTCTAGCACTTTCTGGACACTGGGTGTCAGTCTGTCATTAGTATTACAGCTAAGCATGTCTGAGATAAAAAAAAAAGTAAAGTGCACCAGAAACATTGTTAATTACATGTGAATCATCTGTTATAATCTGATAACAATTCCACATCAACTTTGAATAGTTGCTTAGGAAACATCAATAAATGATATGTTACTGAAAAAACAATCTATATTCCAGTACAAGTGCTTTTCCATTATGGAGCTGGGTCATACAGAATACTTTCTTGTGACTTGAGTCATGAATTAAAGGTTCTAATACCTCTCCTCTACTTTTTAAAGGGCAGTTACATGACTAAAGAGATATTGCTAGATAAACTTGCTTTGAACAGAAGCAAGGCCTTATGAAGCAGGCAGTATCTCCCCAGACCTGCATAGCCCCTTTCCCCACTCCACACTAGTGGTAATTAGAGCATAGTAGTGGGAATGCTCCCCTGTAAACCATTATGGCAAAGGTGCAGGAGCTGGGTTATGTCTTAGTGTGGATGTGAGTAATTGGACTGACCTTTTCTTGCCTCTCCCTGGCACACTGCAAGGTAGAGGAGGAGGTGGTGAATAGTTTGGCTTTTTGCTCTAAGACAAGGTTGGAACTCATTTGCTATTACTAATGAGGTAAAAGGGCTAATTCAGTTCAAAACGTAGCATATTTTTAAAAGACACAGATATTATAGGATAACTTCACTTTTACAGATGCTGAAAAAATGACAAGTCACTCACTTTTGCAGAGCTCTGCCAGTGTGTTGCTGAGGGCCTCATTCTGTAAATCTCAAAGATCTCTTCTATAGAAATGCTGTTCTGTGAAGACAGGTTAGAAGAGAGGTTCAGCTCTCAGAAGTAGTATTTTTTCAAGTGAATGAATGAAATCAAGCTCATATCCCCTTCTCTGAAACAGCTCTCACATGAGCTCTTGATATTGTTTAATACTGCTAATACAAATCCATTGATCAGGTCCTAAAACTTGCTTGCCATTTTGCACTTGGCTGAGACAAGTTAAGTAATGTGTGTACACATGCACAGGACCACCTGCTGAAACTGCCTATGTTGTTTCCTAAGGCTGAGCAAAACTTTCTGTCTGCTTGATAAAAATGAGACAGATTTGTAATATTTGCACTGTCTGTGTACTGTGCTTTCAATGAACAAGGACATTCTAGGTACAGGGAGTGTTTCTGTTCTGTCTGCCATAGGATAAAAGATACTGCCATCTTTCTTGTCCTCTTACCATTAGTATTCCAGCATATGAAGACAATATCATGGCTTCTCTCTCAATTCGGTTGGGATATGTGTATTGATTGCGAGCTGCAAAATTCCTGTACGGTGTTTTGAAAAAGAAGATCATTAGCCTGGTATTATAAATACAAAAAGTAGTCCTGGGCTCAACTCACTGCTGCATTTATTCCATCTTCACACTGGTGTAACCCACTGCAACAGCAGGACCTTGGCTTAGCAATACTCACATTTTCTCTCTTGTCAGTGCGGTCTGAGCATCTGAGTCACTTAACCACATCAAACCAACACTGAGGGCTAAGCTGTAATGGACCTGGAAAGACAGAAGAATCTTATGTGGTTTGACTGTAATTGCTTGACTGAAGAAAGAAAGACCAGAGCAATGCAGGGAAACACGAGCTGTAGTCCAATACTGCCTCAACTACACTGGGTACCTCATAGGTTGTAAGATACTCGAGGAGGTTTGAGGTATTTTAAACGCACATAGGAAGACTGTTTTCATATGCATAAGCAGCTTTGGTCTGTGAAGAATAACCTCTGGTTAGTTGACTTAATTTCATCAAATGCCTTCTGCAAATGAGCTTTTCCTTGCTAAAAAAAATCAGCAAAATCTTTAATTATCTTGGATACACTACTCCAGGATGCTATTCGCAGCCAATTTCTTGAGGTACTCTTTTCAGTAATGGGCTTTTATTGACCATTGTAGGGACAGGTTATTTAGCTGTACCAAGCAGCCATCTTTCAGAGTTCTCAGTAGCCCTGCAGTTAAAGAGGATAGGAAGCAGGAAATCTGGTGATTACCATGTCATCTAGAAAGGTGGACTGCCTTTGTCCTCTTGGATCAAATCCTTTTTCTCGTAGTCTGATGCCAACATAATCTGCCCTTAAAGCAAGGAAACAATTCTGAATTACAGCTGCTTCTAAGCAAACCAATGCATAGGAAATGTAATAGATGACTCTAAAGCTAGTGCAAGACCGAGGCTAAATTTACTATGATTCACGGCTAGGAATCTGCTGCAGGATTTCTCAAAGACAGTTCCCAAGTAGGAAAGCTGTTACTTGTTTGCATCTCTGCTAATCTTAGCTTCCCTCAAACCACACTGCTATCTTCTCCAAAGGTTCCAAAATATGGGAAGAAGTGCAAATATGAAACAATTACCTAAAGTCTGGGGACTCAACAGAATAATTTCACTGTACAGCCAAGAGAATGAAAGAGATGCTTCACTGGTGCTTGTCCTAGATGCTTCACTGGTGCTTGTCCTTCTCATTTAGGGGAGGCCTGATTCTGTAACCTTTCCTCAGACTAAGTACTGCTGATCTTTGCAAGCATTCCTAAGGCAGATAGGCACAGGACTTGTGTGGAATAGAGGGAATACTGCTTACATCCCCTAGGAGCTGTCTGCTGGGCAATCCTGCATTGAAGAGCATGAGATGCTGCTGCATGAGCTAGGAGAACCCTTACAGACAGCAGCTGCCCTGGCTGCATTGCAAGGGAGGAACTGTGCACCGCCCTGGTTGCTCTCACTGGGCAAGTTCTGGGCTATCACATCTCTACTGTCACCTGTGCAGTCAGGTCTCCCACTGCAGGCTGAATGTAACAAAACTAAGAGCATGTCAAAGGAAGTTTGTTCATATTTTCCAGCAAGAGAAAACTGAGGTTTGAGCGCTGTCATCCACCTAGGTTTCACAACCCTTTGCAATGAGAACAAACCAATCTCCAGTGCAGTGAAAGCAATTGTGGGCAGCTACTACTTACAGGAGTTTTTCAATCTCTTTCTTCAGGAGTTTTCTTTCCATATTCTAGTTGTCATTGTAACATAAACTCAATGGATCTAGGAGAGAGCAGAGTGCATCCTACAAAGCATCTCTGTCAGTGATTCTCTTGATCATGGGTGAAGAGAGTGGGATGCTTGCAGATCACCTACAAAAACATAGCCAAAACCATTTCCAAGGTAGGATTAAAATAGGAGCTGAGAAAAATTTAATGAAGAAAGAAGAAAACATGCACAGTACTGAAAGTGAGGGTAAAGAGTTTGGTAATGGGAAATGGGGCAGAATGAGCCCATTTAAGGTAAGCATCAGCCTTGAGCATCAGCTTGCTTGCATCCCCATCACAGTGATGTCTATTCTCTCATTTAATGCAATCTATTGACCTGCTACCACTTCCAAATTTCTTAGCAGTGGCTTCCTCTCCCTACCATGTGTCTATTGATCGGATCTATGTGGCAGAAAGAAGGGATGGGCTGGGAAGCAGACAGGCTGTAAGAGATGAAGTTACAGCAAAGACAGAAGCCAGCACCTGGCCCACCAATTTATTGTAACATCAAAGTGCATGCTCTATGCCTCTGCTCCATGACACACACAGCTGTTAATGAACATTGCCCTCCACTGTCTCGCTCATAAATGTACAGAAGAAATCATGCTCTACCTGTGTCAACTCCTGCAATAGGCCTCAGGATCTGGGTTTGGAGCCTCTCTGACTTCAGGTATTTATGAGGAGGAATTCTGTCTTGATGTTGCTGTTCCTTTCTTGCCTCTGCCTCTCAGTTTGTGTGCCAGGGAAATTAGGCTATGGCTTCATGCAGGACGGCTGCTTTCTCATGTTGCTGAGAAACAAGGCTGCTAAGCTGAGAGAAATTAAAAGAAAAAAAAGCAGCAAATCAAAACCACCACGGAGAAGAGGTTAAACCTTCAGCTTGTGTTACCAGTTTCAAGCTAGATGATCCTAATACACTTCTAGGCATTGAGTTTCACTGCTGAGTGGCTGATTGGAAACATAGCAGACTTGCTAACAAGGGACGCAGAGGCTATTCACTGGGTTTTCTGATGGATCTAATTACCTGTAAATGAAGCTACCAACTTCTACTATTGTTTCAGCATTCTACCAAACAGAACAATGAAAAAAAAAGACCTGATACCTCCCAAGAGCCCATCTAGGGTTCCACTTGCAGTGTTTGTGGCATATAGCAAGGATCTTGGCTACTTGTTCTTTCATCAATGTTATGTTTTTGCTTACAGCATTGGGAGAAAATCTAACAGTCAAGGAATCTCATCATGCTGTTCTAAACCCCACTGTTGTCCTTCCAATGGATGTAGGGCACATCCTGCATGGGATTGCTGATAGTAGCCAATCTATGACGATGGCTAGCAAGTCAGTGAGAGGCTATGGGATTTTGTAGATTAGGAAAGTTTGCAGGCTGTAGTTCCGAATGAATGAGCCATCCCCCTCCTTGGAAATGTACTTCTGTTATTAAATGATTTCCTAGTAAAAAGTAGGAATGGGTTTATGAGACGTGATCATAATGTTGCCTCTCTTTGTGATGGCCTAAGAAAACATAAAAGGAAATGTATTATCATGAGACACAGATGCTCTCCGGGAAGAACTCTACTTGGCATTTATAGAATTTGTGCTGTGCTCTCTCTTCCTTATTCCATTTGCCTTTCTCATTTATTCCATGGCAAAAGGAGCACCAAGCTTAGTACTTCCCCACCTTTCATTCCAGCTGAGGAGCTTGTAATCAAGCTGGATTTGATTTCTGAGAGCATCCTCCTTGCAAGCATCATGGCAAACGTGTCTCCAGCAGAGCTGCTGCTTGTTTGCTCTGAGAAACACAGATCTACTGTCTGCCAGGCATAACTCCACCAGTTACACCCACCCAGGGCTTATCTGCTGCTATGGCCAGGTGAGAGGGAAAAGTGACCTTCACAAGGTGAACATAGCCATGCCAGGACTGACCCAAAGTCCTGCTAACCCAAACCCTCTCCTGTTATGTGGCAAAAGTGATACCCTGATGAAGAAAGGGACTTTCCTGAAATTAGTCTGGTCCCTAGTCCTCGGGTGAGCTGACCCCTGCGGTTTCTCCAAAAGCAAGAAATGCTCCTGTATCATTGCAAAGCGGGGGAGGCTGCTGTGTTTGTGCTCTTCCCTGGCAAAGATAAAATAACATTCACTAGTGCATGCCTGGGGAAAAGATGGGGGAACTGTGCTAGCAGGCATCAAACTTTTTCCGTATATTTCTCTGTTCTCCAATTCAGGAACTTGAGCAAAAAGTGTTGCCTTGGCAGTTAATAGCTCTTGCTTTTTTTGACTTCTACAAATTAGTCCAATCACTTTTTGAATAAGTGAAATTGAAAGTTTTAGTAATGACATCTGTAATGTCTCCTGGCAAAGATTTCCGCTGTTTAAATAGAGCTGTGTGGGAAAGGGTCTCTGGTTTTAAGAAGCCAACTGTTAATTTAATTTGCTGACCAGTATGCTTAATAAACTTAGTAGAGAAAATTTAGGCCCCCAAACTGTGAAATTTGTCACACATGGAACACAGAATATGTCTTAGAGGATATATTTTTCCCCCACACCCATAGTACTAGCATTTAATGACAATCTGTTTCCCTAGAACAAGAAATAAAGCTACAGGCAAGTCTGTGTGCCTGCAGAATTCTTACCCATTGTAGATCTGATTTTCAGGGTAGGTATGGAGGGTGTTCTGTCAATCTGCTACTTAATTAGGTTGGAATGAATAAATTTATTTAATAATTGCCATTATTTAATGCTCATCAGCTAACGTATTAAGGAATACTTTGTAAAATAGGAGTAGGATTTAGGATGCTTGCAAAGGGCTACCTTTACCTGTGGCAGCAGGTATGATGTTCAGGTGTTAAAAAGATAAATTACTTGTCAGCAGAATTGCCTTGCTGAGGTTTGGAGCTTGAGATGTTTCAATAATCTCAGCTCCAGAGGGATATTAACAAAGTTTGGGGAGAAGGATGTACTAGTGATAGTGGAAACAAAGAATGCAGAACTTACAAGCTACAAGGACATTTGAGAACTCCAAAGATAAGGAAGAACTAACAAAGCCATCTGTGCTGAAGTCAACCCCAAGTACGTAGAAAGTAATTCTGGCAAGGGGAGATTGCTACCACCAATTTATGAAACTCACTAACTCAAAAGAAGAGAGAGACTGAGCACGTAGACTATAATAGTAGATAGAATACTAAATAATCAGAGAACTATGTAACTTGTAGCAAATGGATATTAATGCCTTTGTTTACTAAAATGTATGAATAGCGATAATTTTTGATAGTCATCGTGCCGGCTTGGTGGATATGACACCCAGCACTCCCTTCTGTGCAGAACTGTATGAAAATCAAATGCCTCACCTCTCTGTGGGGATTGGCCTCCTGCAAATCAGGTAAAAGAACTCATTTTGGGACAATAGACATGTTTTCAGCAGCTTTATTCCCTTAGCACCTCCACCATAAATTGATTTTCAAAATATTTGGCTGCTTTTCCTGTATGTATAATTTCCTTAAAATATTTCGTATCATCACAACAACACATGTCATGGCAGCTTCTTGACGGCAAATTCAAGGGTGTCTGGAAAACAATGCATTAACTCGGACGGAAGCATAAAGTACGTAAGAAGAACAGTAATTCTTTTTAATGGTCACATTTAACTGTCTTTCTCACAGGTGAGAACGGCAAACCCTAATCTTTGGATGAGATACGTCCTTCAGAAGAACCCTCGGCCTTTTCTGAGGCATTCCAGGAGCGGTTTAGCGCTGTGGGGCCGGGGCAGGTGGCGGCCGTGAAGGCGCACTCCGGGGCGGTGAAGGCGCATTTCGGGGCCGGTGAAGGCGCATTCCGGGGCGGTGAAGGCGCATTTCTGGGGCCGCGTTCCCCGTGAGGGCGGGGGCAGCTGACCCGGCCGCAGCGGAGGCGCAGAGAAGCGGCCGCTCCCCGCCGCCGTCCCGCGGGGCGGGGCGAGGGGCGGGCCGCGGAATTCGAAAGTCGCTTGGCGGACAGGGCTTCCTCTTCCTCCTCCTCCTCAGCCAGGGGCCGCGGCGCCTCTTCTCGGGGCAGGTGCGAGCCTTGGCCGGTAAGGGCTTGCGGAAGGGAAATACGGGTGCTGACCGTGCTCCGTGTCGCTCTCTTCAGCGATGGCAGCGTGGGAGGCCGCCGAAATGTCCTTGTTCAGTCTGAGCGACGTGAGAGAGCGGATGCGGGAGAAGAAAAAGGGTGCCTTGAGGACTGCGAAGTTGAATGCCTCGCTTGCATCAAAAATCAAAACGAAAATAATCAGTGAGTGTATTTTGCGTTGCGGTCTGTACATACGCTGGCTCTGTACATATGTCAGCTTATAACTGGGCCTTTGGCCGTGGCATCGGGAATGGGCAACAGTCCCTTACCAGAGCAACTAATGCAAAGATAGAACAGGAGATAATTTGGACTACCTTGATAAACTCAGATATTTCCATTACTTTTATTTAACTGTTTTGAAATTGGAAAACAGAGGTCCAGATCTACTCATGGGCAGCTACAGAGGAAAATAGGTTTTTCTCCCATTTTTTGGATGGTGATGAGGACTTATCTGTAGGTGATTTGTTCAGAGCAAGAAGCATATATTTTTAAACTCAGCACTTGAACCATGCCATCATTCATTAAGAATTGAAGCAGTAGCTTGCTGCCTGAGCATGACCCATTGAGGATGAAGAGGGTATCGGAAGCGTTACATGTTATTATGGAAAAATATTTTCCTGCTGTTTTCTCTGGAGATTTCTATTGCTGGAAGGAATGATATCGCTGATTTTGTGAGGGAGCTGTTGATATGTAGAGATCTGAATCTGTGGATGGCTGGCCTGGGAAGAGAAAGAATTATGATGAGGGAGAGGTATGGATGAGACTTTGGATGCTGATGGTGTGTGATACTACTCTGTCTCTTACAGACAACTCCTCCACTATAAAAGTCTCCTTAAAGCAGAACAATAAAGCGTTGGCTCTGGCCCTCAATGCAGAGAAAGCCAATGCACAGAGGCTCACCCAGGAGAAGACCATCTTACAGAAGGAGGTGAAGCAGTGCCACTTCCAGAACGCTGTGCTGCGGCACAGGCTCTCCTTCCTGGTATGGCACTAACAGTGTGGCTGGCATGGGGAGGGGTGGTGGGCAAGGTAGGCAGCACTGGCATCTCAGCCTTGAGAGGACTGACCTGTTGTTGACTGTCTGAATTCTCAACATATGGAAAAGGTCCCCATTCATTTGCTTATTTTTGTTTCCAAGCTGTGTTCCCCCCAGAACATGCCTTGCTCTGGCCACTAGTGTCCTTGTTGGAAGAGATGTTTTGATTTAACGTCTTTATGGCTTCTCTCTCTTTATTACCTCAACACAGAATAATATGTTGAAGAAAATGGACAATCTTATGGCTGCAGTTAAGACGGCTGAGCTGTCTGAGGTAAACCATGGGAAATGTGAGCACGCTGCTCTGGGAAGGGGGCTGTGTTTTCCTCTGTCTATTGCTTTGTGTAGCCTGCTCACTTCAGTGTTGGATGCTTCACCTGTTTTTCTTTGCTTGCTTGAATTGTGCTGGCTACATCCTTGTTTTTAGCTCAGTGTTAAGGATTTCCAGAGTAACTTTTTCTGTAGGTAGAGCTACAGTTTTAAACTGTTTTCCTCTAGATTACTGGCTATATTGGCCAGTATGCTCTTCTGTTCTGAAAGGTTGTGACTTCTTTTTAATTTCTTTTTTAAAGTATTGCCATGGCAATTTGGGATAGGGAATAGGGCACTTCCCCTGTGTCCTGTCTCATGGGTGGATGGGAAAATATTCCGGCTTCCTAGTCTTAGATTACCTGAACTAGTTTAACTTCATCCTTAAGCTGTGGAGACACAATCTGATTTTACTGCAATTTATTCCATGATTTATGTTAAAACGTGGAGGGGTCACTGGCAGTACTTTACATACTTTCCAGAGAAACTGAGCTTCTGCTTTTTCTGTGCAGGTGGCTGCATAAGGGATTTCAAGAACTTCAAATCACTCTTCTGTTTCTCTTCTTTCCAGTTCCATGCAAATTCTGCATCCTTGTCCGGTGGCCAGAAGAGCAGCATGACTGAAGATAGCTGGGCTGATGATATTGCAGACGGTCAGCTTCTGAGGTGGGCTTTCAAATGATACCACCAAGCTTGTCCTGAATTTTTATATGCTAAACTTCTTGTGTTTTACGTGTGTGCCCATTTGCCAGTTTTACATGAGATGTCTTCTCTGAACCACCATTGCTTGATGCTTTCCTTCATTCTGTCTTTCTATTGCCACTCCTTGTCTTGTTTGTCCTAATGCCAAGTCTGTGCAAAAACTGGTCTTTTGCCTGCTTGCTTTGAGACCGTGTTACTTTTAGGCAGTTTTCTCTTTGTAGCTGGTGAACACTGCAAGATTTGCTTGTGAGTGAGTGCCATAGGTGGCTACTTTGGTGTTTGTTACATAAAAATGCTTAATAGTCACCTGCTTGTATGATGTAAGCTTGCACTCTGGAAAGATGGTTAGAGCAGGGTGTCTTAAAGTATATTTGAAGTCCTGTTTCTCCTCTGTCTAGTCTCCCCTTTGAAGACAGGGCAGTCCTTAGGGCTGCCCACATGTGTAATGCCAAGCAGCCATGTTGTTGTTCCACAGCAGACTGAACACGTGCTCACAACAAAAGGCCTCACTTTTTTGTTGCCTCAGTGTGTTTTTCTCATGCTTCTGTGGCCAAAGCAGTTGCTCTCATTATGTGTTGTGCTTGCTCAAAGATGGGAAATCTGTCCTGCCTGGGCAGTGTGTGTTCTTCAGCACTTGAAGCCTGCAGAAGTGTATTTCAGCAGCTCCTCATGGAAGTGAAAGCTGTAGTTAGTCTGCTGGATTCTGGGGCCTGTCATATACGTGAAACATGATCCATTGCTGTTATTCCTTCTCACCAGGGTTACACGGATACCAATGAGAGTGCCCATTTCCAAGCTATGTGATGCAGAACAGCAAGGTGGCAGCTCCACAGCAGTACAAACATCCTCAGGAGAACTTCAGAGACCTGCTTCTAATGAGCCCCTGGAAACTGTGCCTGTTGCCTCCAAAGATACTTTGCCACCACAGCATAATGGGAAGCCTCAGTTCCACCAGGAAGAGAATGGCAAGAAAGTGACTGAAGCAATGGCAACAGAGGAGGCTTTTCATGACTCTCACATCTTTGGAGGTAAATTTGCATCTTTTGCTGTTCTTCTGGTATGGCTTTGTGTGTCTGTGCTCAGAAATGCATGAGTGCCATAGCTCAAGTTAGCTCTTAACCACATAGCTCTTAACCACAACTCCAGTATCTCCTAATGACTGGTAGGAACTACATGTTCCACTGGAACTGTTCAACTGGGGCTGTTATTGCTGGAGTTCTGTGTATCCCAGAATCAGAGTCTTCAGAGGGATGTGTGGCACGCTTGCAGTAGCTCAGGCTCACAAACCACACTTTTTGAGTAATAGACACTGAGCTTACATAAGATTTTCAGAGATGTTTGAAGGTGCAGAATCTGACTAGGTGCACAACTGTTTCTTGTGGATTTGCCATATAAATAATAACTCTTATACAGATCACAAGTGTTCCTAAGTATTATGGCTGCTTCAAGGATCTTGCTTTGGGCTGCCCATTTGTTCAGAGGGAAGCCAGCTGAGCAATTCTGGTACCGAGTAAGTTTGGGGAGTCCCTGTAGAGACAAAATCATGCATTTTCTATGCTTTGGTTTTGTGTCAGCCTTGCAGCAAGGCTTTTAGTGGTATGGGGAAAGATGGCATTAGCCTACTGCATTTCTCAGCCTTAGAAATGAATTTTTTCTTCCCAACAGAGGTCTTGTGCACCACTGAACAAAATCCCAACAATTTGTTGGCACTTGCCTGGGAAAATCATACTCTTTCATATGATGCTGATGAGATGGCAAAACATTTCTTTGAGCGTCTCTCACAAGGGCATGTTACTCAGAGGAGAAAGCGTTCCACCCTGTTTGCTACAAGCACTCCATCTTCTGCTCTGGATATCTTCCCACATGTCAGTTCCACTCAGGCAGCTTGGGGTAGTGCTGCACAGCACAGCAGCAGCTCCAGCAAGAACAACACACAGCAACAGCTGAGATCTCCCAGCCCCCTGGCTTCACCTACTCAAACCACTGTTATTTCTCATAGAAACTCTGTGGATAAAGAGACTTTCTGTGACCAGCCACAGACGAAAGAAACGGGGTGTCGTGCTCAAGCAGACCCCAGCTATAGCCAAGTCCCTGAGTTTGTTCCTGTAAAGGTTAAAAGCAAAGGTAATTGTAAAACTGGAGAGAAAAAGACTGTTAAAAAAGCAAGAACAGGAAGAAAGAAAAGAACCGCAATTAAAAACAATGCAGAAAGCAGTCCTGATGGATCTCAAGGTGAAGAGTGTGCTCAAAAGGCAAAGAAGCTTCCTCAACCAAAAGTGGCAACATGTAGTGAGACTGAAGATTGTGAGATGGGGCAGAAGGCGTGTGTGGGGGCTTTGGACGGGAAGAATAGAGACTGTGATGTGGAGCACCATTCCCACTCTCCTGATGAAGTCCAAGACTTTGAAAGTACACATGTGGTGAATCCAGCACAGCTGCAGAGTCTTGAAAGTGTTGACTTAATGCAAGGGGTTAAGAAGGGACCTATCTTTGAGATGCAAAGTCTGGAGAGCTCGCTGAAACCCCCAGTTCATACCTTCTCAAGTCATGAAGTTCCCTCAGGTGATTCCGGTCTACAAAATTCACTTTTCTTGAGGAAAGAGACCTCAAGTGCCTGTGCTTTGCAAGAGGACTCAAGTGTGAACAGAAAGAGCATCAGACAGAAAGCCAACAGAAAAGCTAGAGTAATTAGGCAAAGAGCTGATTCTGATGAGGAATATCTGCCAAACAGTGTGATAATACCAGAAGCCAAAATTGAAAAACAGCCTAAAAGAAGCCAAACAAGCAGGAAGACGACTGTCAGGAAAAGCAATTGTCATCAGATAACTGAAGCTGATGTTTATAGGCCCTGTACAGATATGCAAGGAGTAGCTAATGAGAGCACAAAGGATTTGCCAGGTAATCTTAAACACAGCAGAAGAACTTACATTGTCCATCCCTTGGATATTGCAGGAAAATTGGGTTGTTTCCAGACAGAATTTGAAGGGGATGAAAATGTACCTCCCAGGTCTGTTCCTGGGAGCCAAGCAAGCAAAATCCCCAGAGCAGCTAAGAGCAATAAGAAGAGCAATAAAAAAAAGACAGGGGGCCTTCAAGAAAAAGGGCAAGCTGAAGCTGTCAACAACATGAATGCTTTGAAAAAAGAAGCCTCTTGTGAACCCAAGCATCAGAGGAAGAGGAGCAACTCTCGACTTCCAGAGACTGATTCCCTGGCCAAACAAAGTATTGGTGCCAAGGTTCTCATTGGAAGTTCTACAGAATGTGAATCCAAGCAGCCTGTCCAGATGGGGAAGTTTTCCTGCATTACACATCTGCTGTCTGAGCCAGATGCTTTCTTGGAGGAGCAGCTACCTGAGGTATCACTTGCAGATAGTCTTACAGACCTTTCACACAGTCTGGAATCCTCCTATGTGACCAGTTCTGCAGTTCTGCCTGTCCGCTCCAGACTTACAGAAGTACCAGTTTCCAAGAGCTTCAGTGCTGAGAGCAACAGAATGCCAGCAAAATCTCCTGTGTGGTCGAAAAACTCCCTGATATTTAAAGAAAAGACGGCAGATGAAATATCTGAGAAAAGGAACCAAGTCCAGTCAAGTTCTTGGAGATCACCTTCACAGGAACCTGGTAGGTGGTAAGCTGGGGAAGGTACCTGTGTTTGGAGATGAGGGAAAAAAATCCATGCAGCAAGTGCTTATATTTTCCTTCATCTCCTCCCTTTTTTCAGAGTTAAAGATCAGTCTTCAGTACACCATTTATGCTTCAACTTATGCTGGCCAGTCATTTCTGTGGCTACATTTGCTTCTAGTTTATCAGCATTCCTGTAAGAATTTCTGTCCACTTGTCCATGTGTAGATATTGGGACAAGACTACCAGCATGTGCTGAGTCTTGTTTTACCACTCTTGTTATCTACAGGGCATGCCTATTAATTTAGAAAATCAAGTATTTGAGCAGTTGAAAAGTCTAATTTGGTGCTGACCCTGCCTACTAGAGTCCATCACTGTTATTGGGGCACAAAATATCAAGATAAATTTCTGGTCCAGAATGGTTAGTACTGGAAGGTTTCAGACTTCATACCTCTGGGTGATATCCTCACTGGAAATTAAGCAGGAGACAACCTAAATTATTTTGGTTGTGGGTTTTTTTTGGGGTTTTTTTTGGGTTTTTTTGTTTGGTTTTTTTGTTTGTTTTGTTTTTTAATTTTTTTTTTTCTTTTTTTGTTGGTTTGTTTTTTAAAAGCATTTGGAGGGTGTATCCCTGGGCTGGTAATAGTATACTTATGCTGTTCTTTCGGGGAGTTTGCTGTTAATGGATGCTCTGTAAAGAGAGTAGTTTTGTGGGGTTTTTCTGTAGCTGTTGACAAACAGGCCTGTTACAACTGGAGTGGGCTGTGCTTTGTAGAGAGGGAAGAAGGTTGTTCTCCTGCCCTCCTCCTTTTGGCTGACTCCGCTTGGAAAGGTGCAGTGAGCACGGGCGTGGCCCTGTGTCTTGCTGGAAGTCGGTAGTTGCTGGAAGGTTGTTTGTGTGCCATGAGCTTGCTGTCTCCTCCAGGCTGTGAGCTCCTGGGCATTACAGCTGTCACATAGAGTTCTTATATAACTTTCCTACGACACCAGGGCCCACGATACTATCAGTATTCGTGATCTGTATTTTTTCACTGAGGGACCTAATTTGATTCATGAGCTGACTTTTGAGGACCCAGTCTGGTATTTTTGGATTAAAACGGTCTCCTGAGTTTAGAGGGAATATGATTGGATTCTGGATTGTGCATGTTCAGAGAAACCTGCTAATGCAGCTCTTTCTATTTGACAGCTGTTATTTTTTAGGATATCTGGAAATGATCTGGAATCACTTTGAACAAACCATGTGAATGTCTCCCTTTGCAGATATCAGGCCACTACAGGACTTGAACAACACCAGGGTTCTGTCTTACTCCAGCTCAGAGGAAGCACCAGGGCGCTCATCCAGGCGGACACGGAAGCCAACCTGCTACAAAGAGCCATCAATCAGCAGGTTGGGCTTTAAACTATTCCTTCCAAAGACTGTTCCCATGCTGCAACTGCTGCTCTGCTCCTATACTCACTTTCCAGGGCTGGAACCTCTGTTCCTTTGTTTAAATTTCTTCTTACCCTTTGTGTTCTGTCACCCTCCTCTTCTACCACTGTGTGGTTATGTCAAAATTCTGCATCAGCACACATGGATGTTCAGGCTTCTGGTAACAAGTTACCAAAGATGTTACTTTACTTGTTGAAATGAGCACATGTCTTGGCAGACTGCATCTGTGGTACTCCAGTGCTAATGAGGCAGCAGCACAAGGATAAAATACAGGCTAAATAAAGACAGCTCAGCAAAAGCCCTGATTTCATTTACATTCTGTGATGACTAAAATTTTACACACCTGAATAATACTTTCCTCCTTAGAGCAGGCTGTATCTGTATTCACTAGCAGATATGATACCTAAACAAATAGCTGCACCTTTTCCCTAAGAAACTGTAGATTCTGTACATCCAATGGCTATTGCACAGAATCATGTATTCCTAAAATGATAACTTTGTTGTTATGTTACTGGGTATGTTTTTCCCTGAAAAGCGTTCCAGTTTGAACTTTCTGTGAATAGCTGGTTATACTGCATCAGAAGGTACTCTGTGTACTGGACAAGAAACAAACTGTACCACTTCATCATCTTATGGGAAAGTGCTACAGTAAAATCAGAAACTTTAGGGACTAAAATCATACATGTATACCAAAATCATAGAAATATGAATACTTGATGGTTCAATGTAACCCTTTTGGTTCTGCAGGAAACTGAGGCAGGGTGACCCATTTACAGACACTGAGTTCCTCAGCTCTCCTGTCTACAAAAGAAAAAAGCCTGTCAAAGCCAAGGGAATGACCAAGAAGATGAAAGAGGACAAAGAATGGCTTCCTGAAGGATGTCCCAGTGCCAAGGCAGGCGAGTTCATAAAAACAGAAAGGAGTCAGGAGTAGAACAGTGGTTGAAAGGCAGCCCCCAAGCTCCTAGAAGCTTGTGTGTTCAGCCACAAGGCTACAACTGTGAATGCAGAGGCCTGAGCAGAGATGGAGGTGGCTGACCAGGCAGCTGAACTGTTCCAACCAAGGCAACCCAAGGACCCATTTGATGAATCGAGCCTTGTACTGTGGATTTCTTCTGTTTTGAAATCTTTGGGAGTCACTGGGTGGGGAAAGCGGTTGACACAAATTGATGGATGTCTGTTTTAATGATGGGCATGGCCCTTGATTCACCACTTGCTAACTTCTGCTTCCTTCCTGTTCTTTCCCCATCTGCCATGTGAAGCTCCCTGCAGCAGAAGATGAGCCCTATACCAACCAACATGAAGGAATATTTGAAACACAGGGTGCTTAGGATCAGACCTAAGCATGCTTTGTCTCAAACATTCTGAGTGTTGCTACAGGAAAGGTGATTGGAGAAGAGGGTCCCATGGGACAGAGCTGTTCAAAAACATTTCCCTTTTTCCTATCACTCCTTAAAAAGTACCCCCTTCAGCCTTCTTGTAGCCCCTTGAGGTACTGGAAGATGTGATAAGGTCTCCCTGGCACCTTTTGTTTTCCAGGCTGAACAACCCCAACTCTCTCAGGGTGTCTTCATAGCAGAGGTACTCCAGCCCTCTGATCATCTTTGTGTCCCTCCTCTGGCATTGCTCCAACAGGTCCATATCCCACTTAAGCTGGGAATCGCAGACCTGGACACAGTACTCCAGATGGGGTCAGTTGTTTCAGGAAATCCTGTACTCTTCCATTGCAGACTGAGTACCCACTGGCTTCCAGCACTTGCCTTTTTTATGGTCTACTGGTGTAACTTTGAAGGTTATTGATTCTAAATGTTTGAGAGAGTGGTGGGGAAAAGAAGGGATCAGACCGGTAGTAAAACGGAAGGAAATGTGCCTCTTTGGAAGCAGGAAAAGTGTTTCCTCCTTGTGGTGGAGCGGGGAAAGGGCTGCTCCTTCCTTCTGACCATACTTACTGCTTCTCCTTAGCATTTCAGCAACATCCATCAGTTCATGAGCATAGGCTGGGTCTTGCTGTACTCTCTGTAGTCAGTCCTCCAGAAGATGGAAACTTCTTTAGTAGAGGGAAAATAGTGTCATCTGCAGTCAGGTAAATGCTACTACATAGCTTACATTTAAGCTGTAAATTTATTAAAACTGGGAAGCAAAAAGCCTAAGACTTAAAAATGCCCTCTTATTTATTTGTTCAGTTTTCTGGAAGTTACCAAGCTTTCTCTGGTACTCTGTAACTCTGGAAGCCAGGTAGGAGTTAGTAAATAGAAGGGAATTTGTTATAGGTGCTGTTGTATTAGAACGTGCCTGTGTTGACTCACTGATGTCAGAAGCCAGGCAGGAACACAGATCTCCAGCTGTTCCCAGTAATTGTTTTCACTGCCTCTGTGGGTCAGAAATGGGACTTCTCCCAGCTGCACTTATGTGCTTGTGCTAATAACAGAACAGTAGACTGTATTCATTCATATTGAAGGTACAGAGACAGCTGCTAGCAGGTACAGAGCTGTGCTTCAAACACATGTTAATACTAGCTCCTTTAGTCTAACATTGGTATCTCTATCTAACCACCACCTGGAGGAGTCAGCTAAAGGGGGAGAGTTTGTTCATGTGTAACCAGTTTCTGTTTTGCTGAGCGATGATATATCAGTTTATTTTACTCTCCAAATAAAATTTCAATGCAAGTGGTATCTTCAAATTCTTGTACACTACCTGATGCTTACCACCACACTACACATCACAGCTTTCCCTGGATCAGAACAAATTAAAACTCTATTCGAAGAAGGGAGATATTTTGTGTTTATATCACATTCCAACAGTCTGTCCCAGCATGTACTGAACTGTGCTGAAAGCTATTGGGAGTCTCTCTCAGAGGCAGAATTTCCCCCTATCTGCTAATCACACAAAGGAAAGAGACACAAAGAATGTTAGCTGGCTTTTATTTTAGTGTGAACTAAAAATATTCCTTAAAAAAAACCCCCAACACACAACCATGGATGGAATAAGTTTTCACAGTCATGATCTGACCTGCTGTAAGACAACAAGGATAAGGAATAGCCCAGAAAATTGGAGAAAAGTTTGCACCTTTATGAATTGTGGGGTGAGGGAAGAGGTTAACAGTTCCTGTGCTTCACATCCAGTCAGAAGGAGCATAACTAAATGCATGGCCTGCATTTAGACACTGCAGCATGGCTTTGGTAGGCTCTTAGCCTATAAGGCTTGTTTCCAGCATTTACTAAGTGCTACTCAAATGCTACAGTCCTGACTGTAGCAATGGAACCAAATCCCTTGGTATCAGGATACCATGCTCTGGTTGGCACCAACACATAAATTCAGGAGGGCTGCAGTAGAGCTGGCACAGCCCTCTGAGCTCACTTATTCTCACTGGGAAGTACTGGAGAGAGGAGGACGGTTCTCATTTCTAAGGTCTGTTGGACAGTAGGTCACCACTGGTTTGACCAGAGCTGTGACACAAACTGGCTTTGAGACTGAGAGGAAAACACAGATCCAAGTCAGATAGAGAAACCTCAGGTCTGTTGTGAACAAAATTAGGAATCCAGACACATGCCAAGCTTTTATCAAATTCATCTGCTTAGCAAAAGTAGGGCTTAGCCCAGCAGCTCAGAGGGTTTCAGAAAACATGATTTTCTAAAAATTTTAAAAGTGTCTATGTTAATTTTTATCTAGTGTTTGAAATGTTACACAACAAAGCATGATACAGAGCCACTTAAGCAAGCAATGACAGAAAATCCAGGTACATGTTTTCTCCAATATCCTAAAGTTCCCATTAACTCTCGTAATTCTTTTTTTGACGGGGGCACTTGTATTTGTTCTAATTCCTTTAAGGTATCTGGAAGAACTATTGCATTGCCTACATCTACCAAGTACCCCAAAATTTTATTTCTTTACTTGGTCCTTGACATTTTTCAGGCAGAATTTCAATTTCTGCTCCATGTAATGCTTCCCATATTGCTGCTGCTTCTCCCACCTTTTCATGGAAATCTCCTTCAATTGGAGTAGCATCTGTATATTGGTACAGTTTCACATCTGGGAGGAGCGAGAGTGGTTGTAAAAATTCAGCGACATTGAGCAATCATGGGTGAATGTTTGTACCCTGGAGGGAGCCTATTAAAAAACTGAAACTGATGAGAAAACAACAGCTAAAAAAGCAAGAATAGGAAAAAAGCAAACAACTGCAATTAAAAACAATGCAGACAGTAGTCCTGATGGATCTCAAGGTGAAGAGTGTGCTCAAAATGCAAGAAGCTTCTTCAGCCAAAAGTTGCAACATGTTGTAGTGAGACTGAAGATTGTGAGATGGGGCAGAAGGCATGTGTGGGGGCTTTGGACGGGAAGAATAGAGACTGTGCTGTGGAGCACCATTCCCACTCTCCTGATGAAGTCCAAGACTTTGAAAGTACACGTGGTGAATCCAGCACAGCTGCAGAGTCTTGAAAGTGTTGACTTAATGCAAGGGGTTAAGAAGGGACCTATCTTTGAGATGCAAAGTCTGGAGAGCTCGCTGAAACCCCCCAGTTCATACCTTCTCAAGTCATGAAGTTCCCTCAGGTGATTCCAGTCTACAAAATTCACTTTTCTTGAGGAAAGAGACCTCAAGTGCCTGTGCTTTGCAAGAGGACTCAAGTGTGAACAGAAAGAGCATCAGACAGAAAATCAAGAGAAAAATGAGTAACTGGGCAAAGAGATGATTCCGATAAGAAGTATCTGCCAGTGTGATAATACCAGAGGGCCAAAGTTGAAGAACAGCCTAAGAGAAGCACAACAAAGGACGATACAGTCTCACACTCTGATGTAAGTGGGAGACACTTTGTTAGGGGAGCTTGAGTAGAACCCCTGCCTTAAGCTTTGGGCAGAGAGGCCAGCTTCCGCTTCAAGTTTTCAGCAAGCTTGTCCATGAACTCAAAGGTGTTCAGGTAATCAGAGCGTGTGACACTGGTGGGGGGAAACAAAACAAGACAGACATTAGTTGTACAGACTCTCAAATAATTAAAGCAGGGGAAGACTGTTAAAAGAACTTTATGTCTTGCCTCTAAAACCAAAAGACTTCTCTCCTACTCATTAGGCTGCAGGGGTTTTTTTGCCAAAAGGCTCCAGGGAAGAGGTAGCTAAGTGATATTTTTCAGTTATGTAGGTCTTCTTCGTTTATTAGGATCTGGCCAACACAGCTAGACTGGCATAAAAAAAAAATCTTTGCAGCTCCTTCTTTACATTTTTTCCCCATTCATTTGGTACAGTAGCAGGGAGAGAGCAATCTGGACTGGGTACAGGTGAGTCCTGTGAGACAGACTCCTGTTCTTCACCATACTGAAATAACATTCCAGCAAATGCTGTTCAGAACCACCAAGTAAAACAGCCTCCTCTAAGAATAGCTGATTATTTCATACACTTACTTAGGCAGGCCTTTGATGCAGGCAGCGAGGTCCTTTGTCATGAAGCCAGATTCAATGGTCTCAATGCAGACTTCTTCCAGGGCAACTGCAAAGTTCCTGAGGCTTGTGTTGTTGTCCAGCTTAGCTCTGTGAGCCAGGCCTCTTGTCCATGCAAAGATGGAGGCTGAGAGAGAACACTAGATTATTCTGTATTTCTAGAACTTCCTGAAAGTTGCTGTAAATTATCACATGCAATAATTGAATTTTTTAATATCAATAAAACTGAAAGCCAACTAAAAAAAAAAAAGATAGAAAACCTGGTGTGGGAAAGAGAACACTTATCTTTATCTAGGTATCCTTTGCCTTTTGTCCAACTCTAAAAAAAAAAAAGTAGACCTCAGACACTACTTACTGCCTCCAGTAATCTCTTTATGCATGTCATTTTATTTTCCTCCTGCCCAAGTCAGAAAGAATGACAGGTGGTAGGACTCTAGTTGCACAGAACATTGTGACAGAAGGGTGCAGTCCTTTTCCTAATGCTCCATTATGCTCTGGTCTCTATGCAAATTTAGAGGATTCTTTCCCTCATGTCCCATTCCAAGTACGCTTACGCTTTGAGTGTGTACCTGGCTTGGGGTGTGGCTGGGTCTTCTGGGCCATCAGAAAGAGGAGTAAAATAAAACAACCAACCAACCTAAACCTTAAGGCTTTGTGGCTATAAACCAATTGTTTCCTGAAAAATGAATGCCGATCTCAAAGGCTAGGTTGGGTCTAGCTTATTCCTTGCACTCAGTTCCAGCCTGTTTCCTGCTTCAGGCCGTAGCTGTGTCTGCAGAGGCCCAGAGAAGCTGACTTTAGTCACAGGAGGGACTGTGGGTGTGTATTCCCTCCCCTCCCTCAGGCCACACTGTGATCTGAGAAATGCTCCTTAGGCCTTGGCCTTGACAAACTACACCTGGACTAAGCCCTTCTTAAGCTTATCAGAAATCCAAGAACTAGTGGTGTTTAACAAGCATCTTTCTTTTAATGAACAGCCTTAGGAAAGGTATTTTTCTTGCCTGAGTAACAACCCAAGTTGAATAATATTTTTGTTACTGAATTTTCTTTGAAAGTTACTGACTTGATTGCAGCCAGGATGGAAAATTACTATGACTAAAGCCCACTCTCTTGTGACCCCATAAACAGTGATTCAAAGTGAGACTCCTCGAGCTCTTGATTATAAGAAGCTAATGTACCCTACTCCCTAACAATCCTTTAAACAGCAGCCCAAAGTGAGATCTTTTGGAGCTCTTGATTTCCAGAAGATACACATGGAATCACAGAATAGTCTGAGTTGCAAGGGACACAGAAGGATCAAGTCCAACTCCTAGGTGAATGGTCCATATAGGGACTGAACCCACAACCTTGGTGATATCAGCACCATGCTCTGACCACCTGAGCTCATCTCAAGAGAGGGAGCTGATGTGTGTGTCTCAAACCCATAACTGGATGGCTGTGGAGCCAACCATGAACTGTTGGTACTGACATGCCATAAGAAAGAACAAGATTTGACTGGAGAAGGGGGGCCAGGTGGAGACATGAGAGCACTTTTCTGTGAGGAAGAACCACAACACAGTACAGTGCAAGCACAAGAATGAGTGACAGGAAGTGGGCATGGAGTATAGGGTGGGATTGAGACCGAAGACCCCCAAAGTCCTCTGACCCATTTCCAGATAGGCCTGAAAGAATGGACTGCATTTGATGACTAACTTACATACAAAGCAAGAAACCTGTCCATAAAAAGGTACCTCCCCACCCCAAACCCAGGTGGTGTCCCCAGGGCCCTGGACATCTCATCAGCCAGACCAATGCAGCTGGATTGCCACTTATCAGATGGATCAGCACTGAAACCAGGATTGGCACCTCCTCAGCTGGATCAATGCTGTAACCACGACTGGTAATCTCTTTTTCTCTCCTTCTTCTCCTCTTTTTCTTTTTTTAATTCTCTCCTTCTTTCTTTTTCTCTTTTCCTTTCTTAGTTTCTTTAATTCATCTTTCTCTCTTTAATTCCTCTCTTCCCTTTCACCCTGCCCCTTTATCCCAAACCCACTGCTTATGTAGTAGGTCAAGGACTAAAATAGCAACTTCCATGCAAAGTGTGTAATTTACTAATTTACTTTCTGATTGTTTGCTGATCCTCTGACTTTTGTCATTTCTTTTGACCAATGAGCATTTAAGAATCTTAGGTGCTTCCTTCCCCTTATGGGTTGTCACAGTCTCTGGAAGAAAAATGCATTATAAACTGCAAGTTTCACCACTCAGTGGTGCAATTGTCTGCAGAAAGGGTGCAGATCTTACTCTAAACTTGTTCTTTCACGTGTAGAGGTGATGAAGGGCAGTGAAAAGCAGCTCACCAATGGGGTTAGTAGAGGTCTCTTGGCCTTTCTGGTGCATGCGGTAGTGACGAGTCACTGTCCCGTGAGCAGCTTCTGCTTCAACAGTCTTGCCATCAGGGCAGATCAGCACACTGGTCATCATCCCCAGAGAGCCATAGCCTACAGAACACAGGCTTCAAAAGGTCAGTGTCTCCTTTGGACAGCTCCCTGAAATTCCCCTTAATCTCCTCATCTCACAATCCCCCGACATCCTCCCACTGATGTGAAAATTCCTGAACAGCAGACCCGTTGTGGTGCTTCTGCAACTACTGTATGCAAGTCTGTATGGCAAATCCCTACCCATCAAAATAACAGTTCATCTGAACAAGAGGTGCTGCTGAACCATGAGATAGAGATATACAGACATTCTGCACCATTTCAGGAAAATTTGTATTCTCACCTAATTTGCTGGACAGATTTCTACTGAAAAGGTACAATACGAGAACAGTAAGTGTTGGGCAGCTTGTCTTCCACACAGGGTGATAGGAAACAAACCAACTTCCTATCAAGAGCATCTGCTCTTGTGAGAGGAACCAGCAACTTCTGATATTGGACATTCACACTACTTCTAACCCTGTTAGGGTTTTTGAAAACGTCTTTGAAAGGTGCTTTGTTTAGCAGTCCAACACACATCCTTGTTCTGTGAGAGGCAGTTTAGTGGCATTACTTCAGAGAGAGCACATTACATAAAGCCACACATCTCATCCTGTGGAATTCTGCATCCATATATGTTTTGGCACCAGGCACCTTGTTTACATAGGATTTTGATCAAGCATTACAAATATGTCAAGTTAAACATATCAATCTCTCTCTTTACACCTGACAGGTAGCTTTAGGTCCTGAAGGTTTTCTTACTTATCTGCAGAGCACCTGCCATCACACTCATCAGCAGTCAGCTTAACTCAAGCTGTCAGTGAGGGAGAACCAGCAGTCTAGATACTGTCCATTAGAACAGAAAGCCTATCAGTTATCATGTTGGTAGGAACTTCCCTTCTATAAATGAATACAGCTGCCGAGTCTACATTCAACAGATTTTCTTGTAAAAGCAAAATCAGATTTTTTTGACTGCCTGGTACCTCCATGACTGGCCACAGGTTTGAAATGTAAGTTTTGAGACCCAACACCACCTCCTGGGCCATTCCATAGGATGTGACAGAAGGACACAAGAGACTAGCACTAAGCCTAGTTCAGTGTGGCTCAGGAAGCACCTCATACCTTGTGCGACAGAGTCAGATTGCACGTCCCCATCGTAGTTCTTGCAGGCCCAGACAAAGCCTCCTTCAGATTTCAGGGCCTGAGCAACCATGTCATCAATGAGCCTGTGCTCATACCAGATCTTTTTGGCTTCAAACTGGGACTTGTATTCTCTGGAAAACAAAAACCAAAACACCTTGTCATATGAACAGGGATTGCACAGTTTGTGCATACAGGGGTGCACAGAGATAAGAGTAAAAACAACAAAATTGCATTCTCTTCAGCCTTTTTTCCCTTGTCGCTTTGCTAGGCTGCAGCAAGGCTGCTTCAGAGTCACAGAGGCACCCACACAGAATCTGTGACTCTATTAGAAGAGATGGACACCGCAGCCACATTTAGCAGAGCTTTAAACATTGAGTACTGTGCCTTGCAGGACAAGGGAGACTGTGACAGAGATGTGCCCTTAAAGTGCTGCTGAGTGTCTGAAAAAGCAACTCACAAGGCTGGAGGGGATGCTCCTGCTGCAGAGTTATGCACTGCAATAGGAAGTACACAACTAATTACCTGTCATAGATGTCTTGGAAGATGTCTTTGAAGCGGCCATCGTATCTCTTCAGAATGGTGTTCTTGGTGCTCATGTAGAGGGGCCAGCCTTTAGACAGTGCCATTTGGAAGGAACTGTGGGCAAAATCCTTGATAGACTGGTCAAGATTGTACATTCCCATGGCTACACCACCACATCCTGTTAGTGGAGTAAGAACAGATAGGAATCAATTACTTAGTTTTGGTTAAGAATTTATTCTCCCCGTAGCATACTCTGGCTGGCAGGCAGGCTGGGGCTCTCCCTAGGGGTCTTAATCTAGTTCTCAATTTAAGGCTGGTTCTTTCAGGCGAAGATTCACTTTGCACTATCAGTTCAAAGCTCCAGCAGTCCTGTGATACATGGATAGGAAGGTGGTTTTGTTTTACAGCTAAGTACATCTTAATAATGTGATCTCATCTCTCTAAGAAGTTTTGTTCTAATCCAGCCTAAGCAGCAAAACTCTGACAGAAGTGAGTGTGCTTGAACTCCTACTAGCCATTTAAGTAATACAGTCTTTTTCTATCAAAGCAGCAGGCAGCAGTTTGGAGCAGAAGGTCTCAGTCAAAGCCAGAAATGGATTTGCTCACATCTTAAACGCTTTGCGCCTTCAGAACTAACTCCAGCAGTCAAGGACTGCTTTGCATAGCTCAGGTAAACAAGACTCCACATGAATTCCTGCATTTTTTCCAGCACATGTGTGGCCTACCCTGCAGCTTTGATCCACCTGCTCAGGCTCACTTCTAGCAAGTTGTGGGAAGAATATGCCAGTCATGTGGGTGCTCAGGCAAGTCCTGAGAAGGCTCTGTGGAACTATCAACATTCACATGACTTAGATTGTGTAAGGCAGATGTGTTACAAGCACAAATGCAAGTGTGCTGAACTTGCAGCCCAGCTCACCTGGAAGAAAGCAGCACTCAGATCATGGAATAGGATGACTGTGGGTGAAAATAGGGTCTAGAGCTTCGTCAGAAAGCTTTGTCATTTTCAGAGCACAGCTCTGTGTTTCTACTGAAAAGAAGATACCATATACTTACTTTTAAGCAGCTCACTACCACCATCTATCTAGTTTTTGTACAGTGCCAATATCAGGGATCTTTGCTCTGGAAACACCCCAGACTTTTTTTTTTTAATACCTGTCCTAATATCCATTTGTCTTTATCTCCAGATGGTTTTTACTATATGGACACACATGCAGAATGAAGAGGGGAAGCCAGAGGAGATTTATCTGCTTGCCAAGATAGCAATGTCATTCAAAGTTGATATTGGCAGAGAATGAAATTCCTGTTGTTACCAGTGAAAATACATGTTGTCCCTGTACTTTCCCTATGGAGTCAAGGACAGTACAGGGTGTGATCAGCTACACAGGAGCTGTGTCCTCAGGAGCCTTGATTTCATGGTTGCTGGATGGCAGCTATTAAGTTTTATTCAAATAGCTATTTTCATACACGTAAAAAAAAAATCCTTATTGCAATCATACAATCTTACTGCCTACTAAAAATCTCTTTAATTCAGTGTCAAGACTGAATGTATTAGTAAGCAAAAAGACAAGCTTCCCTTAATGATTTGGGAGATATGCTGGCATAACATTGATCTGTGGGGAGGGCAGTTCCCCAGAGCAACAGCAGTGATCTGCCATCTTTGCACTTCCCTGCTTTCTGCTCGCTGATGCAGTGCAGAGCAGCAAATCACACTGGCAGCTGGATGGCCACACATCTCCAACACAGGCTCACCACTCACCTATCAAATGAAAACAGATTAGGACTGGCAGTGAAGCAGGTGAACTCCAGATGAAAGGCTATGCAACAAGAGATGGTAGAGATTTAGGCTCTTATGAGCAAGAATGCCAGAGATATCAATGTTACAAAAGAGGGTCGTACGTCGATCTTGGTATCTGTTTGCCAAACCAGCTGCACATAAACTGGGATGCTGTGGTTTACATGGACTTAGTTTTTTTGTAGCTAAAACCAAAACACTGCACATTCACACACAGACTGTAAGACTTCAAATCCTGAACTCTTTGATCAACAATAGACAAGTGAGATAACTTGTATGATGTTTTCCTGAATCCTGCCCCTAGAGAAAACATCCTGAGTTCTGGCAACATGTGTGTAACTGCTTCCATGAACAAAGCCCAGCAATGTGAGGACTCCTCCTGAGCCTAGCAAGGCCTGCAACCAGCACAGCAATAGGGATAAGAGGGATACCAAAACCTTTGGGACTGCATCTTTAAAACAGTTACAGCCCACTCAGTCAGGAGCATCCTTGTGAAATCTTCTTTCCACCTTACAGAGTAAGTGTTAATTCTCATTTCTCTTGAGCAAATAAAAAGACTCCTTCATAAAGAAGGGCAAAAACTGCAAAGGTATACAGTGATCAACAAGACAAACTAAACCCAGAAAGAACTAGACATGAATTGTTCTCAAATCTATCTCCCCTTAGCTCAAGCCTTGTTTACACAGCAAGTTTGCCCCTGATCAGAGAGAAAAACATACATGCTGCTACCAGAGTCGTCATGTCAGGAGCATGACAGGTGGCCAGTCTAATATGATTGTGTTCTTGATGTGCCTCTTTGATCCCAGGAAGATTTCAAGAAACTGTCAGTACCTGACAAATAAATGAAGAAAACGCAAACTTTCTCCCCAACTCTATCTTGAAGCTGTATTTTACCCTCAAACAGATCTGACTAATAATTCAAGGTTAAATAAAATCCAAAATATCAGTTTTAACCACTACTTAGAGAAAATACCTACTTTCAAAGTTATGGACCAGATATGTGACTGGTTTGCCTCCATCTGTGGGAGTGTAGGTCATCTCTACTTTTCCAGGCCCAGGAACCACAAAATCAGTTGCTCTGTACTGTTAAAAAAAAATTGCCATGATGATTTTATGTATCAGGAAGAGAGAACCATAAAAGACAGCCCTCATTTGAGAGGCCAGGGTATAGAAAAGCAGTTGTACTAAAAACCCCATTAAGTAGACTTTTTATTCAGCCATGTGGTCATTGGATTATTTTACTAGAGATCAAAAAGACAAGAGTCATAGAATCACTGAGGCTGGAAAAGACTCTTACCATCATTAAGTCCAACAGTTAACCCAGCACTGCCAAGTGCACCACTCAACTGTGTCCTTAAGTAGTCAAGAGCCTGCCTGTTTCAGAAGCCATCCTCCCCTTCAGGGGAAAAAGCTCACAGATTTGTGGGCCCATTCATTGGCAGAGTATGGACTTTTGCAGATGCACTGAAGTTCTAAAGCACGAAGTACCCAGACTGTTGTGTGGTTGGTGGGTAGAAAGGCTCCTCTCCCTGCCTCAAAAAAGCCATTCATGTTACAACTGCTGCTCTCATAAGTAACAGGGTCCATAACTCATACAAGATGACATTTGAAAGCCCAACCTGTAGTAAGAGTTTTTGAAGTTAAAAACTTCAAGTATTTAAATGATGTCTCATCTTCCCAGTTGTTCTGAACTCTACTATTTAAGGTTACATTTCCTTGAAATTTGTTATCCTTTTTCATGTAGTTTCCCTTCTATCAAGGGAATCTGTTCCCTGAGCTGTTCTGAAGTTAAAGTGTCTCACTCCTATGTCCTTTGTACGTTCTTACATTGTTCCTTTCATTTTAATCTCATAGTTTGGCAGGGATTCGATCCTTCCCCTTTAATCCATTGTTTTCTATTATTATGTTGACCTTCTCAATTATTCACGACCTTTAAGGATGTTGAATCCCATTCTTTCCTAGAGTCAGAGTTCTGCAATTATTCTCCTGTTGGAAATACATTATTTTACCTTCCTATCCCACATAATCTAATGACTTGCCCTCAGTTTGCAGGTTTAGCCATCTATTTAAGCACTTGGCTCTTCTAGAAGACTTTTCTTTTGCCATGTTTGGTTGCTTTACAGCACATGATTGCCCATGGAGAACAGTATGACTGATTCTTGTCTTCCAGGATACCCACAGGGCACAACACTGAGACCCGTGCTGGAGCTTTCCGTAGCCTTGTACTATCACTGCCAGGAGAGCTCTGATAAAAGAGGTTTCCCTACTTCTGTACCACAGCCTGATGTGCCCAGGTCAGATACGGACTGCAGGTGTGCTGTGCGAGTTTAACCAGCAGATCACAGTAAACAAACAAACAAAAATAACAAACAAAACCACACCCCCATATAGAAGGCAATTTTGCCCACCTCTAGAAATCACTCACTTTGTATCTATTTTTGCTGTGAGCAACATTTGACACCAGAAAGTCCTGAGAAGTAAGAAGGTGGGCAGTGTAAAGGATATTTTCTAAAGATGTTCTTATATTGGTAGGAGGGTTCCAGAGAGGTGAAGAACAATAGCTTAGCAGAGTTAAGTGTCCAAGTACAGGCCTATCTAATCCAAGCACAGGCTTCTGAATGCTGTTTATACAGTGACACTGGTCAAGGAACAGAGGCATGAACCAGGCTCTCCCACATTTGCCAGGTGCAGTACAAACAAAGTGGTAGCGAGGACGCGCTCCCAGGCGGAATGCAAGGGACAGAGCAGGAGCACAGGGATGTCTAAGTCTTTGGAGCTCTATACCAATCAGGAATAAGCCTGTTAGGAGACAAAGAGGGGTAAACACTGAAGTGACTCACTTGGTCCCCGTAAGCATGACGGCCGATGACAATGGGTTTCACCCACCCCGACACCAGCCGGGGAATGTTCTTGCAGATAATGGCCTCTCTGAAGACAGTGCCACCTAGGATGTTTCTAATTGTGCCATTGGGAGATTTCCACATCTGCTTCAACTTGAACTCCTCCACTCTCTTCTCATCAGGAGTGATGGTCGCACACTTGATGCCAACGTTGTATTTCTTTATGGCTTCAGCCGCTTCCACGGTTACTTTATCATTTGTGGCATCACGATGCTCAATGCCCAAGTCATAGCTGTAACAAACCCACAAACATGGTCAGCACTGCCCAGGACATTTGTTTGTGTTGAACAGGAAAGAAACAAGACCCCACATGTGCTTCTGAGTGTAGTTCCAGCATTCCGCCACAACTGAAGTTATCCCTCTTCCAGTGCAAATGCTGCTGGACTGGAGGAAAAGAGACTTACACAGTGACCCTTCTCCTGTTAGTGGATCTTGGTAGGGGATTGGAGGAAGGAGAGCTTCAGTTTATGGCTGAGGTTTTCTGCCAGCATGGGACAGTATCTCCTCTGCCTTCCTTTTTGAGCTTCCTGCAATGGCAGCTTTCAGTTGAGGATCCTAATTGTATGGAGCAGCAAAATCCCCAGATGAATATGAGCCTTTATTTCAAATCTCTTGTGCTGGGGGTTCTGGCTTCCTTCATGTACTGAGCACATGAAGATACACTAGGCTTAAAAACTGCTTTGACAATGGACCCACAATGTTGCTCTGGCAGCAAAACTGCCAACATTTCCCCCAAACATCAGAGGAAGGTCACTTCCCACACTCACTGTTTCAATAGCTTTTGGAGAACAATGGGTGCCCAACATGGCACAGCCCCGAAGCACAGCCAGCTGTACATGAATCTGGCCATTGTGCTGCCTCAGCCAGGGGTTTGCTTGCCCTCCTCCCACTCCTCTTTGAAAAGGGATGCTCTCCAGACTGTGTGCATGCATTATGCTGCTGGGTTCCTGTCTGCTGGGTTCCCAACACCAGCGAGCAGAAAGCTGGATGTAGGTGGTGTACAAAGGGCTCCAGCAGTGGGGAAGAGGTCAGACTTGTGAGTTTAACTATGGCAGATACCACTGAAGGTCTCTGTCCACATGGCTGGAAGCAATGTAGCTGGATACTTCTCTAAGAGTTACAGCCTGGTGCCCACAAAGGGAAGAGATTATTTGTTCTGCTTGGCCAGATGCTGTAGACAGCATGGCCCTTTTGCTGTACCCAGCTGCTAGTATTTGTTTTTTTCCAGAAGGGAGTAGAGGAGCACAGCCTAGGTTCAGGGAATAATTGCAACAGATAGCTCACTTTGTCAACAGCAGAGCTCAGGCTGACAGCCATCAGGGCAGAGTCTGTGCCCTAAAACTACCCTTTTTTCCTCTGGGCAGATCTTCCAACAGGCATGGCAAGAAGCCATCAGCCTACTCAGGGGTCCATGGATGACGCCACGCTTCAAGTCGGGCAGTGGCTGAAACACCCCATGTTTCTAATTGTTTAGGCTGCAGGGAGTCGTGCAGACTGCCCAGGTGCTGGAAACCCAAGACACGGGAGATCAAAATACAGATCACGTCTCTCAGAGACTTTCTTAGAGGCACAGCACAGGAACAAAGCTACCTCACAATTCAGCATTCACTGCTCACTGCTGTGAGGAACCCTGGAGGGGATGCTTCTGGCACTAAGGGAAACTCCACCAACTCCTAATGACACATGCAAACTGCAGTACAAAGCAGATGAGTGTCAAAGAGCCATTACCTGTGCAAATCCAGATCTACATAAGGAAAAATCAGCTTTTCTTTAATCAGTTCCCAGATGACCCGGGTCATTTCATCTCCTTGCATCTCCACAACGGAGCCTCCACGGATTTTTTTGGACATCTTGAACTGCAATAGACATAAAAAAAGCCCAACCTAAGTTAAAAGCTATCAATACATGTATCCTGCACTTTTACAACATAACTAGGCGAGGCCCTGACATAGCATCCAGGATGTCTCCAAAAAGTCTTGAAAATAACCACAGTTTATCCTTAGTTTCATGCTAAATTGTATTGTCCTTAAAGCCCCAGCTCCTAAGGAGCTCTATGTGAGGATAAAAAGAAAGGTTAATATCTGAGAATTAAGGGCATAGGCTTGAATTATTGTTGCATGAAAGAATTTGAAAATGTGACCAAATTCTTCCCCCAAATTCCACAGAAACAGATGAGCACTATTTACTTGTAGATTTCATGAGTTCTAGTCTAGCTGCCTGTTTCCCCACCTTCTTCTGAAAATCAGGGGTTAATGGACATTATTACAATGACAGCTCATACTGCTGAAACTGTTAAGATTGTCAGCTTTATTAGCTTTGTCCCCCAGGAAGGAAGGAAACAGCTAGAAAAATCCAAGGGCTACACATCAAGAGTATTTTCTCGTGGCAAGCTTTATTTCTACAGTTAAAATAAATACTGGACAAATTTATTTGCTGTAGAGAACAGAGGTTTCCCAAGATATTTGTGAACAAAGCCTCAAAAAAATAAACTTGAACTCTGCCCTTCTATTTGCACTTTGTTCTTTGTCGAAAAAACCTCCCAAGCCACTGAACTACTCTAACACAGTGTGCTGCTGCTTTCCAACAGCCACGGGTTCTCGGGTCTCAGCTCTGATTACGCAAGAGCTATGACTTGGCAAGTTCCTCCTTGCAGACAGTCCTGTTCTTGTGTGCAGCTGCTGGGATACCCCAGCGAGATAGCAAAGCTCTTGTGCCTGAGGCTGCAATCTCACAGGGCCATGAATGACTTGATCCACAACGAGGGGTCCTACTCTACACTGAATCTGTTCATCTACACCAAGTCATTCAGAGGTGTGAGGCTTGCAGAGCAAGGGCCCCACATTACAAGCACATTGGGAGACTATCACAGGGTTCAATTTTTTTTTTTTTTTAATTAAAGTAACTTTGCTGCATTTCCAGAATCCAATCTATTAAACAACTTCAGTCTGGGAAGAGAATAAACTTTCTAAGCTATATTAACAGGATCAAGCTTTTCTGAACCTTTTAGAGTGCAAAAACTAAAAAAAAAAAAAAAGAACAAAACCAAAACCCAAAACAAAAAAAAAAACCCAACCAAACAAAAAAACCCAACCAAAACAAAACCCACCCAAAGAAACCCCACCCAAAACCAAACACAAAACCCTAAAAAAAGTTTAAAATGAAAAAACAAAATAAGATTTTGTTACTGAGTTTAAAAGATAAACTACTTCAGGCACCTCTATCCCTAACATAGACAGTACCTTGACTTATATTGGACCTCTCTAGTACTCATGGAGAATTTGAACTTCACATGACCACACTCTGTCTGAACTCAGTTTATTTATGCAAGTATTTTGAACCTGATATTTAATTGTGACTATCTAAATAAATAAGGTTTGTATCACAGTCCATGGCCTAGGCACAGAATTACTACTCTGGAGAGTTCAGTTCTGCTTTTGGCACTTAGAAAATCTGAGAAACAGTCTGATTCATTTAAGTAGAAATGTAGACAGGCACAAACCCACAGAACACTGCTTGTTTTGTGCTTTGGTTCTACTTAACTAAGACAAATCAGACTATGTCAGGCACAGCAGTAAGTCTGGCTTCAGAACTACTTGATGCTGCTGTCACGCAGAGAACACAAAGGCAGGTGAGACACACCTCCACTGAGATACATCTCCACTGATGTGTGGAAACAGCAGCTTCTTCAATGACTGACAGCATCCAACATGTTATCTAATCACGGCCCCGGTGCTTTTCCCCTCCTCAGTCACCAGTGTCCCCAGTTGCTCTATGAACCGAGGCAGTAACGCAGTAGCATCTCTCTTCTGCACACCAGTCAGCGAGACAAGAGGCTCCTCTAGAGAGCACACATTCCCTAGAGTTCAACTCTGCCACTCTTCCCCTCTGATTTTATACTGAACTGCCAAAATCCTGCAAGGTCTTTCTCCTGCAGCAGCTCTTCTTTAAATACACTTAACCCAGGCACACAGCCAAGGCAGCTTAGAAGAAAGCGTGTATTTCCAAACACCCCTTAGTGCCGAGGAAGGGCTCGGGGCCTATAGGCAATAATTAACTATTACAACAAGTCCTTAACTGCGGTGTGCAGCAGATCTCCCGGGGGGCAGCTCGCAGGGGGCGCGGAGCGGGTCGCTGCCACTAACCGAGCTCTGCACTTGTTTTTCGGCCGCACTCGCCCCTGGCAAAGCGATCTCGCGGCACAGGGGGGGAATTGCCCAGCGGGCCGCGGGCAGCAGCAGCCGCCGCCACGGCCGAGGCAGAAATCCCGGCACGGGCCGTGACCGGGGCCGCTCCCCCTCACGGGCGGGGACACGCGAGGAGCCCCGAGCCCTGCCCGCGCCGGGGACACCACGGACTGCCGGGGGCCCCCAGGACTGCGGGAGGAGACAGCCCAGCCCAGGGCAGGGCGGGCGATGCCGGGCTGCAGCACCCTCAGCTCCCGAGGCGCCTCAGCGACAGTCGCGGCAGGCGTGCGCGGCCGCGGGGTCCCGCCCGCACCGACGGAAAAAAGCCCTTAAACACAATCCCGGGGGGCCGCGCCGTGGAGAGGAAGGACAAAGGGTGCCGTGCGGCGCTGGGGCGGTGCCGATCCCGTTACCTGCAGCAGCCGCGGTGCGGACCCGTTCGGTTCAGCGGTGCGGGCGCGGAGCGGCGCCGGGCCCTGCGCGGGGCCCTTTATGCGGCCGCGCCCCCGCCCC
>VZTJ01003946.1:0-10221 GCA_013397795.1 Orthonyx spaldingii
TCATCAATAAAAATATTAAACAGTACTGGGACCCAACACAGATCCCTGGGGGGCACCACTAGTGCCTGGCCACCAACTAGAGGCAACACCGTTCACCATCACTCTCTGGGCCCGGCCAGCTGGCCAGTTCTTAACCCAGTGAAGGGTGCACCTGTACAAGCCATGGACTGCCAGCTTTTCCAGGATTATTCAATGGGAGACAGTGTCAAAGGCTTTGTTGAAGTCCAGGTAGACTACATCCACAACCTTCCCCGCATCCACCAGGTGAGTCACCTGGTCATAAAATGAGATCAGGTTGGTCAAACATGACCTGCTTCTCCTAAACCCATGCTGGCTGGGCCTGATCCCCAGGCCATCCTGTAGGTGCCATGTGATCACACTCAAGATGAACTCTTGATGAACCTTGCTGGGCACCGAGGTCAGTCTGACAGGCCAGTAGTTTCCTGGTCATGCTTACTGCCTTTCTTATGAATGGGCATCACATTGGCGAGCTTCCAGTCATCTGGGACCTTCCTGGTTAGCAGGACTGATGATAAATGATGGAGAGTGGCTTGGAGAGCCCCTCTGCCAGCCCCATCAGCACCCTTGGATGGANGCCAGTTCCCTCAATACCCTAGGATGGATCCCATGAGGTCTCACAGACTAGTGGCTCAGCAGGTCACTAACTGCTTCCTTCTGGATTACAGGGGATCTGTTCTGCTCCCCATCCCCTTCTACTAGCTCAGGAGGCTGATTGTCTTGAGGATGGCCTGTCTTATTGTTAAAACCTGAGGTAAAGAAGGTGTTAAGTACCTCAGCCTTTTCCTCATCTTTGATAACTATGTTCTCCAACATATCCGATAAAGAATGGAGGTTTTCCTTGTCCCTCCTTTTGCTATTAATGTATTTATAAAATAATTTTTTGTTATCCTCTACAAAAGAGGCCAGATAAAGTTCTCTAATTGTAAGTGGCCAGTTCAGCTCTCTAATTTTCGTACTGCATGACCTAACAACCCTCTTAAATACTTCTTGAGTTGCCTGCCCTTTTTTCCAAAACTAATACACTCTGGTTTTTTCCCTGAGTTCCTGAAAAATCTCCTTGTCCAGTCAGGCCAGTCATTTTCCCTGCTGGCTCATCTTTTGACACAGAGGGACCATCTGCTCCTGCACCTTGAAGACTTCTTTCTTGGAGTATGTTCATCCTTTCTGAACTTCTTTGTTTTTAAGGGCTGTTTCACAAGGTACTTTCTGAATCAGCATCCTAAATAGGCTGAAGTTTGCCCTCCAAAAGTCCAGTGTAGAAGTTTTGCTAATGCCCCTCATTGTTTCACCAAATATTGAAAATTCTGTAATTTCATGGTCACTGTACCCCAGACAACCTCTGATCACCACATCTCCCACCAGCCCTTCTCTCTTTGTAAACACCAGGTCCAGCAAAGTCCCACCCCTGGTAGGCTCACTCCCCAGCTGTGACTAGAAGCTCTCCTCCATACATTCCAAGAACCTCCTAGACTGTTTCTTCTCTGCTGTGTTGAGTTCCCAGCAGGTATCTGTCAGGTTAAAGTCTCCTCTCCTACAAGAACAAGGTCTTGCAAGCTTGAAGCATTGTACAGCTGCTTACAGAAAAGTTCATCCACTTCATCCTGCTTGGGTGGTCTATAACAGACTCCCATCAGCATGTCAGCCTTGTTGAACTTCCCTCTCATTCTTACCCATAGGCACTCAGCCTTATTGTCATTAATCCCAAGTTCTGCAGTGTCAAGAGTCTCCATAACAAACAGAGCCACCCCTTCTACCTCGTCTGTCTCTTCTGAAGAGCATGTAGCCATCCACTGCAGCACTACCATTATGCGGATCATCCCACCATTTTTCTGTGATGGCAACTGCATCATAGCTTTCCTTCTGTACAACGGCTTTCAGCTCTGTATCTTTGCTGTTTTGTCTCTGGACTCCTCTGGACCACCGAATCCAGCCCTCAGTAGCTCCTTATTCCAGGAGCTCTGGTCCAGGGCGGAATGGTGGTAGCTGTTTGCTGGTAAAGACAGACGGACCACTTGCGTATATATCAGCGTTCTTTATTTTCCCTCACGGAGGGAAAAGGATCGTGCATAGAACAAGCTGTGAGATGGTGAACCTGGCAAGAGCGGTCCAGCTCGTCTCTCACCCAGATCTCTTATGCCCTCTGTCTGGGGAGGGCAAGGCGAGAGACGAGCCAATAAGCAAGTGACTGACCAGTGACATCTGGCCAGTCCTGGGTGAACAGGGGAGGAACAGGTACAAAGCAGTGCTATGAATGGTCAGACCACCAGTGGATTCTTGGTGGTCTGCCCACTGCTACACAGCTCTCTTGTTTCTTACCCATGCTGCATGCATTAGTGCACATCCACTTCAGCTGGGCTGATTTCACCTCTGAATCTGGCTTACCATCTTTAGGCTCATCTCCAGAGAGCTGGGTTCCATCACCTTCCCCCTTCGAAGGGGATGAAGCCCCTAGTTTACATCCCCCTTGTTTAAAGCCCTCTCAATCAGCCCTGTCAGCTCATGGGCTAGAATCCTTTTGAACTTGTTAAGAGATGAAGCCCATCTGACCCTAGCAGACCTGGTGCCATAAAAATTGCCCTATGATCAAAAAAACCAAAATTTCACTGTTAGTACCAGTCCTTAAGCCACTTATTAATAACATGGGTTTTCCTGTTCCCTTTTTTCATTCATCCCGGCTCCTAAAGGAACTGAGCAGAACACCACCTGTGCTCCTGTCCCATTAACCAGTCAACCCACAGCCTTGAAGTCCTTTATAATTACCCTGGTACCTTCTTATCAACCTACTAACCTGGACAACCGGTACTAGAGTAATAATCAGAGGGCTGAATTAATTCAGGGATTCTCCTTGTGATATCCTGTACCCAGGCCCTAGAGAGGCATCACTTCTCTGAGGGATGGATCTGGTTGACATACAGGGTCTTCAGTTCCCCTCAGAAGGCAGTCACATACTACAACTACCCATTTTTTCTTAATTCCTCAGGCTATGATCCATGTGACAGATGACGTGCAACTGCAGAGATGCTCCAGAGATATTTTTTTCTCTAGTGTCGTCTGCCTGACCCTCTAGATCCAGGGACTCATACCTACTCTGTAAGGGTAGCTGGGAAGGTTATGGGGGTCAGGAGGGAATTTTATTACCTCCCCGAGTAGAAGCCCATTTTCTTTCCCCCCCACCTACTAGATCTCCTCCTGTCTGATGGCAAGAGAGGCAGGACACTTCTGACTCCTGCTGAGCTTCTCTCAGGCTGTAACTGCCAGTCTATTTCTCTTTCACTCTTCCATTCACTCCTGAGTTTTTCCACTTCTTCCTTAAGTTCTGCCACCAGACAAAGTGGATCATTCACCTGCTCACACCACACACAGATATCTTTTGCACTGACCTCTGATACTAGCAGCAAGCTCAGACAAACCCTGCTGCCAGTGTACTGGACAGCTGGGTCCTTCGTGGACAATTCTGTCTGGGATAGAACACTCTTGCTAGCAGTAGCAGCAATGGCTTTTTGACCATTTGTAGACTATTACTGGATCTAGTGAAGTTGAGGAAAAAAAAACCAAAACAGCTGAAACACCATTCACCCCAGCACACAACCCATCAGCAGGAGCGGGCAGGGTGGCTGAGTCCTTCCTGCACAAACTGTCATGCCACACTCCTGCTCCTCATGCTCCCTAGAGCCATTTAGATCTCCTACAAATAGTCCTAGCACTGCCCCTTGCTCACCTGATAACAGGTTTGGAGTGAAAAATACAGGAGTGGGTTACAATTTCAATCAATGTGGTATTTACCATTACAAAAGATAAGAGTTTTGTATTTAAATTTATTAAAGATATACAGTTTTGTAAATGCAAGTTTTGGAGTCAAAAATTGAAGAGGTCAGAACCTAATTCGAATGGGATCATCTGCACAGGCCAGTGTTACTTTGGTAATTCTTGGTCCCACTGTGATTAGCTGGTACTCTGTGTGAATGCAAAACTTGATGCTATCAGTCAAAGCAACATTCTGGCCTCATAATTTCGTATTTTATCATGGCTTTTCATGTTATGAAGTTGCTTAAAACTCTGTTCCCTGAAGCTTAAATCAGTATGAATGAACAGATAATCCTAAATTTTCTTTGCACATTTTTTTCCAAAAGAGGATCTTAAAATAACTGAGTAGGAGTTTCCATAGATTGAGAATGATTTAAATACCTCTATTTGTTTTTACCATGTATACAGTGAAGAAGTCTTTATAGAAACTGACTTGCCTAACACAGAAGAATCTTCCTCTGCATACAGTACAACACAAAGCCTAAGACGCTACATCAAAAATAGTAAGTGCTGAACCAAGAATTGTTTCAACAGCTCAATGTTATGTTAACATCCATCTCACAAGTATCTCACTTTTCAGCACAACTTACTATCTTCCAGGGCAAATATTCCGGCAACTTCTCATTGAAGAGGAATAAATAATTTCTTTCAATTTCATTTGGTCATTTTACCCAATTTGCTATCAAGTAGTACAGAGTCACTTTTAGCTCTGTAACTTCATGCACTTTCTCTGACTTCTGCAACCTCACGGCTCCAAGCACTTTCTCCCAGAAGAATCTGGGTTCCTTAGCCAGCCTTCCTCTTATCTCACTTCCTTGCCACTTATCCAAGTGATTCCGTGTGGAAAGTCTTTTTCAGGCCTTCCAGATTACCCAGAAGGAAGATCTATAAATCCTTACAAGCCTTCTCCAGAGCAGCCTCCCATCCCCACAGTCACTGGCCAGGGAGATGGGCCAATCCAGGTAGGACTCATGAATCTGCCTCCTTTGAGGCACGAAAGTCAATGCTTTAAACTCTGACAGCAGACTGCATCTGACCATCAACTAGCATGCACTCTGTTTCCAAAACAAAGCAAATAAAATAGAACTTGTAGACCAAGTTCCCTCCTCTAAGCTCGTCTCATTTTAACACCAGAGACACTAAGGTTTCCACCACACACCTCACTGTCTCCTATACCTCCCTAGAAAAAGTATTTCCATATTTTTCAATTATCTGTACATTGTTCTCCTCTTCCTAACATGACAGACTGACCAAGGACGTCTTCTCATCAGGCACACCTAGGTGCCAATAACAGAGGAGGAATCTCTCCCTCCAAAAGTATTGCCTGGTGCCACCAAAGATAGATAACTAAGCGATTATCACAATATTACAGAGATTATATTTTTAAAAATGCAAATAAGTTTAATAAAATGTCACAAAAAAATCCCTAATCTGATTTACCGAAAATATGGGTATAGACCTAATAGCAACACCCAACTCAGGTGGTGTCACAATCCGCTAACATAGAGCAGGATTCGTGATGGTTCGTTACCCGAATCTCAGAGCGCAAAAGAAACACAAAACAGGGATTTTTGCTTCAATCACAACAATGCACTTTCTTGCGTGCCAACAACCCGATTATGCGATAGAGAGAGAGAGAGAGATGTAAGAAACAAAGGATAGAGAGAAAAAGAGGGGAAGGGGGGTTTATAGCTACCCACGGCCGGCGGGATCCTCATGGTCTTCTATTAGTGGATCCGTCGTCGTCCGTGGGGAAGATCTTCGGGGTCTTCTTAAAGAGTACCTTTGTTGTCCTTTTGAAAGCGAGGGGCAGTTGGCCAAAAGGTGGGGAAATAGAGCTCATTGTTCGTGAGACTGTCCAGAGCCCAGCTTTCACGCTCGGGCTTGCACAGGCCTCCCCGTTCCTTCTCGCTTGGCAGCCAGGGCAAAGCAACCTGTTCTTTTGGCATCTCTCAGCGAACACACCTGCAGAGCTTGGCGGGCATCCCACCTCGGTCTGGCCAGGACTTCTGTGCAAAAGTCCTCTTGCCCCCTTTTGGGGGGGGTTTTAGTCTCAGTCCCCCCATAGATGATCGTGAGACAGATGAAGGGTCTTCGGACCATGTCTTACAGGTGGGCAAGAAGAAGATTCTTTATTTTGATGGCCGGGCTGCTGCGTAGAATAATTTCCAAAGCTGCAGAGCGAAATCACAAAGCATTACAAGGTATATATCTACAAAAGATTCAATACAAATGCATATTCATAACATTGACACCTCTCATTCCCCGCTTCATATGGTAATTAAATGAATAGTCATTAAGCATGTGTAGTTAGCCTTTTAAAATGAGTTGGTGGTCGTATTTAGAGAAGGGGGTTGTGAAGGGAGGAAGGAATACTCGTCTTCCTCGCTGTGACCTCCTCACTCTGTGACCGAACACAATGAGTTTGACCTTAAATAATTTTTCAATCCCTCCCTCTATTCTTTTAAATGGATTTATAATTGAAAGATTTGTACCTGTCTGTTCTCCTTTAGATCTCATTAGGCCTTTGCACAGCTGAACAAACAGCAACCAACAATCAATCCTTTAATTTCAAACCTTCATCATTCTTTATTCATTAATAGTTTTAATTAGTTGCAGTTGGGCTTGCTTCCTCACTCTACCTAGTTTCTAACAAAATTAACTCTTTAGCTAAAATTCTATGTTTCAAATCAACCAAATAAACCCACCAAAAAAAACCCAAACAAAACCAAATCAAAACAAACCAACCAAACAAACAAAAACCAAAAAAGAACCCCACCAAAAAACAAACACACACCCCCCAAAAACTAAACAACTAAAAACCAAAAACCAAAAAACCAAACACCCTAAAACCAAAAAAAAATCCCAACAAACAAGCAGGTGCTGTCATACAAGAGTTTGTGCATTTTTTATTTAAATTCAGCTCAGTACCACCACTCTTTTCGGATGTTCTGCTACCTTTCAGCATCCAACCAGATAGCTGAGGATTTCTACCAGGAGAAGGTGTCATCAGCTGACATGAAAGCAGTATTTGTGACCCTAATGTATGAGGGAGCATCGTCAACTGACAAACTTGAGAATTAGAGGCAGCTGCTTTCATGGACTTTATGGCTTTCTGCACTTAAACATATCCAAATTTTAAGCATGGAATTCATGACAACCTCTCCTGTTGTTCTGCCCATAGTCACCCTGCTAGCAACTATCCAGTCTGATTGAAATCAAATAAAACACATGCCAATGTGCTGAACTAAAAAGAATAACAGTGCTGAGGAAATATGCTTCCACTCAGGTATTATTTACTCAGATAGAATCCAGAATCCCAGCTCAAACTATTTAATTCCCACCAAACACCCTGAGATTAAATCCTTAAATATTTGTATTTTAAATCCACATTTATCTTAAGTACCTGATTTGGATCAAGATAGTGCATGAAGACTTGCCACTTCATTTTTTATTAGGGGATTTTTTATTTCCAGAAAAGTGTTGGCTCCTTTTCCACTGCGGTAGCTTTACAGTCTTTCCTCTGAAATTTCCATGTAGCAGACAATTATCACTAATGTAAATAATGCAGAAACGAAAAATAATGCCTCATTTATCAGGAAGCTTTTAATATTCTTCCCCATGCTACAGTAAATGGAGTAGTGGAATGATTAGTTTATTTTGTGGAATATCAGAGCTAGTTATTGCTTCACTGTACAAGAGGCATTAAATAATATATGGATTTTAGCCTTTAGAAATACTTCAGTTTGTGGCTTCCTTCCCACTCCACTAACTTGTGCTAGGCTACTATGTTTTTAGGCATAGACTTCCTTAAAAAGGTGTGGTTTTCCAGGCATAAATATTTTAATATTGCTAAATCTATATTGTGGTTTAGATTTGGGGTTTTTAAAGTACTCTAGTAATGCTTCTGAAAGGAGTGTACAAAATATGAACCTTCTAGACTTACTGTGTCACTTCTAAAGCTCAAAATTATTGAAGGTTATTAGTACTCTTCAGCCAAATTGTTTCATCATCCTCAACTCTCTACTTACCTTTGCATTTTTCTTGTTCATAACCTCAGGATTTGAATATTGCAAGTTATACTGTAAAATATAGTAAGATCCAAAAATGAAAATTATTGTACGCAGGAAAGCAGAAATCAAAGAGACCATAGAAATCTTTATACCACTGTAATCTATAAAAAGTCATACGAGATATAAGGAAGACTCCTAACAATTTTTTGTACTTACAATATTTTCTAACTCAGGCTCCATCACTGAGAAAGAGGACATGATCTCAGGTTGTTAATAAAGAGTTTAAAAACCAAAGACTAGCACATCCTCTTTACACAAATGTTTCAGAGTGAAAAGGTACACTGGGATGATACTTCTTTTTCTCTTCAGCATGTATGTCATGACAATTATTTTCATAGCTGTAAACTCTTGGATGCTGCAATAAGATGAAAAAATAGTCCTACCTTCACAGAGTGAAAACCCATAGAGTAATAATGTGCTAGCCCTAGAGACAGGAAGCTAAATTATCCTTGGGTTATAACTGTGGTCCAAGGGCTTGCCATGGGAGAGAAGGGGAGAATTCTTTCACTTCATTACAAGGTATTTTAAGGAAAAATTGGTTCTGCAAAAGACAAGGCAAATAGAGCCCAGGGATAAGAAATGAGTTTTCCTTTGACCTTTGTCACAAAGTCCCTGGAGACAAGTCCTCATAATGACCTCATAATAATTGGGGGGTGGGGGGAATGGACTACTACCCTTCTCTTGATATCTTCTGGAAAATTGATCACGCATTCTTGTAAATTATTAAGTTATAACACCCCAGATGCACACAGATAATGTATGTTCTGTTGCAAAAAATCTAATACAGATATTTTGAAGATATGAGATCAAAATATTTAGACCACAGTACCCCTAATTCACAGTTAAAATTTTCAAAAATACCAAAACTTCATGTGACCTCTGGACTAAAGCAACAGACCAGAATTAATTTGCTGTTCGTAAATGCGGAATCATACAATGTGGGATTACAAGGAGGAAGGATCAAATCTTTTCACTCACTTTTCAAATTATAAGAACCCAATAAACAAACGTTACCAAAGTGGCACTGTCTTGTAAATTAACCTCCTACTACAAGCTGCCGCAAGTCTGATTTAGTTTTTTTTCCCCATACCCATTTATCCCAAAGCTAAAACAGTAAATAAAATCAGGCATTATATTGTTTGAAGGAGCATATCCATTCTTGCCAGAAATTGAACTGAGAAAATTCACTAGTTTATCATAAACTACCAGAAGTTTTGAAAAGTTAAAGGTTTAGACATAATTAGAGATCTATATCTGATTGGTCCCTGTAACCCAAAAATGTCAGTCTAACATAATTCCCTTGGCTGTATGAACTCCCTGCTGTTCCTACCTTTTTAAAATCTTCTATTTTAAAATGTGTCATACTTTTTGTACTGGAATACATATGTTCATCCCAAAAGGCCCATTACAAACTAAATCCAATACTGTATTCAACTAAAACATTATAGCTCCATTAGCTAGAATGAAATAAATTGATCTGAACACAGACAATTTTGTCATATGGTTGACTACTTTGTTTTATTGGTATGCAGGTCATTTGAATTTCCACAATCTAGCCCAACAGATTAACACTGAATTAGGATTCAATCTATGTTTGAACTATGATGGTGAGACATATGAAGGCTTCTATGATGTTGTACTTGTTTCTCTTCTTGCAAAAAAAGAAGATAAATCAGACCAACCAAAACAAATAAATTTGAGATTGAGGAATATATTAGGTAAATAAACTGTATTTCTTTTCCCTGATTGTCCTTGTATTGAATCAACAACTCAATTACTCACCACCACCTGAAATCAACTTTTCTTGCTGAGATCCCTGAAGTAACATGACCTCTGCTTCACTATAACATCTGTGGTTCCAGCATGTCCACATAACAGAAAGCACAATGTACCAGATTAGACTGAACAGCCCAGAACTGATACCAGAGTGAGTAAATAAGGTACTAGAATAAAGAGTCTATTTACGCTGTCTACACACATTTGGTGACTCGAATATTACAGTTTTGTTGAATGAAATTAGCTGGACATTTTAGGCTTAGCCAAAACCAGAGCTGAAGTATAATAACACTGTTTTCAAATATTGAAAAAAACATGTTGACAAGTTATTAATTTCTGTTCTTATGTCCAGACAGGTCTGGAAACAATAGTTTAAATCACTCTGTTTTTCCACAATGGCAAATAACCTCTTGGTATTATATTGTGTGTCCTTATCAAACCATGTTTTAAAAAGTCACACTACTGCAATTCTCTAGCTGGAAACTGAGAAACACTTGTATTTGTTTGTAGTCATAATCTTTTAGGTCTCTGTTGGGGTTTGGAATCC
>VZTJ01003947.1:8423-28425 GCA_013397795.1 Orthonyx spaldingii
TGAGATGGGGACCACAAAAAAAAAAAAAAAAAAAAAAAAAAAAGGAAAGGAAACAAATATAAGCTTATATTCACCTTTATATGAAACAATTCCCTAGAAGATACTAAGAAAATATGCATGAGATTTTGCAGGCCCCAAAGCCCTCTAAAGTACAACTCTGACCTCAAATATGCCAGTGTGAGATGCTTTTACAGCCTATTTACTTACTGGATCTCAAATAAAACACGGGAAAAAGACAGAACTAATGGTGACAGGAAAGATCTATAGGTCTTTTTCCTTCAAAAAACCCTAGTATCATATGGCAATAATTTGTAGGTCCAGCTGCCTCTTCTTGTTTCAAGTGACCTTTTTTTTCCATTTTAAACTGTACATATGTAATCAAAGACCTAGAAAACAAAGTGGAGGACTTTTTTTTTTAAGCTCAACTAATGGAACAGTTTGGCAGACTAAATGACACACATATAGAATTTCACTGGCTTATGATGAATTTGCATAAAGTTGCTTTTGCTAACTCTTGAATCTAACTCTACAGCACCAGTAAGTAAAACATGTATTTTCATGGATTATTTTTCTTAAAAATGTAAGTCTGTACATTTTTATGGGGCTGTAATGAACAGTAAAGGAGTAGTACCAAATAGCTCAATTGCTTAACAAATAAATACATGACTACCATAAAAATTTTTTTGAGGAAAACACAATAGTGTTTAGTAATTTTCAAAACAGGAAGAGATCATTTCCCATAAAAACTCAGATCAAAGATATGTTAAATTTTAAAAAATGAATAAAGGATAAAAAAAAGCAAGTGGCAGGTCTTCTAGCTTTTTATACCACAGATTCAACTTTGTATAAGAACAGCTGCCTAAAGTTCAGCGCTCTAACAGCAACAGAAAATTGCAACAAGAACAAAACATTTCTTTTGGTTTCCATTAAGCTGTTTTTTTTAGTACCATAATCAACATCTCAGAAGCTTAGATTTAAAATATACATGACTTCCAAATTACTAAAATAAATTTTAAGTGTCAGAATTTACAAGACTCCTATCTTCATCTAAACATACTAAAAATTAAGACTCAACAATATGCTGCTGACATACCATATACAAACAGTGAGAAAAGAGGTAGCACTGAAGAACTGTGTCCTCCTATTTCATCCAAAGCAAGAAAAAACAACTTATAGCAGCACTCAAAAATTTAAATTGCAACCAGCAGTTGCAAGCACATAGTTTTCCTTTATCCCCAACTGCAGGATTTCACAAAACACTTTCCTACCATCATTCCATTCACTGTAAGCTCTCACAACAAACTTCTGACCATCCACTGTGAAAAATTCTTTTTGAGCAAGAGCTTTCCCACCAGTGCTGTGGTTTTCATAGTTTCTCACGGACTCATTACAGGAAGAATTTCCACCACCTATGACACCAACTAAAGCCCAGGCTTGCCTGTGAAAATCAAAAGTAAATGTTTAAATATAACAGACCTTTAAAAATTCTTTAGAAAAGCAGGAAAAGACAAGGAATACAGAAGACATAAAAAACCCTTTTGCTTGCTCTTCCAAATTAATTTTAAAATGCAACTTCAAAGAGTAGAGGAAAACAGGCAGACTTAACTGCAGGGAAAAATAGTTCAGAGTAACTGGGTGTCCTACACACAAATTGGCAAATACAAGAGTCCTTAATGGAGAAGACTTTCATATACATTTTTAGTAAAACATTCAACAAGACACACATTTTTCCAAAAGCCAATCGCTAGAGACAAGCGACAAAAACCACACAGGATCCTATTCTCAAACAGCTCTAGCAGGGCACAGTAAGAGCAGGAGTCAGTGCCAATGTTTCTGCCAGAGTCCCGTGCCATCAGCGAGCAACACCCCAAAGGAATGGTCAGGACTCCAGGGGGCATGAGCTCAGCAGGCCAGGAGGGATGGACACAGCCAGCAACAGCCAGTGCCGCTCGCCCCTGTGCTGGACAGGCAATAGCTTTTGAATCTTGCAAGGTGCTCAAACCCAGAAAAGGAAATGCGCACTGTTACACAACCTTTGTACAAGATATCACCAATGTTTGAGTGTTTGGAAATTAAAAGCAAACCGCACACCACAGCAAGCTGCTGCTGAGTTAAAAAAAACCAAGTTTATTTTGCTGTTCTTTACTGCTCTGTAATACCATAAGCATGTGTGCAAAGGAAGCAGTACAGATCATCTATTAAAAAACCAGACAATTTTGCATCATTAAAGTTGAATCATTCACCCCAAGTAGAAACAGTGTCAGCCAGCTGAACTGCAGTCTGTTGCTAATGGTTGATTCAAAGGCACATATTAAATTCACCTTCAGTCCAGTTGCCTGTATTTTAACCCTTCTTGACGTTTTTGTTGATTGGGATCAAAAGGCCAAATGATACTTTAGTGTTAACATGTTCACAGGAATAGTATATACTGGGCCAGCTTTTCAGTAGCAGTAGCAAACGAGCTGAACATTTTGCATGCTGACATTTTAAATAAAATTATTTTGATTCATGTTTTGCATTCCATGTGTTGCAGGAGGCAGAACAGGAGAGGGCTGTAATGGAGTATTCACCTCCATGCTGACATCTTTTTCACTAGCTTTAGAGGTTTAAGAAAATGACCCTGCTTTTCCTGAGTGAGTCTTCAGGGAGAGCTTCTCACCTATCTTCCACTGCAGAACAAAACAACTTTATGTGCTTACAGAGTCTTTACCAACTAAGGAAAGCAGACAAGAATCAGTTCAGCAGAGAAGGAAAAAAGGCTGCTTCTTCCCAGTTACAGGCTGAAGAAGTTCCTCATTTCAGACAAACTGGTGTGGAGGTCATGGACAAAGCCCAGAAACCTACACCTCTGAGGACAGGTTAGGCTGGCTGCACCACAACCTGAACAATCTAAAGTCACACAGGTTTCGCTGCTTTCAGGAAGTGGTATTCTGCTATAGGACATCCAGGTCTTGGCACTTTTGGCCAAACGGCTTCAGAGGCAAGCGCATTCCATCCCACACCCCTGTGATTACACAGCCAGTGACACAAATGTACTCCTGACGGGAACTGAGGTCAGAACACACCATCCTGACTGACACACCAGCCTGCCTCTGCCAAAGCACAGGCAGGAAACTAACTGGAATCCACATGTCAGGGGATAATAAGGATAAGAACAGAATGAAAAAACTACATGACCAATTTTCTGGAAAACACTGGACAATACAAAGAGGTTATACAACACCATCTCAACAGAAGATGAAGAACAGACTGACAGGCCATTAGGAGACTGGGTATACTTTTCACTTGTACTGCCAACAGTGAATCACAGAATCATTTAGGCTAGAAAATAGGTCTAAGATCATCAAGTCTAACCTTTGACTGATGGCTACCTTGTCAACTAGACCACAGCACCAAGTGCCCCATCCAGTTATTTCTTGAACACCTCCAGGGATGATGACTCCACCATTGCCCTGGACAGTCTGTTCCAATGCTTAATAACTCTTTCCATTAGGAAATTCCTCCTATGTCCAACTGTAAACGTCCCCTGATACAGTCTGAGGTTGCATCCTCTTGTTCTGTCACTGGTTGCTTAGGAGGAGAGGTTGACTCCCACCTGGCTTGTAGAGAGTGATAACATCCCTCCTGAAGTGTTTACTTCAGGCTAAACGCTCTCAGCTCCCTCAGCAGCTCCTCATGACTTACATTCTAGACCCTCCCTCAGCTCTGCTACCCTTCTCTGGACACACTCCAGCACACTAATGTTTTTATTGCAGTAAGGGGCCCAGAACTGGACACAGGACTCAAGGTGTGGCCTCACCAGTACCCAGTACAGCACTGCTCTGGCCCTGCTGGCCACACTATTGCTGATATAAGTCAGGAGGCCATTGGCCTTCTTGGCCACCTGGGCACATTGCTTCATGTTGCCCAGAGCAGCGTGGACAACCCTCTGCAGCACAAAGTCAAGTTCAGAACTTGCACAGCAAAAAGCCATTTGCAACAGCTAAATGAAGAACAGTGTAAGTCCTGCTTTAATAATTCGTGTTATACCTCTTCTACTGTCTCACCATCCAAATTCTGACCAACTAAAAAGAACGGTCAATTGATATACAAACGCCTTGTAACTGCATTTCAATTACAAAATAATTTTACAGGTCAGTTCCTTTGAAGACTCAATGGATGGGTAATGCACTTTTATTTCACCAGTGCAGGAGTATGAATAAGATGTTTGATACCTGGGATTAGCATCCCCTAGAAACAATGTTTTGGTTGGAAGGGACCTTAGAGATCATTTAGTTCCGTTCCTTGTTCCTCCGAAGTTATACAAATTAAAACCTTCATCTAGCATCTGTTATCTATCTGTGTCTTAAAAAGATAAAAAAATCCTTGCTGCACCCAGTTTTAATTTATGTAAAGAACAGTGAAAGCAAGCTATTACGAGTAAGTAATAAAGTCTGTCACGCAGATACGTCTCTGCACCGTACTTCTAGCTGAATACTATTTCTGCAGCACTATGTAGAACACCAAGAATTCTCTGAAAACTTTATGTAAACTGTCAAAGTTTACAAATCCTGCACAGCAGAATCTCTATGTCACCTTTACTCAGCACAAAAGGGAAAATAAATTACTTACCTGTAACTTAATCCTCTGACAAACTTACTTCCCAGAAGATTTTGAATAGTCACTCTGGTTTCCTCCAAAAGATTTTTAGCAGCTGAATCTCCTACAGCAATGGCAATAATGCGACCAGGAGGTCCATTTTTCAGTAAGTTCTGGAGCTTTAAGCTTTCTTCTGCAAATTCATGAGTGTCAAACTTCAGCACTTCCAAAACCTCTGCTGTATCCTGATCAATCACTCTAACATTTAGTCCTCGGAAAAAATTCTTTTTAAATGTGTAATGACCATAGGCCAGCCCTGAGAAATACACAGTCTTTGACAGAAGAGTCCATGATACCTTCTGGTGCCCGTGCAACTCCAGTGTTCCTTCAGGGCCCACGCCAATAAATTTTTTGCCAAATTCTGGCACATCAGCACCTTCATTTGACTTCCCATACAAAATAATAGTTGCTTTGGATTTATAACGGCATTTCTCTGCTCCAACATGAAGCATTCCACCATCCTTTATCAGGATAAATCGAGTTCTCAAGGTAATATTTTTAGAACCTTCTTTATCATCACCAAAAACAAGTAAACCTAAAGGAAAAAAAGTATTTCTGTACATCAAAGCAAAATTCAGAAATGCTCAAATAATCACGTTCTGCAGTAAAAACAACAAAAATTATAGACTTATTTTTCACACCCATGAATTAAGCATATATGTTCTTACATATATTTAAGAATATTTGGGAAAGTGACTGCTACCAATTGTGATTTATCTTTCCAAGAATTTCCTGACTTGTTCCTATTTTTTTTTTCAGTCATTTTGGTAGGATTACTAATATACAAGTTACCATGAGAGGACAAACAGATTTTGTACCAGAAAGGCTACTAAACAATCTTGGTTTACTATATTGCACAGAAAACTACATCAATGCTGCACTGAAAAGATACTAGAGTGGTCATTCATCTTTTGAATGACATACCTGACCTGGTAGCAGGCTGAAGAGCAAAAAGCATGGGAACGGGTCAATAAGCTGCAAGATGATGTTTCAATATATTTTTATGTAATCACAGAAATAAAAAATATGCAGAACACTTAAGCAAGATGTTCATCTTGCTATTTCATACCTCCATCCTGTATAACTATAGAGTATACTGTAGCATCTGAGTTGAGACGAAACAAATCCCCTTTTTTGATAACAACTCGTTTTTCAGGATCTTTTCCAGGGCTCCAGTTTTTAAGGCGAGGATTCTGATCAGGACAATTCTCTGCAATGCAATGTGAAATTCAACTTTTAAAATACAAACATCATCACATAAATCAAGGTGGCATTAGGATGAACACAAGAGAGAGTCAGTCACCCACAAAGGACTCCACCTCCTTCTGTGGTTTCAATACTGCAGTCATTGTATTTGAATAGCCAAAAAGACACCTGAAAAACAGCTAAAGTCTCAGCGGTAGGAAGGCATTCTTTTACTGAATTAAACTACTATTGACCCCATATTGTTGACCATAGATACTTTTGAACTCCATCTGATTTTCTTCTTATTTGCTAAATCACCTGTAGTAAATGACTAAAGATAAGCAGAATACATTCAGACACAGAGCAATCACAATGAGCACTGGAAGCCTTAGGCCAGCTAACTAGGCTAACTAACATGGTTGTAAAATATCTCTCACCTCCTCAAGGTCTCAACCCTGTAAGAATGGTTAATCCCTTCTTACTTTTAAGCATCCCAATCATTCTTTCAGTGGAAGTTTGCAGGAGGGACAAGACACCCTTAAAATATTTGGTCTAAAACCTAAGTAGCTAGAGCAGTTTCCTGGCAGACAAGAGATTTGGGTTTAAACTTAAACATTTGTATCCCTTAGGAAGTCAGTTTAAATATCAGGCTACAAACTACACAAGAGCAGAGACACATGCAACCCTTACTGAAAGCCCTGGCACTACACAGGCGATAACACAGACTTACAAAGCCCGAGGAGGAGAGGCAGCAGCAAAAAGTGACAGGCTTGTGGGATTTCAGGCAAAGTTACAGCAATGTAGTATTTCTACCACGCACCTCTTTAGAAAATTAAGCATCTGAATAACGTGGAAGCATAGACATACTACAAAAACTGGAAAGTATATTCCTTGGATTATCTTACCAAAACTAAAATTAAATATTAAAAAATTAAATATTAAGGATATTTTTCTTATGCACAATACAATCAAAAATAGGCCAAAATAGACATGTTAGCAGGCCAGCTGAGGATAACAGCCAAAACAGCCTTTCCACATCCTATCTTCTGAAGAAATATACACACACTTCTGAAATGCTACTTCAGAGGCCAAAAGCTATCAGAAATAGTCCATTCTTGCAATATCTAAAGAAACTAAAATGTATCCACAAGTTTAATACAAGTCAGCCTTAGTTCTGCTAACAGAAATGTTTTTCCTTCGGTATTAACTCTCCTCATTTCAAATCCCTCTCAGCTCAGGAAAACCCACATAAACCAAGATTTGACTACCAGTGGAGAAAAATTAGCTAACTGCAGAAAGGGCAAAAGGCCTACAAGCAGTATTATAAAAATAAAAACAAAATAAAATCTTTTAGGAGGACCCTATGAAGACTGCTTTTAGAAAATGTAATTCAACACAAGGGAAAGGCGAAAAGGAAAGAGAACAGCAATCAGCAAGACTCCTGAGCACTCACCAGATAAAGGCAAGTCTACTGCCTGACTTATGCAGAGTCCCTAATCCCTTTCCCTAGACACTACACACACAAGCACTGTGAAGAAACACTTATTTCCTGGCTGGCAGCAAAGGGCAGTGTGAGGAAACCATGAGTCAGCAACCTGACGACTTCTGCTTAGTGTGATTCACAGAAGAGCAGATCTAGTGACTGTGTATTTTTCTGTTGAATCATTAAGAAAAGGTATAGAACAGTGACTAAAAAAAATTATAATTTTAAAATCTATTGTACATTATAATCCAGCAAGAAAGCCATTAGAATCAGAAACAGGCACTCCTATAAAGCAAACATGCTTGTAGGGCACAGTGGGTCAACTCTTTGGCAAGCAGATCAGATGTGTTTAACAAAAGTATTTTGAAATCCTTCCTTAGCAATTGTGGTGGGCTGCAAGAAAACATCAAATATTTAGAACCTCACCATATGTTATCACCAAAATTACTGAATAGATTTTACAGATGACAGTTACTGCCTTTAAAGTTACAAAAAAACAGAAGCACAGACCAGAAGCCGTTAGGTAGTGATGACCTTGCCAAATTTAGCCATCATGTTGAAAATTTTTCAAGTCAAGCCTCTGCTCCAAAACATTCCTGTAAAAATGGGTCAGCGTTCCTTAAGGTTTAGTTGCTTCTCTTAGAGTCAGGGGGATAAGTAAGATTTCTATAAATGGTGAAAGAAAAGTACACCACCCCACCCACAAGAAAACATCCTGACAAAAAAAAATCCCAACACTGGAACCTTTCATGTAGCAAGCATATGAACTTTGACAGGAGAAAAAGGCAGGAAACAGTTCTCGAGATACAACGAAATAGTTACTTTCTACCTGTTTAGACACCACGTTTGGAACTTTCAAGGCCTCTGGGAAAAAGATATCAGTGCTCTACTGTGCTCAGCAGAAGTTTATCAGACTTTGGCAGTTAAATTTTCTGGGAATCCTGTTTACCCCGGGCAAGATCCAGCAGAGAGCTGCAAGAGTGAAGAACTTTTCCCTGAAGCCCCCCAAGCTTGTCATTCTGATCCTGCATCAGAAGCCTGGGGAAATGGGGAAGGAAATTGCATTTTCATTGCTCTCCCTGATCTCCCATGTTCAGGACTCCTTAAATGAGTCAGGAGTAGATGACAGGAATACAGAAGCAAGCAGGAAAAAGAAAACAGCTGACAAGCAGGAACAGAAATGCTTACAAAGCATCATCTTCCCATTGGGGAAAGTACGGTGGAGGTTTAGAATTTACGTGCATTTACTGCCAAGTGTCACATTCCTTCCACTGCCTTTTAAATAGCCATTACAAGTTCTGACAATATGGATTTTCAATTAGCCCTGAAGAAAAGCACACCTAACTGGAACTGGTGTCAGAGCTTGGGTCAGAGCTAAGCACATTTCAACCACTGGAGAACTTTTGGGAAGTTTCTGCAACAACCATACTGCAAGATTAAAACATCAGCCAGGCTTTCCTTGGTGCCTGTAGGAGTTTCTCTTGTGTCAGGGTTTCACAATATCACAGAAGAAACAAGCCTGGAAGGAACCACAGTGGGTCATCTGGTCCAGCCTCCCCGCTTAAGCAGGGGCATCCCAAAGCACATTGCATGGAATTGTGTCCACAGAGTTTTGGAGTATCTCCACTGAGGGAGACTCCACAGCCTCTCTGGGCATTCTGTTCCAGTGCATGGTAACTCACACAGCAAAGAAGTTCTTTCTCATATTAAGGTGGAACTTATCTTAAGTCTTGTCTTATTGCACAGCACCACTGAGAAGAGCCTGGCTCCACCCCAAAGTATTTCAGAGAGTCAACTGCCTAAGTCATCCTTCAGTCTTCTCTGGAATTTGTCTGTAACCAAAGTAGTTAGTGCATACATACCCATTACCAGCAATCTAGATCATAGAATAATCTTTCATTTATTTGTCCCTAAGGTTTTGTTGTTTTCCTTCATAATTATTAGGAAAACTCAGTAACTTTGCCCAAGGAAATATCTCAGCAAGCCACTACCAAGAGCACTTCAGTTGGATGTGTGCATTCACTTTGTACTGTCATCTGACATCTTTAATTGGTTATCTGATTTGTTCAGCCTGTGTTGCACTGACTTCAGAAACAGCATCTTTTTAATTACTATGCCAAAAACCACTGAGAAATCTGTTATTACAATAGCCAACAGTTTCAATTCAAAATCCTGTTCAGCTTTTAGAAACCTGACTACTGCCTTAAAAACACCCAAAAAATCCAAACTCACCAAAACAACCCACACTCCAAATTGTACTACCAACATTTAGCAACTGCACCTCACAGCATATTCTAGGAGTAACTGGCTAGAGGGATGTGATCGCATCACCTGTCGATGGCTTTACAACCACTGACACATTTGAAAGGTTCTCCAAATTCCACACAAGCTGCCCAGTTTTCTAAAATGAGCTGAAAACAAAAAATCAGGGCTACCAGATCAAAAAAGGTCTCTGCCCAATTTGCACACAAACAAAACAAATACATACTATTAGCATAAGTTCTCAAAGATTTTCAAATTATTTTACTTTAACATTTTTTACTATCTTCCTTAGTTACTGCTTAAACAGATAGGATTTAGTTTTGTCTACAATTTGTGAACTTGAGACAGCTTCTGCAGACAAAAATAATTATGCTTATAAAACATTCATGCCTCTTTCCCCCTCACCAATAATCTTTATGAACTGCTATGCCTTTCTGTTTCATGTAAGTAAATCACCATGCATAATAAAAATAACTGATAACAAATACTGATAACAAAAAAGGAGCTGATAATTGCCTCCAAGCTGTGCCTCCTTCAATGTTAAAATCACATTAAGTGTCCTATTTTTGCACTTAACTTTCAACAGTTATCCTAACTCTGAATTACTGAATAATGTTCATGGGTAGCATAATTTCTAGGCTGATTTTCTTTGCAAAAGAACTTACCATCTGGAGCATATTTTGAAGCTATTCCCAAAAAAATCCCCAGTGCAACAAAAAGTGAAAGGCTAGAAATGGCAGAGCAAATAAGAGTATTTTTATGCCTGTTGCCTTCTGCCTCTCGGCGGTGCTGCTCCACTGGTAAGGATGGGAGTCTTGTCTGGGCTTCTTGTCTCGCCGAGGTAAACTCTGCTGCAGCATGGCTCTGCGAAGGCGGTGGGGGACGGAGAGGGGCAATTCTCCCTGGGACGTACCCTGAAGACCTGTGACTGCTCCCGTTCTGAGGATGGAGGAATGCAGGGGAGCTCCCCCTGGTATCAGTGCCTTGCATGTTACAAAGTCACTGGAACACGCACACACACACAGAGGGAAAAAACAAGAGACAGGCGTTCAGAATACACATCAAAATGCATAAAACCAAAAAAGAAACAACAACAGGAGGCAATTTTAAGCCAGGTGTACCAAGAACAGCCACTGAAGCTGTGACTATTTACAAAGTGTCAGTCACTCAGTTGCTACTGGTCACTTGCCATGGTTTAACTGCATGGAACAACAGCATATCTGTCTTCAACGAAATTAAACTCAGAAGCATGTGGTGTGGGAACCCAGTACAGCACAGACCATTTCTTCATAGTTCCAGTGGGTACTTTTCACAGAATATTTTCACAGTTAACCTGTATTATGATATTAAGAAATCAGATGAACAATGAGAAAGCTAGCAACCTCTGCTTCCCCACAGTTATACAAAGAATGTCTAAATGTACTTTTTTCTGTACAAAGAAGCTGAACAATCTCCTCACTTTCCCTTATGGAAAAGAAGCTGAAAAGACAAGCCTGCCTTTTACACTGGAAACCCTAAAGGCTGTTTAAATTTTACATACAAAATACCAAATACTATTTTACTTTTAGTCATGCTGATGCAACTTAGTCAACACTTTTAATAAGCTGAGGTGCATAGAGCCAGCAAACTCTTAATTTACTCACTGCAGGATTCAATTGCTAGCAAAGGTGCATCATGAATGGTTCTGTAAGAAATTCACCTACATCTTATTCAGTAAACCTTGTGATTTTTGTCACTGCTGAGATGCCTGGGTTTGGACACAAAGCCTGGAAGCAACATGACTGCTCCAGATCTCTGTACCTATCACCCAAAAGTGAGTGCTGCTTTTATTTCAGTTACTAGTATTGTTTCCACCTTTCTTCTGAAGCACATTAAGAGAAAACCGTACCAGTGGCATCACTGCCTGGCCATCCTCAGCAGCAGTTCTAACTCACCACACTTGTCTAGTTTAAGAGACAAACCTGCATTTGACAGTTTTCTCTGGTTTTCCAGTCAACAGTGTTGTACAAAGCTGGCATAATTTTTTTTTCTCATTATGATTAGCATTTCCTACAGATGAAATTTTCTGAGAAGGATGATCAAGTTTCAACATTTGATCATCTGTTTTATTAACTTAAACATAACTTTTGAAACTAAATCCTGAAGGGTGTGGAGGGCTGTGAGCCTTTGGCACTCCCTTGGAGGGGAGAAGCCTGAGGGCTAGAGACAAGCAACCTTCCTCTAGGTTAGGGCAACCTACCCCAGCATGCTTTGCTCCCTACGGTAATACCGGGCACACAAATGGCTAGTTGCTTTCATCCCACCCCCTGCCTTCCCCATAAAAAGCCCCTGCCTCTGCCCTGTGACCCTAGGGGGAATTCTCACTCCTGGCCTCCCCTTCGTAGAGGTTGTTGCACAATAAAACTACCTCTGTGGAACTGCCAAACGAGTCCCCCCACCTCTATGCCCCCGAGTCGGCCTCGGGTGACCTGCAAAGAGCTGTTATCAGCAAGGAGCTGGAATCACAAGAGCTGAACCGATAAGAGCTGAAATCACAAAAGCTGATACTGCTTGCTGCAGTCACCCCCTGCCAGGGAGGCCTGCAGTTGTCCCTGGAAGAGTTGTTCCCTGCAGGACGCTCTCTGGAGAGGCTGTGGCATGCCAGTGCTGGCCAGCATCGGACTCCCTCGGCAGAAGGGGATTTAGGCATAAGTCATGTGTATTAAACAGCAAAGCTTAGGAAAAATAAAAACTACTGATAATGGAAGAGTATGAAGATCCTCCTTCTGTTCCGTTAACAAAGGGAAGTCTCAGCCATACTCTGAAGTGTCAGGCACGCTGATGAAGGAGAAATGTGACAACTGTAATCTTATTCTTAGAAATAGCAAAGGAGCCTTTTGTCCCATAGGCTGCAAAATCTGATACTTCACTGTTTAAAGGAAAAAGAGCTGTTACTTTTGAACAAGCTGGATTACCCTTTCATGGGAGATAATGCATCTCCAGATCTATGCACAATGACAATGAAGGCACTGAAACATTAACTGGAGTAGCTATCCCAGAGCTCAAAAATTATCCCAAGTGCTCCAGAAGTGCTTCTAGCACCTGTTCATTACAACAAATTAATTTTCAGCATTCTCCTTTCTGTTCTTTGACAAACTATTCCCTAAACTTAATCCTCTGCTCTCAAACTTAACTGCCCAATGTATTATGTGCACTGTGAACAGTTTGCTTTAACCTCATGTGCTTTTACACTCAATTTGTCATCTCTCAGTAGTGAAAGTAATTTCTGTGTTTTAGATGTGGTATTAAAAGCTGAGTAGAGATGAAGTTTTTGAACTAATTCAAAGACAATATTTATATTTAGCTAAACAAATGCTGGTCTAGCTTCTTAATTACACATTTTAAGAAATCTGATCCAGCATTGAGATTTATTTTTTGTTATGATTTGAAACCCCAACTCCTTAAACTTGGTTAAGTTTTCAGTTATGGCATTTATCTGTGACACTGAGGAAATTACTACAGTGTTCATTATAGTGTAACACCAAAAGTTAAAAAGTTTGTTAGTTACTTGCTGTATCAACTAAATCCAGATTGGCTATGCAAGACTTGAAATTGTTTTGCAAAATAATTTTACCACAATTTTGCCCACCAAGGCCTCTCAAAGTACTGCCAGATACCTCTAAAGAAATAAATCATTACAGCACCCATTGGAAACACTTGTGTCATATTTTACGCGTATTTTGTGTTGCATAAAGCATTCTGCTTTGTTTGCCTCATTTTGGCAACTGTAGAAGGTTTTCAACTATCCCACTCAAGTGAACACACAGGTCACCCCAAGGATAGATGGGAAAGAGATAGCAGAACTGCTGTCTTACCCATTACAAAATAAAAATAATGAAACTAAGCCATTAGGAGATATTTAGCAGATTCTAAAGACTCACCATGTAGTTTTCCATTACAACAGGAGCAACCATTGCAATACTTCCTTCCCTCTTCATGTGTTATTTGAAATTTTCTAGCTGAAAAAGGATCTCTTCTATCCTGCAGAGCAGCTACTGGCTTTTTTAAAAGACAAACTGATAATCTGATTCAAATGATTGGCTTGTTTATTTCCACTCTGTGGAAGCCTTCAGAGAGCACCACACAAACACATGTATAGCAATTGGCCGCATGGCCAGTTATGCCCCAGAGAATGCAATTACTTGGTTGCACGAATACAGTTTGCATGTCACTAATATAGCACAAATTTTACTCTGCAAATGCATTTACAGAGTAAAATGCAGGACAAAATACCCAAACTGTTAAACTATTTAAATACCACATTTGCTTGCAAGTTCCTATGCACCTGAATTTTTCCATGTTTCCCTTTGAGCTGTGCCTATGCTGTGGTCTCCTACAAGAACTCACGATGTGGGCATCTCTTCCTGATGGTCAGTCCCAGATAAGAACACCACCCACTTTTGCAATTGTACTGTGGTATACAGAATGATGCAGTATTTTACTTTGCAGCTTGCTTCAGAGTGCTTTCAATAATGATCAAGTTCTCACACCATATATAACCAATTACCTAACATTTATACAAAGCTCAGTCTGTACAAATGTGTTGTCATGCCATTTATGAATGCTACTGTCTCACTATTTCCAAACTTCTTGCACATCTGCTTTCAACAGAGTATTATGCAAGATTTTAAATCCGTTATTCAACACAGTTTTTAGTCAGAGCCACACTTAAGCATGTGTTTCCAGCCCACCAGCAAGAGGGAACCTTCCAGCCCACCAGCAAGAGGGAACCTTCCAGCCCACCAGCAAGAGGGAACCTTCCAGCCCACCAGCAAGAGGGAACCTTCCAAAGCACAGACTCAGCTGGAGTATCTCAGATGCCTCAGCACACAATGTATCTGGAGTATCTCAGATATTTCATTGCCAGCCATCTGCTGGATGACTGTACTATTTGCATACCACTCTTTTGCAAGAGTAGCGCTACTCCGCACAATCCAAGTTTCTGCTCATGCATCCCTTCCTACAGCATGAGCAAGCAAACAAGTACTTCTCATACTGGTCATCTCAGCCAACACAGCTTAAATCATCTTAAAAAAAAGGTTTATTTTGCACAGCTTCCAAGTGAAAACTGTGAATACCTGCAAGCAGTGAATACCTGTAAGCCTGGATCTGTCTACAGAGCATCTAAGCAAACAGACGCGGACAGCAAACCCCAGCAGGCAGACAGCAGCGAGTCACTGAACAGGCTGCAACATCTATTGTCTCAAGCATTCCTTCACCACTTTTAACTTGTACCACTACCACACACTCATACAAGTCCACATTGTTCCACATGGTCAGAAACTGGAAACATATGCACTGTACAACCGGAAGATAACATTAACCTCCTGAGATGTGGCTGTGTGCTCGGAAGCAAGCAGCGTGCTTATCCATTACTCATTTTGGGGCTGGTTTCCTGGAAAGAAATTGGCTTCTTTTACCAGATAATTCAAAACGTCACCTGACACTACCCACAAAGTGAGAAAAATATCAAGATATTTTACACTTCTGTGTTGTCAAATGTTAAGTATAGTAAAACAGGTCAAACATGCTAAAGAACTCCCACACCCCTGCACTGTTCAAAAACTTTTTAAAGAAAGTTTGCTTACTTCATACAGTGCAAGGAAAATAATGCTTCTCTTAAAGCATGTTTTAAGGATCACAGGTCTTAAAAATAAAACAAAAGAAAAACCAGAAGAAATGACACACTTGTTGATCTGGGCCATCAAACACCACCAGCTCTAGTGCTGACCTATTACCACACTGTCTAGTTTCAGAGTGTATAATTCCTGTTGAGGAAAAGACTGAGCAAAGGTGGAAGAAAACAACACATACACAAAAAAATATTTCCCACTGCAACACAGAACCACACAAGTTATTTCTGCTTTCCTGGTAGGGGCACTTGTCTGGTATAAAACCAAAGGGCAGTGAGAAACCCATGAAAAGGGAAAGGGATAAGAACTCAGTATTAAAAAGCTCCTAAGTAGAAACAATTACTGAACAGAACGTGATGTAAAGAAAGGTCCTAAAGTATGACACGCACACCTTTACAGACCTTCAAGTTGGTCAATTATAACAGAAATACAAATCTCAATGCTTCACGTGCCTTGGAAGTCCCCAGTTCAACAAATCTCAACCTCACTGGTAAGAATGGTCCCAAACAGGGTGCCCACATGCTTTCCTTTCTGGTTCCACATTTTCTCCTACTGCCTCATTCTGAAATTACAGGAAGGAACCTATTTTACACACATGTACAAAAGCTGGAAAGAGTATGTGCACAGTAAGATGCACTGCTACAGTTAAGTAACTGTTAGAAATCACAATATTTGTAACAGCCTGAAACAGCTCAGCTGAGTTACCAAAAAAACCTCTAAAAACTCTACTGACATGTAGACACATATGCTGTTTTCTGCATGCCACCACCAAGTCCTCTACCTTGCCCAGCAATTTCAGAAGAAAGACCAAAAATCAGCAAGAAATAGAGATATAAGAATGGTAAAAGTTAAAAAACTTAAAAGATAAGCTCTATTGCACTGGATTTTCTGGATTTCCTGTGTAGTAACTACTAATTTTTAGTAAATTTTTTGGCACGTAGAAAATATATAAAATTGCATGATACACAACCACTGGAAACCACTTGAGCCAAGGTTCACATTTCCTAAACCAAATCTTCCAAAGTACAGAATCACAGAATCACTTCAGTACCACATATCAAGAGACAGAAGTGAAAGTATGCATTATATTTACAGTATTACAGATTGCCTATAGATAGAAATAATTTTCATCGTCTGAGCTAATGAAATCTTGGAGAACACAAGCCTTTCTCCAGTTCACAAGCAAATTTCAAACTCATATATAAGTAAGGAAAGTTGAACTACATATGTTTAAGTGATATGCAAAACCAGCTATTATCTATGGATTAGAAAGGATGATGAGGTGAGGGGGAGAGGATGGTGAGAAGACTGCATTCCAAGGGAAAGAGGTAAACAGACACTCTGGAACAGAATTTGTCTGTGGGAATAAGTATGAAATTATGGTCAAGTAAAACCACTCTCATGGCCATAGCTAACAGCATATAGGAGAGCCGTGAATTTCATTCCTACCTTCAAACCCTCAGGTGTTTGGCAGATCACCATTAAGGATGAGACAAAGATCAGAGGGTATTTGTACAAGAAAAATGGTTCCCTGCTCCAATGACAACTGGACTTTTGTCCTTCACATAGAATTTGTGTGAACAAGCTCTGCAGCACTCACATGGTTTCACTTACAGAGCATTTGATGCAGCAGATCAAGTATCTGATTTTGCAGAAAGTTTATGTACAAAACTTAGGGATTTTTGTAGTGCTGCAGAGATATGTCTTACTGCAGAAACTGCAGGGACATGTTTTCTTCCAGTTCCTAGACACCAAACATCATCCTGTAAGCTTTCAAGAATTCTTAATTGACCAGAAGACATTGCAATTTTCAGTCTGCTCAAACACAACTGTACTAGCTTCAGATCTTGCCCCACTGAAACAAAGAAACAAGCCAGAAGCCACAGCAAACTGTAGTCAGCGTATCTAAATGGTACCTGACATTTCCAATGAATTCTACTTTCCCCCCTTTGTTTCATTTTGACACAGTTTATCTTTACAATTGCTTATAAATTGAGGAGATCTATTCTGCTTTTCATTCACTGTTTAAAAAATAGCACATTCTGCTGGAGGAAACCATGCAGTAACAAGTGAGTTATCAACAACTTACATACAACATGTCCAAGACCACACCAGGAAATAAGGCACATGCTGAAATAGGCACAATGAATGGAATAATTTTTACTGTTCCACTTTCAGAAATGAAATGTTTAATAATTTGTGTAAGAGATCAGAAGCGGAAACTTGCATTTTAATCACCCGTCTGCCATTAACTTGCCACGTGAGTCACAGCTTATTTGGGCCCCAAGCCTGTAACTGAGGAAAAAAGTGATCACTAGCCTGACAGGGACATTGTGAGGGTTAGTTTAGAAAACGCTTTGGCCTCAGTTCAGTGACGCATCTGAGTACAAGCCTACTTTTTACTAAAAATAAGCTAAGGATGGATAAAGTCTAATCACAATTTGACTCCAAACAAGAAACTGCAATTTACAATACAGACTTTAATCATATTTGGATGCATACCTTAGGTGATTCTACAGAACAACCTTACTAATGCAAAGCATGAACTTTACTGATATGCTTCAGACTATACTCCTATGATTTAATTTTTTAATATACCGAAAGTGAGATTTACCAGGCAAAAATTTTCCCATTCATTTCTGTCTAAAGCTTTTAAATAACTGGTGCATGCCCACAGAAGGTGAAGAACAGGTCACTGCAAGCAGTGTGGGACAAGTTCCCTTGAAGTCATGCATGATGTGGCGCATCAGCCAAGGAGCTCCTTCAGCTGCGGAGCAAGGGTAGCAGGGCTGTGCCCTTACAGCTGTGGAGGCTGCAGCATCAGCCTCCAGCAGACAATGGGGACCAGGTTCCCTCTCCTCCCCAGCTCACCCCAACTCCTGTACTAGGCAGAACCAAGAGGAGATGGAGCTCCAATCCTAGCACAGAGAGCAGTCAGAGACATCCCACAATTACGAAGCAAACAGCTCCCTCCTATTCAACAGGCAAGATAAACAAAACTGAGTCACTGCTCATTTTCTGCAAACAAGACTTCCACAGCAAGAAGTTGAACTGACTTACCTCAAAACACATAAAAACAGTATGCTAAAACTGTTTAATAAAACTTTGCTGAAACACACTGGACATATAATAAAGGAAGTTAATGATTGTGCTTTCTATTCAAAACACATTAAAAGTTATCTATAGTTAAAAAACATTTCTAGTCCCAAATGTCCAAGGCATAATGTTGTTTTGACATATTTATTATCAGACTGAAAAGCACCTGTCCCACTGCACCCTGGCATTAATCAAGGAAATAAAGCCTCCTAACTTCCTCTGAAGTCCAAGGCACATGATAAACACTCAATATGTATCAATTCGAATTAAAAAAAAAAAAGCTGCAAAATAACCAAGGTAATCCCACAGCTTGTGCTCTATCTATTTTTATATTTATGCCTTAGAGAAAAAAAACAATGTTTTTTGTTCCCCTGGTTTGTCACCTTGGAAGAAAAGTGAACTGTACCATCAAAAAGTAACTCTTCCAGTCACAGCACCTGTAACAGCTGGGAAACCTTTAGTGGATTTCAGAGGGCCTTCTGAAAACAAAGGTTTTTACATACAGGGGCCACCATCTTCTGCTAGTTAGTATCTCTGTCAGCCAGCAACAAGTCAGATGAAGAGGCTAAAAAGCTTCCAGCCAACCCTCAACAACACTTTCCCCACAAAATACTGTGGAGCTAATGTGTTACTATTCGTAATTAAAAAAACCTACAGTGTGACACTGAGAAATATCTATCCATATCTCAAAACAGCACGCACCACAGATCCTGTTGAGATCATATGCTGAATTCCAGAAGACACTCTCATTTTAAGCATGGACCTCACAAGATCCCTTGTCTTTGTCCACTTCCCCTCCACACTCCCTTTTTTCTTCCTGAATCCCTTTGTAACTGGGGGCATTACTTGTACTTTACATAAAACTTATTTATCTGGCTTCTTTGCCTAGCTCTAGTCCCTGGCTCGGTCTGCTGGATGTTGTACTAGTAGAGAGAATGCAGGAGGAGCAGGCCCAACAAACTTGATCTAGCAGATTTCACATCTGTGCAGGTAGTGTGCATGATGCATGTAGACAAAGCACTTCGAAGAGACACAGACTTCTAAGAACAAAGATGAACCTCCCTCCTCGTTACTGCTACCCATGGGCCATTTCACATCAGTAGCTAAGCTGCTGCAAACCTTTGTGTGATTCATTAAAACAGACTAATGTCACACAAAAAATATGAAGTACTACTTTATCCTCCTTATTACATTGTTTTTGTCAACTGTCAGCTGCTATTTTCTTTTAGGACTACTCAGAAATACAAAATGTCTTCCCTTTTAAGGAAACCGTGTCACTAAATATACATGTAAAATACCAACAAGGGTAGTATCTTCAGCACACAGCCCTCATCTAAGCTGTGATGTAGCACAAATGCAGCGCATTAATCAATGCACACACTCTTTTCTTAGAGGGGCTGCGATTACGTACAACTCTCACTGTTTCTTCCGTGCCTCTGGGCAAGTAAAGCAGCTGTTGGTTATCAGTCACAAGGACGGCATTCCACGACAGCCTAAGTACTCGGGGATGTCTATGACAAGTCCCAGCGTAGTCAGGCCACGATGCTGACTTGAGCCCGGTCGCTCTCCACCCACTGCGATCCCGGCAGCATCTGACCAGGTGCGGCAAAGCCGCGGCCGCGGGAGCGCGGCCCCGCCGCCGCACCTGCCGCGGCCCCGCGGAGCG
>VZTJ01003947.1:34388-45678 GCA_013397795.1 Orthonyx spaldingii
ATTGTTTCCAGTAAATATTCAGTTTTCTGCCAACACAGTGTGTCATCACATAACTGACTGAACCTTTTTCCTTTTTGGAAGAACAAATACAAAGGTGAATCACAGTTACAGGAAAAGTTATCTATTGGATTTCATGCATAGGATATGATCCTGACCTTTTGGGTTTTTTTGTGAAAAAGCCCCAGGAACTGAAGTGTCTCATATGAATAACAGCCACATGTAAAAAGAAGAAGTATTTGTTTGCCCAAGAGAAATGAATACTTTGATTCTCTGAGATGCATTTCCATTCCTGCAGAACATGGACCTTAAACATTTCCTTCAGGTTGAGATATTCAATAATCCTAAAAATTATGCTACTTTTTAAAAGTCAATTCTTTAAGGGAGAGCTTGAGGTTAAAGCACCATGATCATTACTGGTTTTGCAGATCTCTTGCTTTACTAAAAACATTAAATGACATTAAAATAGGACTCTCTATACTAAAGCAGAGGTTCATCTAGCAAAGTAGACTCTTTCCAACTGCTGATTACAAGAATATATTAGAAAAGTTAAGTAAACATCCATCAAAACTTGGTAGACTACTTCCCCATCTTCCAGTGATCTGCAGCTCTGTGTCACCATTCATACGCTTTTTACCAGCTTCTATTAAAGAATCTGTTGCTTTCTGAACTACGTAAGTTCCTAGCATCCATGATGTCCTGTGACAAGGAGCTCTGTAGCAGAACTGCTTCTTGTAACAAGAAATCTCTCTTTCTCTTGGGTTCAGTGGTTCTACTTAACTCATTTTATGATACTTCATAGTTCTTAGGTTGAAAGAAAATTAGTCCTTATTCACTTTTTCCATGACACTCCATCATGTTCTCTCATGCTCATCTCTTCTGAGATAATAACAGAACATATTTCTTTTTTCCTTTCACGGAAACTGTTTTATATCTCAGCATCTTTATTTTCATTTTACCAGTTTTGCTGCTGATTTATTTAAAGAAGAGAAAGAGAATTGCAGTATGCTTCAAGATATGGCTACCTTAGATTTAAAAAAGTGCTTTCCTTTCATTCTCCTTTCTCCCTAAATCCTATCTGAAGTTTTTTGCTTTGTTGGTCACCACTGAATATTAAGCTGATATTTCCTTAGTAGTATTTCTGAACAGGAACTGTTTAGAGCCTGTAATTGTGTACATAAACTTTACTTTGGATTTTCCAACAACCTGGAAGTACTATATGCAATCATAATCGGATCAGTAAGCTTTTAAGAAGGAGCTGCATTTCAGATTGTTCGTGTTCTGTTCTGAACAGCAAGTTCCTGTTCTGTGTCAATTGCAAAATAGGAGGCACGCAAAAATAACCTTTGCCATAAACTAGCCCTTTGGAAAAAATAGGCCATCAGTTCCCTCTTGTCTCCTCAAATACTGTAATTTAATTTTAGGTAAGCAATGAGGGGAAAAAAAGACAGAAATAATACCTAATAAAGTATATAGCATGCTGAAGGCAAGACAGCAGTCTCTGTACAAGCTTGCTGTTCTTTGTACACATAACACTACTTAGTCAGGGAAGTTCTTTTCTGCTGACTCTTTAATTTTCCTTCAAGTTCTCTTACTACCAATCTTATGTTTCTCTCTTGCTGTTTGGTTTCACTCCCTTAGCCTATTTCCTATTTTTTTGCAGTAGAAGCATATTTACTAAGCCAGGCAGATGTATATGTTGGACTGACACCAACATTTTATAGTTAAGTCCTACCACTGCAAAATTCCGTGGAGCAAGCTGCACAGAAAAGAGAACACAGGAAAAAAAGAAAGACTACAGCTAGCAACATACTTCATGTTTGTACATCATGCACCCAAAACTCAGACAGCAAAGATGACTTTGATGTTAGACAATGATTTCTCAGCTGAAACTTCAAGTTGAGCATAGTGAAGGTATAATATCTGTCCAAGCAATTTTCTCCATTCTGAATTAGGTATAGCACAGACTTAATAGAGATTAAAAACTTAACGGAAGCCAGCTCCTGGAAAAAAACAATGCTACAGTTGGTGGGGTTTATAAAAAAAATCTCGCAACCAAGCTTCTAGAGAATCAGAGGTAATAACTGCACAGAAAAGATCTTGCTGGCTTTATGCATGACAGAGCCTGTCTGCAAGACTTATCTGGACAATATTTTTCAAAAAGCCTGTGTTTCCCACCATATATTTACACTTTTTACAAGTGTAAGGAATCACCAGTGGTGCTGAGCTAATACAATGATTAGACCTTTTCATGGGTTCAGACTAAAATTCATATGAGGTCAAAGCAATGCAGCAGCTTTCATCAGCCCCTGCTGCAGTGGTGAGATTCATGCAGGCTTTGGACTAGACCTCCACTGTCCCGGCTGATGTGGGGTGGTAAGATGCCAGGACCTTCCCAGAAGAGTCTCCAGGGGAGTCGCTCTTGGTGTGTTGCTGCAGCTCACACACAGACACAGACACAGACACACAGACACAGACACAGACACACAGACACAGACACAGACACACAGACACAGACACAGACACACAGACACAGACACAGACACACAGACACAGACACAGACACACAGACACAGACACAGACACACAGACACAGACACAGACACACAGACACACACACACACACTTGCCGGATAGCTGCGACGGTGAAAGACAAGAAGGGTCTTCGCATGGGGAGAGTTTATTGAAGGAGGGTCCAGGAATGAGGAACAGGGAGGATGGTAGCCACAAAAGAACCCTGGGATGAAGATGAAGAACAAAGAGGTGTCCGAGCTTTCGTATGGGGCAAACAGGGAGCAAGCATAAGCATCACGACCACTTGTCTGACGGCATAGGAGCACAACACAGGCCGGGTTAGGGTCTGAGGGCCAATGGGTGAGTAACAAAGGAGCAGGGGCCAATGGGGACACAGAGAAGGGAGAATTCTCTGGAATCAGGGACACTAATAAGGTATACAGGGGCGGGGATATAAATAACCAACCAGAGGGAGAACCTGGGATATATTTGAATAACTGGAACAAGGAATTGTGGGAGAAGGCTTGCTTACCCTAAACTTAGGAGCAATTCTCAAATCAGGGGTCTTCCCACCAATGGATCCTGCTAGTCTTTGGTGGTGGAGGCTCACCAGCCTCCACGCTCCACTTGCACATGAACCAGATTCATGCTGGACAGACTGGTCAGAACAAAAAGCCCTATAAGAGTGGGAAAATTTGTGTTCTCTCCTTGAAGCACTCAGCAATTGGACATAAACTCTTAGATATTCACATTCCAGCTAACCAAAAAGTCAAAGAGTCGTTTCCCAAAGCTATGGATGCATTAAGTCAAATCTCTTGCTATGCAAAAAGGACTGTTACACACTATAGATTGTTATTTTATGTCATTTATTATGTAATTAACACTTTTGAGATTACTGTTTTAAATCATACACCTTTAAGGAGATAAAATCAAATCATATATTCAAATTATTGCACTGGGGAGGAGTGAGTATATCTGGGAGAAACAGACCTGCAGATGTAGGGGCAGGAGGTGCTTCAAGTGCTGGGGCAAAGATTCCTGTGCAGCCCATGGTGGAGCCCATGGTGAGGCAGCTGTGCCCCTGCAGCCCTTGGACTTCCACAGGAGAGCAGAGATCCACCTGCAGCTCATGAAGGAGCCCCAGGCTGGAGCAGGGGGATGCCTGAAGGAGGCTGTGACCCTGTGAGAAGCCTGCACTGGAACATGCTTCTATTAGTTGAGGAGAGGAGTGATAGGCTGAGAGGATTCCTGACATCCAGCCAAGGTCAACCCACCAGAATTAGATATTAACTTACTTTTTGTGGTGTGTCATTTGAACAGAAAGACTTTAAAAGAGGGTTCTGCCTGTTTCTTTTGTGGTTTTGGTAACAGCTTATCTTTGGTCAGCTTCATAAGTCTCTCACATGTAACCAGGGAAAGAAGATACTTTTTTGGAATCAGAGAAATGTGGCAATAAATCATAAATTGTCTGAAAGCTAGAGTGTACAGAAATTATATTAACTTTTAAAACGTATTCCTCAGTGCAAAATCTTGACTTCATGTAAAATCAGACACAAATATCTTTGCATGCTGTTATTTTGGACCTCTTCTCATAGAATATTGTTGAATTTGAAGCAGTACTACCTGATACATCTATCTTGTGCAGCAAATACTCAGGAATATGTTGTTATATACAAAATTAAAGGATTATTCAGTAGTAACAACTCTTCTTTTTTTTTTTTTTTAATGCATGGCTTTATTTGGTCTTCAGCGTTTAAGCTTTGGTTTACTATTCATCTTTCATGCCCCCAAAAAGGAATCCTATTTTATCTGATGTATTTACAATTCATTGTCTAAGTTTCTTGCGAGATACTATACAAATATATTCAAACAATATCTGCCTTGGAAAGCCTGTAGCTCTACAATTAAGTTTCAAAATATGCATATCAACTTAATAACAGAGATCGCTGACTGGTACAACAAAAGACATGAGATTTGAATGGCTCCGATATGTCTCATGGATGCTAATCCTGAAACTGAGTAACCACATTTTAAAGGGAAATATTAGTAATCACTTAATTACTAATTGGAAAAAAATGTTAGTGTGGCTGAAAACTCCTCACCACTATTAGTGAGTGTTGTGTTCCAATTCAAAACTGGGGTGGAACACATTCTTACTTGCTAACTGGAATTGCTTGCCAGGGGAATAGAGTTTCTTCCTCCCTTTAAAGGAATTTCATTTTCATCCTGGTATACATACTGTCCTTTTCACTAGCCATATTTTCAAATGTTCCCTCAGTGAGGAAGGCAGACAGCTACAACCTTTCTCTTTCTTCTTTTGTGAATAAAATGCCGACTTTTTCATAAGCAGTTGAGAACACCCGAAACTTCACAGGAGGCCTGTTCCTTTGGACTAGTCTTGAGCTAGAACTCAAGTTAGCGAAGTATTTAAGATCTGAATAGAACTGTCAGGCAGATGCCACTTTCTTGGATGTGAATGTGGCCACAGAATAAGAGAGCACTGAAAAAGATGATTCCTAGACTTTCCACAGGAACTAGAAGGAACAGAACTTAGCACAAAGTTCTCCATGGCTTAAGGCTCTTATGAGCATTGAGATAACACTAGAAATGAAAAAGTTGCATCTTACTATGGAGTGGGTAAATCCAAAGCAGGAGGTTGCTACATTTGATGTCTGGCTGACACAAACATATTTAATCTTTCTTTGTAATCTCCTCTGAAATACAAATGGATTAAACTTAGAGAAGTTGTGGGTAGAGGCCAAAGCTGTGATCTCCCATGTTATATACAACAAGGTACCCATTGGTTACAACCTCAGGCACCTGTGCTTGACAGCCTCAAGACACAGCTTGCAGAATCTCAGAGTTGGTCCTGCAAGTAGCAACACCATAAGTCAGTGGGGAAACTCAAGCTCATTTGGTGTGGTCAGCTCTCATGACGTTCATTAGCTTGAAGTTTACTAACATTTGCCTTACAGTCTCTAGACTCTCTGGTTCTCTTTAGAATGTTATGGTTACATCAGAATGTAAGCTTTCTTTTTAAAAAGAAGTACTTTAGCCTCTGTTTTGAAACTGGAGTTTGGCAATATAACTTTTGTGTCCATTGAGGGTTCAAAACATAGGAGGTAAATTAAAAGGACGAGGCTTGGGTTAGTTTGTTTTGTGGGAGAGGGATAAACTCAAGACTTTTTGTCCCCAACATATGTTTTCACTATATCAGATTGGTATATTAAAAAGTTTACTGGCCCTTCCTTGTTGAAAAGACTCATAAACATACTCTGTAAAACAGATCTCATACAAAAGTTTATAGAATGCATTCTATTTACAACTAAATCTAAAAAACAGCTCTGTAGGCCTCTTTTTCAAGTTTATTTGATTGATAATGATGTAGGTCACAATGCAGTTTGGTCTCCTACAACTCTGCCAGTATTGTCTCACAAACAGTACAGTCATTAAATACTACCTAAAGGATAGCAGAGACCCAGCAGGATACAGACCCTTTCATCTTTGAGTCAACTTCAACCAGCACTCCAGCATATTAAAAGAATGGTGAATAAGTGAGTTGAAAACAAAGTACAGAGGAATTGCCTGATGTCACCGTGGGGAAGCATACTGAAGACAAGCAACCTTCTCAGTCCAAGTCAATGCAAACCAGTGTCTGTTTTGTAACCATTACTGTCTTTTCTAATATTCCCAGTAGAAAGGTCAAGACCAGGAAGATTAAGCACATATTTTTGGGATCTACCCATTCTGGTCCTTAAGTCATTAACATGGCCGGTCAATAGCACTGATGGACTCTTACAAGGAAACATGTGAAGTCAGAAACCTCCCCCCGAACACTAAAATCCAATCACGTATTTGAAATGTAAGTATAAATTCATCTAAAGGGGTTAATATAATTTGCAAGTTTTTGTGCTGGCATAAATTCCTACATTTCTAGAGCACTTAAACCCAGAGTCCTTTCACTAAACTGCAGACTGCGTTAGATAATCTGCCAGTAATAAAGATTTATTAGGCTAGCATGTTAAATGTACTAATGTCTGGTAATTCAGGTATATGACAGCAGAGGGCATAATGAATGTCAGACAGCTTTCAAATGTAAACTAATCTGAAAATACCTTTAAATAATCCATTATTTTATGATCGTTTTATTTCACTATCAACAGTTGCCTTTTGTTACTTCTTCAATTGCTGCTTCTAGACATAAGAAAATGAATTACACAAACATAAAGTATAAATGTTTTTAAATAGATATAAAGAAATATTCTTTAAATACAAATCTATGCTTACATTCTTACAGCTCTTACCTTCACGAAACCTTTGTTATATGAATTTCCACAGGAAAGCACATGGTAAAATGGCAAAACAAAGGCAGGTGTTTGTGAACTTACCCTTCTCAATAAAGCCCAGTATAATTTATTAATGAAGTTTTGAATGTCACACTACTTTCAAATGTGCTATGTTAAACACATTTGAAAACCAAGAGTCAACGTATGTAAATAAAGTTATGCCTGAAGCAGTGGGTCTAATCTTATCTGTACAACTGAAAGCATGGTTGGAGGTCTAATTCAAAGGATGTGCACAACTCAATTTGCCGATCCTACTTTAAGAAGAAACTTAGGAAAATTTAAAAGACTAAAAAAAATTTCTTAATGCTTTATCAAATAATTGTAGGTCTACTTTGGCTGTAACTGGACTAGAAACTTCTAAAGTCATGGCCACTGCTTTCAGTAAGTTGTGCTTCTTTTTATTTTTTTTTTGCAAACCGTAATTTTTTTTCCCGATAGCTGGTAAATATAAGACAACAGAACCTAGAAAATTCAAGTGTGGTCAGGCTGAATGATTATTTTTATCAATGATTTTGGTTGTCCTAACCAGCTATTTCAGAATCTGTTTCTGTCCAGTACTGTAAAACACTTATGAAGAGCTGAGGCAGCTCTGCATCTTGTGATAAGGAAGCCACCTCCTTATCTTCCTCACCAAGGCCATCAGAAATGTAAGCAGTAGCTTTGGAGAGAGCTCATCACAAAGTTTTGGGCTTTGCATTAGGGTCTAGTCCATTGCTCTTCAAAGTATGTGTGTGGCAGGGAAAAATACACTCCAGGATGTGTGCCAGACAATCCACTGAAGTAAGGAAATATGGGTTTTAACATTAAGAAATAAAGTAAAGTAACGTAAAATAAAATAAAATAAAGTAACGTAAAATAAAATAAAATAAAGTAATGTAAAATAAAATAAAATAATGTAAAATAAAATATTTTCAAAATAGTGTTTGTTTCATCTTTATCTCACATTGTTTTAATTCCTATTTTTGTAAATGTTTTATAATGTACATAATACATTAATAGAATAGTAAATGTATACAATTTATAAACAAATATATATGCCTCTATTATGGGTGCATGCTCAAAAAGGTCTTACTGATAGAGGTGCATAATCAGACACATTTGGAGGTCACTGGTCTAACCCTAGTACAGTAATAGTATCAGTGAATAAAAGCAGAGGATATGCCATTGTTAGATATAAATTGTTTTATCACAATAAACTGATTTCCCAAGGGCATATGATAAAACAAAGGAATTGGCAAAAAATAAGTAATGTAGGGTGTTTCCCCCCTTGCCACTTCCTTTCATTTTTCCATTTTCCTCCTTCTTCTCTATTTTCATTATATTCATATCTACTAATTTCTCCACTCTCAATTGGATTAGTTACATTTTTCTTTCAAAAAATGTTTTATTTTGTATTGACAGAAGCTCTACGCTCCTTTTGTATTTTTCTTTTCATTTTTCCTTTTCCTCATTTTACCTAGTTCTGTCAAAATCTCTTGCTTCTCCCATCATCTCCCCTTTTTCTGTCTCATTCTGCTGGTTTTGCCCTCCACTACCTAACTAAAAACTTCTTTCACCTGATCTGCAGATATGTCTTTGGGCCTTCACCAGGCCGAACATTTACCTTCACCTCTTTTCTTTTTCCCCAGTGGAACTTCCTATTTTCCACATCCTATCTTTCCTATTATTTTCTTTTCCCACAACAAGATGGAAGATAAATAGGGTAAATAAACTTAGGAGTTGAGACATGCTTTTGTAGTGTTCTGTTTCCTCTAGCCTTCCGGCTACTTGGCAACAAATTTCCCCTTATGAAATCAGGAATAGCTGAACATCTGCTGCAGCAAGTCCATTCTTGTCTGTGCTCCTCTGTGCCACTGAAATGCAGAATGTGGCAGGTAGTCCATGGCACCTCATCCACTTCTGACAGCAGGTTGGAAGAATTCTGAGATGCTGTATGGGCTTGGGAAGCACTGATACTAGGATAGGGTCAGCTAGACAAGAGTGCAAGGGACAATAAAGAGCCTGCAGGAAGAAATGGGTGTGTGTAGCTAAGGAACAAGACAATGTAAACTCAAGGGAAGACTGGCCACATTAGCATGTGGCAATTGTTTCAATTAAAGTACTGTTACAGCAGCAAACATCACAATAAGCAATCTGGCAACATGCGATTTAATGATGAAGAGACTTTGAAATCTGATATTATTAATTTAGTTGCTTCTTTGCTGCTGCATGTTTCAAAAAAATTAACATAGGTGTTTCAAGACACACAATGGCATAAGAAATTATCAGTCACGGTGAAGTGTAATTAAAAAAAAAGTAATGTAGATACCTGCGACAATGTTTTTTTCCTGCTAGAAAAATTCCTGGAGTTAAAAGAAAAGATAACTACAGGAATTATCAATGTATATGCCCATTTTTTTGGTCAAAAATATCAAAGTATTATAGTGCATCTCAGATAGCTTTACTAACAAGTTAAAGATGACCATTTAAATCAGTCCTCAAAGTGTTTGCTGGTACCTAGTTTCACTGCTTGAACTAAGCTAAAAAAATCTGTGTGGTTTGGAGACGTAGCTTCTTGTAATAACATATTTTTTAAATATTCTATCACAGAAACAGTATCAGCACCTACATCCCACAAATACCATGTCCTTTTCTACACTAATAGTCTCAAAAGTCAATAAAAATATCTATAGAAATACTGATCCATAAAACATAACAATGGCTAAATTATATATTTACACACTATATTTTTCTACAGATACTACATATCTTATCAGATTATTTGAAAGCATGAGCACATATTTTCAGTAATGCAGTTTGTTAGTGCACCCTAAGTGTGCACTATATCTCAAACAGGACATAGTATAGTGCAACTAAATGACTAAGGAGAGGGAGCACTTCCTTTACCACGAAAAAATCATGAAATCTACTAGAAGAAAGTTGGGCAAGGTGATGGCAGAACTGTTCACCAAATCCTGCAAACACAAAAGGGAGGGCATTCATTTGGGAGTGAAAAATTTAAGGAGATGGATTTAAAAACAGAGGAAATAAAGTAGTCCGTTTAGAGTGATAAAATTGTTGGATTTGTAGCCATGGAACAACAGTATCAAGAAGTTCAAAAAGGCAATAAACACAATTATATACTAATGATTTTAAAGGGCATAGGTTTGGATGTAGTCTTTAACATTACCAGTTCTCTAATTTAGGATGTCAATGGAGCACAAGAAAATCTGACAACAGAGTCAGATCTACAAGCTCTTCCTAAATCACACCTGTAACTAGCAATGTTGCAGGCAGAGCACTGGGACAGATGGACAACTGACTTGACACGTTATGGCATGTTTTAAGCGAATTTACTACAAGAAAAGCATTTACTGTGCATTAGTTGCTAATCTGTTTGCATGTTGTAAGCCACGTGAAAGTGTGATACAATTAAAGAAAAGCATAAGTAATCGTGCATTTATTGTGGGTCACAGGGTCATTGCAGAAAAATCGACATATAAGAAATACATAGGTTTACTTAAATAAAAACTTTATTGTGCGCCTCTATCCCTGCTCTAAGTGCAGTCTACACAGTGCAGAAAGCTGCAACAATGTAAAACAATGTAAAAAAATGTGGAAACAGGTGTCTATGTTTCTTGTAAGCTGAATGCAGTGGATCAGCTCCCACGATCATAACCAAATTGGTTCTCTAATTACACCTTTGTAACAGGAAAAAACTCCTATGAATTATACAAAGGGAAGCATAGAAAAGCACTGCAGCCAGCTGAATGACTGATAACACAAACCCAATTTTTGGCTATCAAAAATGCTCACATAATTGACTACAATGAAACTATATAATTATTCAATAGCTGTATATCTAAGAGTCACGATACCTGGAAATGTGTATATTTCAAAACAATAATTAAGTACTTCAACAAACACACCTTAGGTGATTCCTGATTACTTATAAAATCTAATTGTTTACTGAAGTCATACAGTACTAACTACAATTCAGAACAAGTGATAAAGTTTAAATAAAAGGACCCAAAAAATTACCATTAAACACACACATTCTCATGGCCACGTCCTCACATGCCACAAACAGAGACAATCTGACTCAGAACAGCTGTTGAACACTGTCAAAGCAACAATCAGAAATGAGTAATAATGCTTTGTTTGCACATGAATGCTATTGCTCATATATGATTGTGTTTTAAAATAGCTAGTCCCCATAGAATTCATCGAATTATTAAGGCTGTAAAAGACCTTTAAGGTCACCAAGTCCAACCACTAACACAGCACTGCTAGGTCTACTACTAGCCCATGTCCACAGGCACTGTGTGTACTTGTCTTGTAAATAACCTTCAGGAGGTGACTTGACCTCTTCCCTGTGTAGCCTGTTCCAACACTTGACAGTCTCTTTTGTTATAAACGGCTAATTGGAGTTGACTTTCGTATTTAAAATTGTT
>VZTJ01003947.1:45979-65238 GCA_013397795.1 Orthonyx spaldingii
TGCGCTTCCCATTTCGGGAGGAGTTTTCTCTCCCTTGCCTCTCCGCTGCGGCTTGGCGCGGCGAAGCGCGGGAGTGCAAAGGGGTGAATTACTGATTGGACGGCGAGGAAGTACAAAAAGCCGCCGCGAAATCTGTGTAAGGTGTACTCTTTAGCGGTCAGCTAAGGGGTAACCAGCGCTGCCAGCTTGGCATTGTGGGTTCTCTGATTGTTATATTTAATAAATTGTTAAATTCTGTACAGCGTGAAGTATCATTCTTCACATCTTTGATAAGGATATTTTTGCTAATATCCAATCCAAACCCAGCCTGGTGCAACATGAGGCCATTTTCTCTTTTCCTATCACTTGCTACTTGAAAGGAGAGACTGAACCATGTAAAAAAACTTGTTGATGAAAACTTCTGTGGAAAACAAGCATAAATGTCACAGGTCAGACATGCATAGGAAACACAATGTGATTTGGTAATGCATGAACAGTGCCTTCCATAACATCTATTTCCTTACATTAGAAAGTGAAAATATGGCAGGACATTAATGCATTGTATCAGCAGTCTGCAATGACCACGGCTTAAATTTAATGTTTACCTTATCTGCTTTATTTTGGAGTTGCCTTCAGGACTGCATATTCAGATTTGCCAGTCCTTGTGGTTTTATCATGCCTTGTGATATCGTATGTCTCTGAAGAGCTCTAGTTACCGAAAAGTGAATCTCAACCTTTCCTTGAAACAGAACCCTCAAGATTTTATGACTACAGAGAAACACACAAAATTTGCTCTACATATCATCCTAACTTCTAGCATTAATCAGACTGTTATCGGTAACCCAAAATGTTACTGTATTCCATATCTATTTGTGCCCAAACTGTTCCTGTCTCTTTCAGACCCTGCAGCCGGGAAGCTGGGGGCGGCGGGGGGGAAGGGGAGGGGCGCGNTGGGTGCTATGGCGGGCGCTTTTAGAGTCGACTCACATAGGCAGCTCATCCTCTCTGGCCAAGTGGGTTTTCGCCCGCTGGCTTCCTGGTCTTCGCTCAGGCAGAGCCTTTTCCTTTTGGGGTTCTCGTTTGGCTTTTTTCTGTCGTCTTGGAGAGTCTATAATTGGCAGTTTTGAGCTGCCATGGAGGCAAATTCCACACGTGTCGCCTGCCACTGCCGCATCGAGCTGGGGCGGCCCCGCTCCAGTAAGATGGTCCAGATCCATCGGTCCCCGCTCCAGAAGAGAAGACTACGGAGTCGCCCCAGCCCAGCCACCTTGCCTTGACTGCTCCTGAGGAGAGAAAGGGGCAAACCCTTCGCAAGTTTCTAACCCTTGATATGCAGAACACCAGCCGGAGCTCCAGCTGGAGATAAGCAGAGCGCAAGGGGACGGTAGGGAGAAGACTGATACCACCTTTCCTTTTGTCCTCCGAACCACTCACTCGGCTGTGGAGCGTCATCCTGAGGGGTGTCCCCGGCATTTTGGATCTCTCTGTTCTGTGGAGTCTGCGAGGTTTAGCAGTTTTGTATCTGGTGGTTATTTGCTGTTATTTCTTGACCGTTGCTGTTTGTTAGTAAACTTACTTTTTCACTTACATCTGCTTGTATTCATTCCTTATTGGTGGAAAAGGATTGGTTGAATAAAGGGAGGCAGTTCATTCCAGAGTGTTTTCCTTCAAATTGTCTTAAACCAAGACAGAAATTCTTTTTGTTTAGGAATCATAAGTAAGAAAATGACAGGTTATCTATTACATACCTGCTATGATGGGCAAACTGAGACAGCACTGGGCTTCACAACAGGAACTCATATGTATATTTTTTCAAGACTGCATTTTTTGTCTACCCTGGTGTTCTGGCTCCAAGCATGTGGTTCGCATTCCACCACTTTGGAGGCCACAAAACCTCTGACAGGAAGAAACTTTTATTAAAGCTTGTTGCTAACTATAAGTAATACTACAACACAGAAAATCCTGATACAACACAAACAGAATTCTGATAAGTAAGGCATGCAGTAGTTTGCCTTTCTCTGTGCAGCACACTATGATAGACTTGGCCAAACACAAAAGGAGTAAACTATATATTTAACTAGTACCATCTTAAGTAGCAGAAAGGTCTGAAAACTGCAATGCCTCAACAGCACTTAGATTTTATCACCCAAATCTTTTGTTTCTAATGAATTAAAACATTGCCATCCAGGTAACAAAACGGCACCATTCAGGGAGGCCGTTTTAAACCAGAGACCAGGTAGTTCTCTTCCTGTTCTGAAGAGTGTGCAACATCTGCCAAATGGACTTAACAAACTTATTTTAATAAATTCTTGGGGCAAAATCAGGCTGCATCATATATGTCTCCAAATCAGTAATGCTTGCAAAGCTGCTGGTGATTTTTATCCACACACTCCTTGCTCTCCTTGGAATGACTTACAACATTTACATTTAAACTGTACTTAGACTCTATAACCTTAAAAAGCAGATGACTTGGCCAACCAAGCACCTATGCAATACTTCAGGCACTGGAGAAACACTTGCAGTGCCATTATGTGCCCTTGAGCTACTAGATGAGTTACTGATCAAATTACTTGAAGCACTGTTCTAGGTTAAGACTTACTTGGATCTTTGGCATCGTTCAGTTTTAGAATTTTAGTCAATCTACCATTTACCTGACTCTAGAAGAAAACTTCTCGCAAAACCTTTTCTGGCTTTGGAAATTAAAAATGTCCCAATACGACAGCCTGATTACATTCACATGGATATGCCCACTGCTCTAGGAGACAAGGCACAGTTACCTACTTGAGGTGCACACAGCTTCTACCCTAATGTGAAGGTATATTGATTATCTCATCAACGTCTCTCTCATGTCTCCCTGCAATGTTCATTGAAGGTTAGAAAGCTATTTGCCATCTTTAAGCAATAAAATTTGAAAATTAAACATGAAAATAACAGCCATGTGTATGATGCCTTCTTTAGCAACCACAAAACCTCTTCCAAGCAACAAGACAGTTTTGAGGTTTTCTCATTATTTTGAAATGCATTGTTAGACTAAGACACCTTACTAATGCCTCTGGGAAAAAGTTAATGCTAGGATAATTTTTTATGGTTGCCCTTCCTCACTAGAAGAGTAATCTGTTTTTAAGACCACTTCTTTTACATTGTCCTTTTTCTTAAAAAAATTCCTTGCCATTTAACCAGAAGTTTGCTAGGATTTTATTTACTTTCACAGAAAGAAGGCACCTTAACTGAGAAATAAAAAAAAAAAAAGGAAGAAGATACAGTGTAGAAATTATCATCATATAATAGAATTTATTAGGGAATCATTGTTTCTTTGTATGGCTATTTTACAATTAATAATCTCATGACTCAAACTGGTTATGAAGTTCCATATGTCAAGAGTTCTAAGGGTATGTCATGCTGACATTTCAATCTGGTGGTACTCAAGCTGAATGGGTTTTCATTAATTTTTAACAATCAGAGTTATCTGAACTGTTTAAGTGATGGGGAGCAAGTCTGACACACAGTACCCCATGACAAACTTCCCCACAAACAATTTTTAATTTTTGTTTTACAAACACTAATCAGGTGAAGTAGAGCCAATTTTAGTATCAATTTTTATTGAAACAACCCAAACCAATTCTATCTCGTAACTTAATCGTAGCTGTGAATGCAACATTTCCATCTTTGACAATGTTTAAGAGATCTTTCAAGCACTTTTTCTCTTTTCAGGATAGCATGCTTCTACTTTGCTTCTAGCTTTTCAACCTTCCTTTTGTAGTACACTGTAGCAATCTGTGATCTCTGGTGACACTGTCTGTAGTACAAAATTTGATATTAGTCTGCCTCAGCAGCAGCACATCAAACAGTGATGGTCTCAGACTAAGAGAAAAAGGACTCTTTCCATAGAGGTCATCTTTGTTGCTTTCTGTTGCTTAAAAATAAAGCATCAAAAGTAAGGAATACCAAATGAAGATAATTCTTTTAACTAAACAGTCTTCACTTTTGAGCTGGTGTACACAGAATGACAGAGGCTTAAAGGACTCCTTGAGATCATCTACTCTGACTTATGTCCCCAGAGCAGGGTCAGCCACAGCAGGTTTGCCTAAAGAAGTGCTCAGCTGAGTTCTGACAATGTGTAAAGGTGAGAACTCCACAGTCAGTCCCAGTGTTTGATCTCCCTCACACCCACAAAAAAAGAGAAGTTGCTTTCTAATTTCAGATTAGATTTTCTGTTTTTTAGTGAGTGATCAATGACTCTTGCCCTCTCAGAGAGCAGAGGGCAGTATGGAGGAATGTCCAGCTCTCTCCACTCTCTCCCTCAGATGTTGACACACAACAGTTAATATCCTGCCAAACCTTTTCTTCCCCGGGATGAACACCCCCAAGTCTTTCAGCAACTCTTCTCATGATGGATGCTCCAGTCCTTCAGTCATAGCTGTGGGCCTGTACTGGACTTGCTCTAGTACATCCATATCTTCCTTATGGAAGAGCCCAGACCTAGACCCAGCATTTCACATGCTTCTGCACTCACAGTGCAGAGTAGAGGGGCAGCATCACAGGCCGTGACCTGCTGGCAAATCTCTGCTTATCGAGCCTGGAATGCTGTTAGTCACCTTTGGTGTAAGGGTGCATTGCTGGCTCATGGGCAGCCTCTAGACCAGCAGGATCCCTAATTTCTTTTTTGCAAAGTTTTTAACCAATCAGCCCCCTCCTTGCACACTATTTTCATTATTTCTGACTTTAAGATATTAACAATGCCTACTATACAGTGAACAAAATTAGTATCTGTAGCACCTGGAATACTCCATATGAGCAGTACCTTGTTGTCCAATGTCACCCAATTAAAGGAACCCAAAAATAAACATGCAGTATTCTACCCCCCAAAAAAAGTCTTGACAAGGAAATTAAGTTTTAAATCAATCAACACGAGTAGCTAACTGAAAGTACACTAGAATTCTTTGCTGCCAGAAGTAGACAGTAAAGAGAAGGGAGTTTTATGTAGCCATGAATGTAACAGCAGAACATGTCCGAAATAGCTTTAGAAGGTAATTGCACTTTTTACATATATGAATTTTGAAAGCTGATTTGCCACGGTTTGCAGAACTGAAGAGGACAGTTTGTTGTCAAATACATCTCTTAAACAAAAAAAAAAACCAAAACCAGGAGTGACACCACGAGGTTCACAAACCGCTCTTTTCTTTTTCCCTAAAATACAGGCATTGTTTTTTCAATGAATGCTGAATCAACTTTATTTATCAGAAGACAATTGCATTCATAACATTAAACAACAGCCCATTGTCAATTTCACCAAAACAATAGTATGAGGATAAGGCAATCAGGATGTCAAATGTTTTTCTCATCATTGCAATAGCTCAGAATTGCTTTCTGTCACTAACAAGTTTGGTGCCATAGCACAATCTGCAATAAAGGCTAGGCTATGCCTAAAACCCACTTATATTCCTTCACATATACAAGTCATCTGAAAAATACAGGTATAAAACGTAAATCAGCACAAACAGGCAATAATTAACCATGCATAAATGGCACAAAAGAGATGAGAATCTCTACTTACCAGTGTAATCCAGCACAGCTGCACATACTGAAGACAAAACACTGTTAGTCAGATCTTTTGTTCTGCTTCAACAAAACACAGAAACAAAAGCAGCAAAACTGCTATGACACCTTTTCTGTCTTTTTCAGTTACAGGGTTGTGCCAGGGTGCCATAATATTCCCTGGCACAATCAGATAGTTCTTGTGATGACAGTTGATCATTTGCCTGCAATGGGGCAGACAACCAAACTACAGCCAAACTGTATCACTTAACATTGTACTTCTACACTCTTTATTTGTGAATTCCTGAAGGGCAGTCTCAAAACAGGCTTCACTCATCACAAAGAAGCACTTAAACATTTAATGGTAATAATTTCCATCAGAGATGGCGGCTGGAAGGCAGTAAGAAAAGGAACTCAAAGTATGCATTAAATACAATGTAATAAAGCTGAGTTACAGAGCTTTATTACATCCAAGACTTTATTCAAATCTTGGATTAGGATGAAAATTCTTAAGTCTAATGTTGTTGTTCCTGAATATACTTTGAATTTCAGAACTTATTGAAGCATACTTGATTAAAAAACCAAACAAGAACGTACTTGCTTGAGAACAAATTTCTTTGTACTCAATTAACTCACCAAAGTGCACAAGACAAGAAGTCCTTTTAATTTCAAAGAAGGAAATAGTAGAATTCATTACAGAAAAAAGTTTGTAAGTAGCTTTGTAGCAGAAAGCCTGTATGCTGAATGGCAAATTGTAGTAACGTGAGGAATGGGGGTGCAAGGGTGATCAGAGCAGTAGTTGCTTATAAAGAAATGTTTTGGCAATTCATAACAATGGGTTACTGCTTTAAATGTCAGATTTCCTAAAATAAATGGGGAGTTGCTAAGTATTTTGATACTTCAAGCAACTGTTGCTATTTCTTTGGAAAAAAAAAAAAAAAAAAGGAAGAACTGCAAGTTTGTGGAATATTGTTTACTGTCAAGCAACACATCTTAACCAAAGTTTTCACAATACTTGAAGCTACATTTAAGTATACAATAGTCTCAATCACAAAAAACCAAGCAGAACAATTAAACTATATAAGGCCTTAGAAGCACAGTGTGTATTGTAGGATTATTATTTTGTTTACAATTAGGCTACATATAATTAAGTTTATTTTTCATAGTTTTATTCACGCAAAATGCATTCAAGGGAAAGGCAACTAAAGTTTATTTCACCACGAGTTAATAGTCAATATTCTCTTCTTGCCACTCGTCCTATCCCACCCAGGCCTGATTAGAAAAATTTCCGCATAATACAAAAAAACAATAAGGTTTTACACTAAACATCCAAAATTAATCCTGATCAGACAACTGCAAAGTTGCAAACTGTTTATTACAATGTTGGATAAACTTCAAGGTTCTTCTTAACGACACATTGAGGCTCTAGACAATCAGTATTTAAAACTACATGGTTCAAGAAGTCTTCTAGGTTTTAAAAGTCTTACTGGTTTCAAAGAGGTATTTTGTGGTCTCAGTAGCAATGATGAGAATGATACTTGTGTTACAACAATGATAACTTCTGGCATTATTTTGGTAAGATTAGGACTCCTGAGAACATGAGTGGGTACATTTTATTATCCTGAAAGCTAAGGGACATCATGAATACAAAATAACTAACATAAAACTAAGCATAAAAGAAATGAAAAATATGGGAAAAGATTTCTATTTTGCTCCCCTCTCACTATAACAGGGCATGGGTCATTTTCAGTGACTGTTTATTCTTATCACATACATTAGTATTTGCTCAAATTTCAGGCTATTACATTTTTACAGAACAACTGCTTAGAAGTAATTTTTTAATTACACCTGTGCAACAGAGTAAGTCACAGTACACTTTGAGATGTTTAAAAAATATTTATAAACTTGGTTTTGATATGCTAAAGCACTTGGCAACACCTTTACAGCATTTGGTTTTATATAATTAAATTTTTTTACAGTACTCCTTGTGATTTTTTTCTTTACATCTAAGAAGAAAAAAATCTCACACAAAAAAATATGAACTCTGCATGATCATTAATTCCAGTTTATAATGCTGGCATTAAAACCTTCATTAATTATGTTGACAAATCATTACCTGTACATTTAATGAAGGCAACCGAGATGATTTGAAAACACAGCATTCAGGTTTTAAGTTACATATTTATCAAGGTGTGCAGTTCTGCAGTGAAATGAAGAAAACGTAAATATACAACAAAAGTTATAAGTTCACCAGTTCCTGTGACACAAACTGTTTTAATCTTTCAAGGTACTGTCCATAGAGTTCCACATCATTATGGCCTGCTCCTTCTACCCACAGTGGTTCTACAGGTCTCTGGCAACGCTCAAATAATGCTAGGCCATGTGAAAAGTCAATTACTTCATCTTCAGTTCCATGGATTATTAAGACAGGGGATGTTATTTTAGAGATTTTGTCAATGCTGTAAGAAAAAGATTGTATCTATGAAAACAATGGCATATGCTGAAACACATGACAGAATTTTCTTCAATTAAGATCTACTCAGTTTTTCAGTCTTACACAAACATACTGCAAAAGACTTTGTTCAGTTATCCAGACTAACAATTCACTGGATAGAGCTACTTGTTAGAACTAGGGATTTATGTGTTATGTATAGAAATATGAATTACTTCTTTGCAGATATCTACTAAAATTATTAGAGACATAAAGCACCTGGAAGGTTTACAAAATTCTGTAAAATTTTTCAAATAAAATGTTTCTCTTTGATATTATTCACTGATTTTTCTCCAACTGTTTTATCAAACCTTTGAAAAAAGGTTCTGAGCATTTGCCAGACTACTTGTTTCTCTAGTTGAAAACCTCTGTAATAGAGAAAATGCATGCTGAATAAAAAAAAAATCTTACAACTTACTTTGGGAATGCATCAAAGCAATATGTCTTCTTCGTATCAGGAAAAGCTACTCTCATTCCTGAGGTCAGTGGAGAATGAAGAATTACAGCAGCACTTTCATACCTAGCAGCAAGATCCACAGATGGTACTGTTCCTATACTCTGGCCATATATAATCACATTTTCAGGGCGAATTCCATACCTAGAAAATTAAAAATATTTCAAAAGTGGCATATAAAGTGAAACTGACAAAACCTACAGAGGAAGGCAAAAAATAATTTCTGAAGATTAATATTTTCAGAAGGGTATCAACTATGAAACAGGAGCTGGTAGAAGAACAAGCAAGGCTGTTCTATGACATTCCTGACTAAAACACACAATTATTTACTCTCTAGTTGCATTATTTTTTTCCTTATGCCTGAATGATGTTGAAATCATGATTTAATTTTTTAAATATGGATTTGTGAATGCAGTGTGACTTGTATACTAGTTAAAAGTCTTTACTATTAACTCCAATGGACCTGTAACAGAAAATTGGTTAGAGCCTTACCAGGTCTTTGATTATCATCAAATGAAGCATTATCAAGCCTGCAAAAATTTGGTCAGCATTACTCTTTTGATACGTGATAAAACCTGGAAGACGGTAATTTTGTTTATAAATTTAGTGAGACTTAAAGCATGCCCATACTGTCAGTGATCAGTGTAATAATATTGAGCATTCCATGTAACAGCTTATTCTTATCAACCTATACCACAAGCAAGACAGCCCAATAAGAAATACAGAATTAAAGTCAAAATCTCCCTCCTAGTATGATGCAATTAACAGGGGTAAACAAAAGAAATATCTAGTCAACGCTTATGCAAGTCAGTTCAATATATTTTTCAGCATTAGTGTGAATACAAAGAGCAATTGTAACCCAAGTGACATGGGAAAAGCTTCTAAGTGGAACAGTAATGTGGCCAAGAACAGAAGTGAGCTGCTCATCCACTGCCTTATACTAACTTAGCACAGGTCAGACTGCAAGAGTGCATTCCCTGGAAGTACCTTGAATAAGAAGAGATACTACATTGCATGAAAAATAAAACCAAGAAAACGCCATACACAAAAAAAACCCCCAAACCAACAACAACTGCCCGCCACAAAACCCACCAAGCAAACCAACTGCCCCCATTACCACCAAAAAAAGTCCCAAACCCCAAAACTAAACCAAAAAACCCAAACCATGAGAATCATTGTTCCCATGCATTATTAAAAACTTGTTCAACTTTTGAAGTCAGAGCAGCCTAGCCTAACGTCACTGTGGAACAGCATGAGGTAAGTTTGATGTTTGCCACCATAATTCTAAAAGGAATGAAAATCAAGCATAGGAAAGTGCACTTGTTACCTTGTCTACAATAGAGGCATGCATCTTTTCTGTCAACACTGTATAACAACACCTATACCCAAAAACAAGTTATGAAATCAGTATATTTTGCATACCTTCAGTAAAGTCAGAGGAGCAGAAGTAACAAAAAAATCTCTAGCATCTTATAAACATGGGTAAATAATTGTATAGTAACTATATAGGTAACCAAACACTAAAATCAGTAAAGTCTAAAAGACTTAAAATCAGAAACATTAGGAAAAAAGATGTTTCATGTGTACCAAGACATTCAAATTACCAACCAACAAAACAGCTCCCTCAAATCCACAAGTACTTCTTATTAAGCTAGAAAAAACATCCCCTAAGTTGCATCAGTATATAATAAACAGTTAATAAAAAAATATGTACCTAGGAAGATGTCAAGATTGTAGTATTACTTAAATGTTACATATCAGTAGCAGAACAACTCATTAGGCATGCCAATAACTTGCTAAACTGAGTTTAAAACCCACTGCTCACATCTAACATTGTCTATTTAATATTCAACTGTTTATTTAAATTGGATTCTGATAGAGTGAAATATAAAAGCTTTTAAAGTATTAGCATAGAGACAGTCTCTGTCTGACATAGGAATCTTGCTGCATCATGACTACTTAATTACTATCAGTGTTCCCTAAATAGAGTTTTTAGTCATAATCAGATCATGATCAGATTAAGACTTCTAAAACACTAAGTCTTCATCATCATCCTGAAACTACTAGCAGGCCCTTCACCTCACAACAGTTCTCAAGGAATAAGCAATTTCAAGCATTAACAAGATTTTCTCAAAATCCCAAAACACAAAAATACAATAAAGTTTTGAAACTAAAAACAAATCTAAGGTCTTCACTGTTTCTGCACCTCTTCTGAAACTCCTGAGAACTGCTTAGCACCTGTCCTTTTACAATGAATCTCCCAATTCACAACGTATTTGTCCATTCTGAAAATACAGTATAGCCTTCCCTCCTTCCCATATAATCTGAACATAACTTGCATTAATACCTGACACTTTCCATCATTAGTACGGCATGCAGTCTGCACAACACATTATGATATAACAGTTTTCAAATAATAAACCTTGCCAATCACCACACTCGCATTTCCTTGGATGCTGAGTTTTAGAAGATATGGGCCACTGCACGGGAATTTAAAGCACAACTTTAAAAGTATATTTTGGAACATATTCCTCTTTCTCATTATTCTTTCCTCTATTTTTTGATCAAATTCCTTCTGCCTAAAGATAGACAAATGATGAATACAAAAAAATAAGCCAAGAAAAGCATTTAAAATATCTGAATTAAAGTAATCCTTTCTCCATCACAGTCAAGTAGATTGCCTCACAATGCCCACCAGAAACTACATGTTTTGCAATCTGCGAACTAAAATAATGAAGTCAATAACCAGAAGTGGTGGTTCAAAACAGACTTCTGAATATTCTAGCTTGAAGAGGAAAAAAAACTAAATAATCATCCCCCCATCTCCCAAATAACAAACTCCATGTACTTTGGAAAACAGAGATCAACATCTGCTGTTTCCAGTCGTTCCTTTTCTCTTGAAAAGGTGTAGTGGGCTGACCCTACCTGGATGCCAGGCACCCACCAAAGCAGCTCTCTCACTCCACAACTGAACAGGGGAGACAAAATTTAACAAAGGGCTCATGGGTTGAGATAAGGACTCATCAAATACCATCATGGCCAAAACCAGCTAGAAATAGAGATATTAATTGAATGTATTACTAACAAAATCAGAGCAGGATAATGAGAAGTAAGAACAGACCTTAAAAACACCTTCCCACTGTTCCCTCTCCTTCCCAGCTCTACCACCTATTGCAGCAGCGCAGGGAGACAGGGAATGGCGTTATGGTTCATCACATGTTGCTTGCCTTGCTGCTCAGGGAGAGGAGTCCTTCCCCTGCTCACCATGGGGTCCCTCCCACCGGAGACAGTTCTCCATTCACTTCTCTGATGTGAGTCCATCCCATGGGCAACAGTCTCCCTCAAACTGCTGCAGCGTGGGTCACTCTTCCATGGGGTGCAGTCCTTCAAGGACAGGCTTCTCCAGTGTGGGCCCCTCTCTCCACAGGTCTTCCATGAGCTCACAGTCTCCCTTCAGGCATCCCCCTGCTCTGGTGTGGGGCTCTTCCACAGGCTGTGGGTGGATCTCTGCATCCCCATGGACTTCCAAGGGCTGCAGGGGCACAGCTACCCCACCATGGGCTGCACCACGGGCTGCAGCGCAATCTCAGCTCCAATGCCTGAAGCACCTCCTGCCCCTCCTTCTTCACTGACCTTGGTGTCTGGAGGGCTGTTCCCATCACATGTTCTCACTTCATTCTTCTCTGGCTGAAATTACAACTGCACAATGATTTTTTTTTCCTCCTCTTCTTAACTATATTATCACAGAGGGACTACCATAATTTCTAATTGGCCCAGCCTTGGCCAGTGGCACATCCGTCTTTGGAGCTGATAGTGATTGGCTCTGCCAGACATAGAGGAAGCGTCTGGCAGCTTCTCACAGAAGGCAACCATGTAGCCCCCTGCTATCAGAGCTTGGCGATGCAAGCCCAATACAACAGGCTTCTGAAATGTTTGGGAAAAAGAAAGAGTCCAACTGTCGCACTGTTGGTATCTCTCAAAAGTATCACTTCATAATCTAACAAACTCTTGAAAAGGTAACTGTTGTTAAATTCCCTACTCATAACATTTGTCTGCTCTTTTTGATAGACTCATAAATGCCTGTTAAATGCCAAGAAGTTTTGTATCAAATTATCAGTTGACTACATACCCGGTCTCCCAAAGGGGGAGTTTCAGATCAAGAGAAAAAGTCACAGTAACATTCTCTTAATCAGTGCCTTGTAAGTACAGGCCAGTCTGAGGAAGGGGAACGTGACATTTAGAGAGCCATATGCTTCAAGTAGTTCTTCTGGTTACAAGAGATCAAAGATATGCTGTAAAAATTGTTGGTATCTTTCAAAGTCTGTTACGTTGATAATAGGACTAATGTAAACACTCTTGTCCACTCAAGTAAGCTTAGATAACTTGTGTCAGCATAGACAGACCTTCAGTGTGGGGGTGGTGGTAACAGAGGGTGTTTTTACATTTCAGGATTTTTTTTAAGCCATAATCACCAAAAAGGACCTTAGAACAAAACGTTAAAAGTAGCTATGCACAGACACACCTTCTCAGAGAAATCACTGTTCCTCAGGGATAAGTTATTCTGGGCAGAATCTGGTACAAAATTTGATAGATACTTTCTGCAGTGTAAAGGCTGACTGCAACATCTTTCCCTTTCCCAGAGCAAGCGAGATTTCAATTCCTTTCAACACCCAATTCATCCTTTATGTTCATACACTAAAAGGTTACCTATTTGGAAAGCAGATGGAATTTAGAGAGCAGTTTTGACATAGAACCTGTGTTCACGCCAGCTGCCTGACATCCACACAGAGTATTTGAGCACTCACAAATTTCTGCCTCATCACCACACTCAAGGCACAGGCTGATGCCACTACAAAGCTAAGCTATTGCCAAACAGAAAAGAACCACTTTCCTATCTGCAACTTCAGCAATGCATTCATCCTCATTAAGCTTTAACAGTTAGTTAAAGAAACTAAATAAATCTTGTCTGGGAGTAGTGGAGCAACTACTTTTGTGCTCCTTTCTGCTGCCTGTCTTCAGGGACAGGCAAGAAACAGCCTGCCACTGGTGGGCTGAGGAAGGAGCAAGCCAATAAGTTGCTGTAACTGTCCCATAAGACCACTGCCTGGAACCAGGGCCCAAGCGAACAGTAATGAAGCCAGTGTCCTTTTCTGTGGCCTGACATATGCTGACAAGATATAGATAGTCTCCTGTGAAAGAGGCAACCCTATATACTCCTGGCCTGATCTTTTCAGCTTCTGGTAGGAAAAGAACTGCTAAACAGAAATGAAATATTCTTTTTTTTCCCCCTTTGTGATGAACTTCATGTAATTAAGCAGAAACTCTTTCACCATTTCCTTGATATTTTGTCTTTGTAACAAGACCTTTTCTGCACTTTACTAAACACTTTTCTTAGTGGTGGTCCACCTTTTCTCTGCCCCTCCATTCTCTTTTTTTCTCTTCATGAAATCATAGAACAGCTGGGGTTGGAATATGATATAGTCCAGGCCCCTGCAATAGGGAGGCAATATTTCACTGAATCAAGTTGCTCAAAGTGCTGGCTGACCTTTCCTTGAACACTTTACTGGATATACATCACTTACTTTGGATATTCACCTTATTTTATATTTTCATTGGATATATATCACATTACCATAACGTGCAATATGCAAACTACAAAATGCATATCTGGTAGGTATTTTTGTTTCTTTGGTTTTCTCTTTTGGCTTTGTCTTTTAATTTCAGTTACCTTTAATAAACAAATACCAGCAGAAATTACCATGCTACACTGGCAGGCTCTTAGAAAATACCTGCCATGTTGATCTGGATATACATAGAGGCCACAGAAAGTAATTTATTTTTTACTTCTGAACTACTGCTTTTAATCTAGAAGATTTGATCGCTTTACAATAATGAAATAAAGTATTGATAAAATCAACCTTAAAAGGGTACATTTTCCATAGTACCTCTTTAGGCTTACACTAATGAAGAGTTGCCAGATGCTGTAGAGAAGCTGTGGTCTGTGAAGCTATTGCAACACACACATTTAGAAAACTGACACAGCACATGGAACAAGGGGGAACATCCTGAGAGAAATTTTCAAGGCACATTCAGAATCTTTTGTCATCATTGACATCACACATGAAATTACAGTTGCAAGTTGCAGAACATGGAGGATATGAACATTATCCACACCTTTAACTATCAACATTCCATGCCATGAATAAAATTCAGAAGCATACTGCTCTTCCTCAACTGATGTGCACATTCCCCTTCTTGTGTATATAATACTTTACATTGGGAGAAGAAAAAAAGAACTATGTTTTATGAGAGGCAAGCCCATTGTCCACATAGTAATCAACAAACTGCACCTTCTCTGCCTTTCTCATGACACTTTGGCCTTTTCAAAACTTTAAAATGCTACCAATACACTTGCTCTATTGTCAAGATTTCTCTTCCATGATAATTGAGCTACTTTTCTCTATCAATTTAAATAAAACCTCAATTTCTCTCCAAATGAACAAAGTTACAAAACCTTAACTTCTAGCTGAACGTCCTCCCCTTTCCCCGCACTACTGAATAAAGAAAAAGTAACTTGTAAATTGTCAAATGAATACTTTTGGCCAACATGCACACAGGTTCAATATTATTCCTATACTTGGCTGTTCAAATTATGGACATTTTGTCCACTTTGACACATCATCTAATGGTGAGATTTACCTTTCAATTTTTCAGTTATTATACAGTCCATGATAAGCAACAATGGAAGGGCTGTTTGGCTTCTTACAGGTAAATCTGGTCATGAGGCAATTCTGGCAAGTCTTCAGAGGTTTCTAAATGAGTGCCAGTTGCCCTACATTTGCCTGGGGCTGGTTAAACCTTTCCACCCTTGCTAGGGTGTCATCAAAGACCTTCAGAGACCAGAACAGTAGAAAACAGGCGTATCCCAAAATGACTCCTGGTATTTCAACACCTGGTAGCTATGACAGTTGGAAAAAGAATGTCCTCACTTGCAGCTTTTATATAGTCCCATGCACATGAATATGCAATAATGTACAACTTTTCCAAACCTGATGAAGGCAGTGAATCACACTGCCTTCTTTCACGGTCATCATCCACACAGGTAGCTACTGCTTCCTGTTAAAATACTTGAAGAATGTAAAGAATAGGGACACAACTCAGCATCTACATCTGCTGTTTACCTGTTCTGATAGGCTGCCAAACTAGCTTTCAGTATTTACTTACGTGAATATTACAGTTAATATTCACTGCAAAATCTCATCATCACCCTTAATACCAGTTCCAGACTATTTCACCCCAGATGTCCAGTCCCTACTGGGCAGCTGTGCTGATTTACAGGTAAGTATGTGGATTGTCTTTCCAAGATACAAAACTTAAGATGCTAGCAAGTCTTTACTACAAGAGGTTTTGTTGACTGCATAACTAAGTCAGCACCAGCATTTCAATTACCCCGGAAACATCTTTTAGTGCTGAGTTCTATGATTCCATTTTTCAGAACAGGGACTGAGGGAGCTGTGGGTAACTCTCAGATAAGTCTCCAAAGGTAACCTCTCCATTCTTCATCACATCACAAACTGCAATACACAGTTTAAAATCTAGGGTCCCTATCTCATCTCATCAACAAGAATTTCCAAGGAGTTAGAGCTATACTCACATTTAGCCGGCAAACAATCCGTTGAATTAATTTGTTTTTGTAGAAATAGTTATAAATGTTAAAGATGGTGCCAGTGCGAAACTGACAGAACAAGCCAAGCTATGAAAGTGAATCAAAGTTGCAGCAAATGCTCAAAGGCTCTGTTCTGGTCCACATATTCATTGAGTATTTTAACACAGCTGAGCACTCTCTCAAGGCTCAGAAGAATACCACGGTTAGATAACCAAACTGTAAGCCAGTATATCCAGCATCATGTGGTGAACTTCTCCCTGATACATCCAGCATTCAGATAGAAGGATGAGACCAGGTAGGCCAATTGGAAAGCTGTTCTAAGTACTACAGGTGTAACTAGTAACACCAACATCTTTCTCAGCAGTAGACTAAATTCAGTTCATGTGTGTGAAATTCACAAGTTGGGCAGACTAATGCAAACTTTCTACACTCTATAGAATTACCTAATTTCTATAGAAAGAGAAATAAAAAAAAAAAAGGCAGACAAAAACAGGACTGAGGTGAAGTCATTCTTGAACATAAGAATATCTTACAGATGTATTTAGGTGTCCCCCTAACAACATCTGCTCACAAAAGAGCGCACTTAGATGGGACATTACAATCACAGAATAGTTTGGGTTGGAAGGGACCTTTAAAGATTCTGTAATTCCACCTTCCTTGCCATGGGAAGGGATTGCTTCCACTAGACCAATTTGCTGAAAGCTCCATTCAACCTGGCCTTGAACACTTCCAGGGATGGGGAAGTTGACCACAGTTTTTCTGGGCAACCTGTTCTTCTCTTGGCCACTTCTCTGGGCAACCTGTTCAGTGCCTCATTGTCTTCACAGAAAAAAAATTCTTTCTTATATCTAATCTCAATCTACCCTCTTTCAGTTTAAAGCCATTAGCCCGTGTCCTATCAATTATGAACAATCTTATTTGTTCAGAGAAAGTACACTTCATTGCTTAAGAATTGAGGTGAGAATTCAAATTGCAATCACATTTCCTTGTAGGTTTTCTATTCAGACATTCATCGTGAGGAAGAGACAATAATTACAAATCAGTGTATAAAACAGAGCCTCTAAACTGACAGAAAGCATTATGTTTCACCATCTAGTTCTCTTCCATTTTCTGTTACATTTAAATAATTCAGACTGTCTTCCACGTTATTCAAAAACTACATCATACTTTTGGTAAATGTTACTGGGTATTTCACTGAATTTGCAGATCACCTACCAGCTACAAACCATAGTCAACAGTGCACCTCTTGCAGCTCCTGGCTTATGGAACAGCCATATCTCAACTTTCCATTGTAATAAAAATAAACACCAAAAGCTAATCTAACAACATAGTATGCATGTTTTTGAATAGATGAGGCTGAAAACCTGTTCCCTGTGGTTGAGTAAGATTTATGATAATATGCTTTACCGCAGTTTAATACATGCATAAAATATTCTTCTTTGAAAGGAAGTATCATACTGTTGTTATAATGTAATAAGAATGCAAGACTGTATGTGTATTTAGAACACTGAAAAGGGATAATTCCCCACCTTTTGAATTTTTGCAACTGAGAAGATTCCAAACTGTGACAATAAGGATGATCCTCTAATCATTCAAGACTAAACCACAGCTTATTAAGTTTCACTCCATTTCAATTTTTCCAGTATATAAGTACTACACACTAATCCTACTTAATACTAACAATGCCCTCAGCACAAGACACCACCAGTCAGCTTGGATATGAACCCACTAACTCTAAAACACAGCATTGCTATTTCAACTACCGATGCACATGAAGTAAAACCATTTTATAAGTATGCTGTAAAAGAAAAATGGCAATTAATGTCTTACCTTGTTCTAAGAGCCACCCAAGCAGCATCAATGTCAGCATACAGATTCTTCTCCGTTGGCTTCCCAGAACTTGCACCATATCCAGAATAATCGTATGAAAATATGTTGCAATTAATCCGTGAACCCAGTCCTATATAAAAGCTGCTCATCTGACCCAGGTCAACAGCATTTCCATGTGAGAAGAGCAAAGTGTACTTGGCGTTAGGCGAGCAACGCACGAACATACAGGCAATCCTATTGCCTTTACTTGTTCTAGTCATGAAGCACTCAATAGCATCTTTTTCTCTAGAAGAATATTGCCAGTCTGCTCGCTCTGAGAGATGTAAAGTCCAGTGACTACCACTCTCATCACATATCAGTGTGTACGTGGGATCAGGAGGTAAGAATGCCAGCTTGGAGGCAATTTTCCCTGGGCATGGTGGACAACAGAACAGGCAACACAATTCACTAAAGGAAAGATTATTCATCTTCTAGTCTGAAACCGGAAGAGAGAATGTTATTAGTTTCCAGCTACAATTCTACATTAAAAAAACCCCAAATTAATAAAAAAATATAAACATAATATCTCTAGAAAATAATGCATAATTTTTGAACATTTAACAAAATGAAGACTTAATACATATATTTCCATATAATATCTAATTTGATATTATTAATCACTTCACAATGAGTACACCATTAAAGTGGAGTGATAACTCTAAAGCCCTGACAGATATGAAAAGTAAAACATGATTACCCAGGGAAAGAATAAGCTTGAGTTTTGGAGTTTCTTTGGAGGAAATTAAGTTCCTTGTCTTAAGACATTAAGAAAAGTGTTCTTCCCATTGACAAATACACGTTGTAAAAAACAAGCAAAGTATGTTGCAGAGTTGCAGTATACTAAGGCTATACGGATTTCTGCGGCCAAAATCACTACAGCATTTCCTAAATACAGAGAACATGTATTGCAAACATGAGGTATGGGCTCCTGCAAGCAGGAGTACTTAATCAGAAGTATGAAAGGTGCATGAAGGTCAAAACTTAGAAGACAAAACAAGATGATGCTTCTGGCTTAGGAAACACTGTAGAGTTTTGGTACACTAAAATGTAGCCATAAACTTACCTTTGCTTCTCATACTTGCTGACATAAAGGTTTCCAAGACCTTCAAAGAAATTCTTAGCTGTATTGCACATAGGAATTGGGATTGTATTAATGACACAACTGAGGGTTTTTTTCATGCTTTAAGAAACACATCCCAAAGTGAACGCTCTATCACACATATTTGTTAAAGCAATATAATCTATAAAGCATTGGTTTGAACAGT
>VZTJ01003947.1:70537-191042 GCA_013397795.1 Orthonyx spaldingii
CCGGGGGGGCCGGGGGCGGCGGGGGCGGGGCCCGGGGAGCCGCAGCACCAATGGGACGCAGCCGCGGCGGCACCGCCCAGCGCGGGCGGGACGGCGGAGCGGTTCCGGGGCAGGCGGCGGCAGTCGGTGATGAGCTCGGAGCGGGGAAACGTGTCGCGCACGCGGCCCCAGCGCCACCAGAATGAGCGCGCCTTCAAGAACGATAAGTACGACACCAGCGCCCGGCGCAAGGTAGGTGGAGGCGGGCCCGGGCCGGTCTAGGGAGGCGGGGCTGTCCCGGCGTAAGAAGCCACCCCTCTGGAGACGACGGAGCGCTTGGGGCCGGAGCAGTGGGAAGGGTTTCTTGCCGAAAGCATGGACAGGTCCCTCTACGGCCACTGAAGCCATGCTCTGTCCCTGTGACGTCTGCTGCCAGGTCCTGAAAGGCTTCGGGATCGCAAACGAAGTTACCCGGCAGTGGATGCCGAGGCGCCGTTTTAGTGATGGAGATACCTTTGGCCCGGGTCCACCCACACCAGACACAGTGCTGCTAAGAGAGAATCGTAACGCGACATTTCAATCAGTTGTCACTGTAAGCAGATATGTGGTGTGAAACTTGAATCATACTTATGACATGAAAGGACCTAGTTAAGCCAAAGAATTATTAAGAGAATGACTGAAATAAACACTTGCATTTGTGCAGTGAGTGCAGTAATTAAATGCTCCATGGTGCATTTTCCATATGACTTCTTGAAAGGTGTTTGGTCTTCTCAAGGTTTGTGACTATGGGGTCATAACTCAGACATCTTGATGTTTTGAGAATTTAGTCTGAACAACTTGGCCCATCACACATATAAATATCCAGCTTCAATTTGCATACTTTTGAGACAATCATGTGTATGTTAATTTCTTTAAAAAAGGGGGGGGGGACTTTTGGATTAGTTGGATAGAAAGGTGTTTTCAGCTTTTTATCAGCACTTTTGCTACAAACGTTATTATATTTACTCTGTTGTTTCAGAAGACTGTTAAGTCTTTTCTGGTCCTCAGCAAGGAAGGGGAAATAGTCTACAATATATTCTTGAAATATGCTCTGTGCTTCTAGTTTTGGTAACATAATATGCAGAAGGAACTGAGGAATATGCAGAAGGGGCTGAAGAACATGCAGTGTGCCTGAGCAGTAACACCACCACGGTGAGATGTTTTGTCTTGCAGGCTAAGCTGAGAACGTGAATAAGACTGAACAGAAGATGAATAATCTAGGAGAGCTTATCTGGTGCTATTGCTGTCATATATTGATATGTCATATATTGATATCTCTTTAACTGAACCTGCCTGGGTTGTCAAAAAGAACTGGGAGGAGGGGAACAAAGTAGTAAATTAAAGCCTTGATGCCAGAGAGAGAGGTTTGGGGTTTTTTGAGTTTGTTTTGGTGGGTTTTTTAGATGTTGTAGGACTGGTTCTGCAAGTTGAACAGGCTGCTTTCCTAGTACTCTAAGCAGTGACAGTATTATTTGTTGTGTGAGTCACTGCATAACTTCTGATAGGAGAGTATTTTCTGTCTAGGTACATACATACACACACAAAAATATCCTAGAGAGTTGGTCTATCAGAAAAGCTTTCAAAGAGAAACTGAATTCTGGTATCAGTTTTGTAATTGAAATAATCACTTTAATGCCCATATGGCTGTTTTTCTGTTTCTCTTCACTTTAGAAATATTTTATATCCTATAGAACTGGCTACACCATATCATGCACTCAAATAAATGTATTTTTTTAATGTAGCCAAGGTTTGCTGTGGACATCAACTTGTCTCTTTTTTCTTTCCATTTCAAGCAAATTATTTCTTTTCTCTCTATGTCTGCCAGTTCATGGAGAGGGCTGAGTGTGTGGAAGAAGCATCCTGAAGAACATCTTTCCTATTCTGGGGTTAGATAATGTATGGTAAGGGGAAAGGATGCATTCCTTTTTCTTATGACATACTGTCATGTACAAATTCAAGTCCTAAGATATTGTCATATTTTAGGAATGATATTCCCCAATTTAGTGTTCCCACCGAAACACTCTAAACCATGCACCACTCACTCAATCACCCACCCCTCCCCCTACCTGTCTCCCTGCATAGCCCTGGAGAGGAGAATTGGAGGCACAAGACACAAAGATCACAGGTTCAGATAAGGACAATTTACTGGAAACAGCAAATGAAATAAGAAAACATACAGTAACAGCAGCAAAGCCATAACAGTGTAGAAGAGATGATTCACACACAAGTGGTCACTATGTGGGACCCCTGGCAGTACCAGACCACACCATGCTGTTTGACCTGGAAGGGACCCCTCCCCTAATTCCTGGAAATTATGTGAGGTGGTATAGAATAACCTTAGTGTCCTAGCCATGACTGTCCTGGCTACTGGAAAAATTAACCCTGGCTTGGCCAGAACCAGGACAGGGATACACAGGGGTCATTATAATGATGACTAGCTCAATTTCTGCTGTTTGTGAAGTTTGTAAAGAAGTTAGACTAGCAAAGATTAAGTGGTGATTAATGTCATAGTTTAGATATGGACTATGCTGAATGATGAATTTTGCATCTCTGTCTTTTGTAGTCCTGGATGATCAGATGTGTCGTGGATGTTCAAGGTGTGATGAGGAAATGAAAGAAATCATAAAAGTTCTATCACAGGGAGCGGGGCTTACTCCTTTCTACCTCTCATTAGATCAAAAGAATGCTTAAAGCTCCCCAAAGGTAGTGGATCTCCTGCAAATCACTGTTAAACATATGGGGGTTTTTGTATGTGGCCTGTCTACTGTTGTACACTGTCCAATGTGATACTGTCTTGAAAGACTGCAAAATGCTTATCAACTTAAAATTTGGATCCTGCTGCAATTGTGCACTGCATTAGCAATGTTGAATACATACTACAATAGCTTCAGGTTGTACAGGGTGGAATTGAGGTAGTTAATTATAGTGTTATTGCTGTTTTTCTCAATGAAGCAGTATCTGCAGAGGAAATTGATCTAATAGTATTTTGACTTTGCTGGCAGTCATCCAGTTTGTTAGTGGTTTTTTGAAATGTTTTATGCTCTTTGTCTGACACTGACGGTGTCATCCATTTTCTAATCTTAAAGGCCACAGATCTGATTACTTGTAGAACATGCTAGAAGATTCATCTGCCTTTTCTCTAATGATCAATCTTTACTACAGCATTACTACAGCATTGCTCTGAGATAGGCTTGTTGAGGTGACACATCTTTAACACAAGGTATACTGCCTCTCTACTGTATTTGGGAAACAGCCTACAATAGTGCTGGAAAAGTTTGCATCTTAGAATGACCTGAAGAAGGAATAGCCAGGATAGGGTAAGACACTGTCTTGTTAGTTATTGAATCTTGGAATGTGTTTATGGGTGTTTACATTACATGGTGTATTCCAGAATAGCTCTTTGCAGCATAGAGCTGAGGAATATGCATTATGTTATATGAATATACATTTTATGTAAAGTATATTACATAAGTCATCATGGCAGCTGCAGTAGTTCTAAAATTGAAAGCAAATATCATTCAATGAGAAAATTTAGAATTGCACTGTAGTAAGATGGTAAACCATAAAGTGATTCAAATTTACAATCAAATTACTGATTTGTTTCTCCATTTCTTTCCTTTCATTAAGTGCACCCAAGATGATAATCCACATCTCCCTAAATTTCAGGGGTTATTAACTCTGAACCTCAGCTTTACCACAGTGTTGATGTCAGTTACTTTTTCAGCTGGGTGCATGGATAAATCACTTGTTTTAGTGGAAACACTAGTTAAGACTGGGAAAGCACTAGGAATAGAACAGCTGAATATAGAGTGTAAATGCTGAGTCAGTAATCACGTTTTGAAGCACAGAAGGGAGACAAAGATAAACCAGTGGCCAACTGGAATTGTTAGATAACTGTATTGCAGTTTTTTAAGTTAATGTTCTTGCTGCAACATAGCGTAGCTTGGTAGGCTAAAGTCTACTCTCTAGCCACTCCTGTCACTCTGGGTTCTGAAGTACATTCAGTCTTGAGTTGTAGCCTTTCATGCAGGGATAATAAGAGCAAATATAACATCTGCTCTGGACTCTAACCCAGCTCTGGAGGTCAGGCAGAGAGTGAGAGAAAGAATGTGAGTAGGTGCAGGAGGTGTGTCTGGTGTCTGTGGGTATATGTGTCTTTGTGTATTTTCCATTCTTGCTGGAGAATATGGTGAGAGTCCTTCCAGTGCTCTCTTAAATGCTATATCCATATGTTGCTTAAACTTTGAAATACACTTGATGAGAAAATATCTGTAGAAAAATGAATTTCAGGTAATACTGATACAGTATGTGAGCAGGTAAAGCTCTGTGGGGGACAATTTCAGCCTGTGTAATGTGTATTAGAACCCCAAAATCTGGCATCTGGTAGCTCAGTTTCACATTTGTCAGTCTGTACTGACCTACTCTAACTGTTTTACAGTCATGCAATGGAGATCCTGTGGAGTTTTGTTTTTCTGAGAAGTTCAGTTGTTCAGAAATCCTGCATTCATCTACGTCTGCATTCATCCTTGCTGATTGAAGCAGTGTCATGTGTTTCCGACAAGGAAGTTTGTGGGTGGCATTAACATTACATTAATTTACAGCAGAATAGACCACTGATATGTGCTCAGTAGCAGGAATCTGATTTCAATAGAGGAAGTCAAAATACCCATAAGTTCAGACATAATTAGAAGCTTGCAAACAGAGGGTGAAGCTTCTTTGAAGCCCTGTCATTATATCTTGCCTGTTAGAGCTTTAATGCTAGTTTTAGCTAGGGATTATTTTGTGTGCCAAGTTAGTAGGTGTAGGTGCATTTGTTTACTTTAATACATTCTGAACTGCTTCTGGCAGGTTGTCAGGTGATTTGATGTTATGTTACACGAGCAGAGGATGTTAGTTTGTTAATGTACAACTGACTGTGCATATAGTGTGCACATGCAATATTTTGTGGCTTCTTACTTTAGGACTGTTTAGGTATGTCTGTATTGCATAACTGTAATTTCCCTGGAGAATGTATAGACATACTGTAAGCACTGGATGAGTTGCACTTGTCCTCGGAGCAAAGTACATTAAAGAAAAGAGAGAGCTATTGACTAAAACCGAGAAATGGGCATAAAGAAAACCCTACAGAAACTGTTGTGACAGAAACATAATCTAAGATCTTGGAGTAGTTTTCGTACAAAGAAATTAATTTCAGACCACAAGCACTGCCTCCTATTTGTGTGTGAGGTGTTTCTACCTGCATAAAAGCTGAGTAGGAAAGTTGGAAAAGAATAATGAAGTTTACAAACCTTTTCAGGTCTTTGTGTGGGTTGTTGGGGTATTTTTGTACCCTTAAGGGAAAGCAAGCTATTAAATGGGTCAAAGGAAGAAAATATGAATATATGAAAGTTTAAACAATATACAAAATATCTTAAAAAGTAAATATTGGTAGGAAAAGTAATCACCAGGGTTTCTTTGATTTTACTAGTGACTTCCCCATTCTGACTGGGAACTGAGAAACAAGAAAAATTTTTCTTCCAGTTTATGACAAGATCTTTTCTCACATGTTTTTTAGCAATTTCAAAAATCTGAAAAAGCAGATTATTCAAATCTTTCATTAGGGACATTTTTCTTTACTTCTTCAAGTCTGTGTTGCTTTTGAAAGTGGAATGTTATGGGGTTTTTTTGGTCAGAGGAAATGCTGAATTAAGTGTGAAAAACTGCAGTAAATTAGCAACTTGTTTTAGTAATAGTAGCATTTAAATATCATGCTTTTTTTTTTTTTCCTGAGCAAAATAAATCTGAAAGATAAATACAAGTTAAGCTCTGTAACTGCTTTATTTACATCAATCCATCATTCTCTTTTGACTTTCTAAACCAACTGCCGGGTAGGGTTGCAGAGTCATAGTCTCGCTTGTATTCAGATGTGCTGAGACAATGATTAATTACACCTCCCCATACCTGAAGTATCAAAATTGAGTAAAAAATACAGGAAATTACTGAAGAAGAGAAAGATGCTGTATGTGTGCCTCTTAGAAGGAAGAAATTAGAAGTTCAAAGCTGTTGTCTTTCTTCCAGTTTGTGACCTTCTGAGCAAAAGCAATGTCATCTCTTTATGAGTAATGGTCTAAGATTTGTGGTCTTACTATGTTGAAAAGTCCAAGCATCTTTATGCCTGGATCAGGATGCACAATGTGATTTTTGACACACAAAAATGTGATTATAGAATCATATAGAATCATAATGGTTTCGGTTGAAAGGTACTTTAAAGATCATCTAGTTCCAACACCTGTGTCATGAGCAAGGACACCTTCCTCTAGACCAGGTTGCTCAGAGCCTCATCCAGCCTGGCTTTGAACACTGCCAGAGGTGGGGCATCCACAGCTTTGCTGGGCAACCTGTTCCAGTGCCTCACCACAGTCACGGTAACGAATTTTTTCCTAAGATCTGATCTAAACCTATGCTCTTTCAGTTTGAAGCCATTCCCCCTTTTCCTGTCATGACATCCTCTTGGAAAAGTCCCTTTGCAGCTCTCCTGTAGCTCCAACTCCAGCTCTCGGGTACTGGGAGGTGCTCTAAGGTCTCCCCAGAACCTTCCCTTCTCCAGGCTGAACAGCCCCAGCTCTCAGCCTGCCTTCACAGGAGAAGTGCTCTATTCCTGTGATCTACTTAGTGGCCCTCCTTTGGACCTGTTCTGACATGTCAATGTCTTTCTTGTGTTGGGGGTCCCAGAGCTGAATGCCTATGTAGTGTCTCACAAGAGCAATGTGAAGGGGCAGAATCCCCTCCCTTGCCCTGCTGGCCAGCTTTATGGGCTGCAAGTGCACACTGCCAGCTCATGTTGAGCTTCTCATTCACCAACACCCACAAAGTCCTTTTCCTCAGAGTACTCTCTGTCCCTTCTCCACCCAGCCTGTATTTGTGCTTGGAGTTGCCACAACTCCAGTGCAGGACCTTGCACTTGGCCTTGTTGAACTTCATGAGATTTGTACAGGTTCACCTCTCAAACCTGTTCCGTTCCCTCTCTATGACATCCCTTCTCTCCGGTATGTTGACCACATCATACTGGTTGGTGTCATTGGCAAACCTGCTGAGGGTACACTCAATCCCACTCTCTAAATGCCTTCGGTAACCAGGTCTTCTGTATTCTGTATCCCTCCTGAGAGAACCCACATTTTTCCGAGTCTGTCTTTCATTGCTGACATACCCTTTTTTTCTTACTCTTGATATCCTTTCCCAGATTTATTTCTACCGGTACTTTAGCTTTCCTAACCACCTCCAGGGCTCTTAGGACAATTTCTGTGTATTCTTCCCAGGCTACTTTTCGCTACTGGCACCCTCTGTAAGATATCTGATTAAGTTTCTCCGGGAGCTTCTTGTTCATCCATGCAGGCCTCCTGGTTTTCTTTATTTCCTCTTTGTAGCGATGCATTGCACTTGAACCTGAAGGAGACAACCCTTCAATATCATCCAGCTCTCTTGAGCTACTCTTCCCTCCAGGGTTCTATCCCATGGCACTCTGCTAAGGAGATCTTTGATGATGCCATAGTCAGCTTTCCTGTAGTCCAGTGTAGTGATCTTCACATTCCTCACTGCCCCAAGGACCTTAAATTGCTGCTTCATGATTGGTGCAGCCCAGGCTGCTCTTTAGCTTCACATTTACCAGCCTCTCCTTGTTGGTGAGAACAAGGTCCAGCACAGCACCTCTCCTTGTTGGCTCTTCTCTCGCTTGGAGAAGGCAGCTGTCATCAGTATAGGCTAGGAACCTCCTGGACTGCCTCTGCCCTGCTGTACTGCCCCTTCATCTGTGGCATCTTTGGCTTTTGGGATGGTCAGTGGTTTAGTTTGATTAAAAGAAGAAAAAAGAAATACACCACTGTGTGATTGTTGTGTATTCTGGAGCCAGATAATAAGTGTATTGGGATGGGGAAGAGCTTTATAAAGATTCATTAATAATAACTATGCATATTTCCTTGTTCCATAGCAAATATTTAGCATAATTTGTAATAGGCTGCCTGTTTGATGAACTTTGGATTTGCTTCAGATGAGAGGTTTCTGAAGTAGTTTCTGTTTCGTCCTTCTTGACTGGGTGTGCCACATGCAGTCCTGAGCACTGGCTCTTGCGTTCCAAGTGCCTTAGGCATTGCTGAGCCTGCCCCTACCTCAGTCAGAGGCGCGGCTCCCGACCCCAGCCCCAGCCGTGATATTAGGATGTGTTAAGTGAAATGACGTCGTTTTCATCCAGGAAGCGAAATGCTTCTTCGGGAAGACAACCATCTGCTTTCACCTTAAACTGCTGCAGTCTTTCAACCTTCACTGGGTTCTGCCTTAGCAAAACTAAGACCAGCTGGTAACAGGAAATGTATCCCCACCTGCAAAAACAAATAACAATGTTTGCATCTTACTCCCCTCCTGCATCACCAATCAATGCAAGGCAGGCGAGTGAGGGGGAGCACTGGGAAGTTCAGGCTAATTTGCAGGTTGTTAGAAGCTTGTGTGGGCTGTACTGCTTGGAGCCTTACTTTGTGCTCGCCAAGCACCGAAAAGAAGACTCATCTTTGAACTGCGTGAATTTTGAAAGACTGAACACAGGCACTGCTCACAGCAGTTTGAATTGCAAGATATTTAATTGTGAGATATTGAATTGCCTTTAACAGATACTTGCTGAGAACTTACCGCTCATTTTCTTCTCTCAGAAATTTTTCACACTAACCAATTCCTTGTATTTTTTGGAAAATATATTTGTAATGTATCAGAACCACAGCTTTATGTATTCAATATTCAAGCAGTATGCAAAACCATATTTGGTTGGTTTCTTAATGTGGCAAGTCTGTATTTGAACATTTAGAAAATAATTTTCTTTTAACTGAAACAGCCAGAAAGCACCACACCTTCAGTTAACCACACCATGCGATGTGTAAGGTTAATAGAAAAGGAGACAATAGAACATAAGTCTCAGAGTATAGTTTCACTTGAAAGTAGCATTTCCTCTGCTGTATACGTTTTTTGGAATAGAATAAAATACTGTATTTTTAAAGCTTGGCTTGTTTTTTAGTCTTATGTATTGAAGTAGAGCTTTGTGGAGTAGTAAGAAGCTCTTGTGGGTCACAAAAGCAGGAAATTCCTTCAGAAGATGTTGTATTCATAGAATAACCTTTTTTCAGTTTATTTGTGAAAGAATAATGTAAAATGTAATCCAGGTTAATACCGAATCACTCCTTTTAGGTATGCTAAGAAGTAGATGTGATTTAAACCATTTTAATAATGCAATATTGATATGGTAGTAATTTTTAAACTATCTTAAAAATCCATTTAGTATTATATGCATTTTTTAATTGTGAAATTTCTATTTTTAAATATCTGAATGAATATGAACACCCATGTGATAGATAACATTACTGCTGGCATTCTTAGATAGAGAAGAAATAAAATCAGGTTGAGAATGCAAGGATGTTGCTTGTTATTTAAGGTAAGAGTGTGGTTTGATACCATTTCGCATCTCAGAATAACTTTTCTTGTGCAAATACTGCTGGCCAGTTGACATTTTATACTTCTGAGAAAGCTAAAGAAAATGTTGTAGGAGATATTAAAATAAGTTTTTCATTGTCTTGAAAATATACCATGGTTTAAATTACCATTTTAAGGATTTTATCTTTCATACTGAGAGCAAAAATGTTTTTCATAAAGTAAGGCTAGGATTAGAGAGAGATTGAATAATTTGACTGCAAATAGTGTGTGGATCCTACTTTACTGTTATCTGAGAAAAAATCCTGAGACTGTTTAAACGATGTAGTATAGTGATAGCTTGAGCCATAGTTAGTTAAATGCTGTCTTGTAAGTTGTCTTTTTCGAACAAAAAATATGTATTTCAGGGCTCACTTCTTCTTAAGTCCATTCTATAAAATTTCTAGAGATGAAAACAGTAAAATACCTACTAATCTATTATCAACAATATAATAACAGAGAAGTACTACTATTAAGAATATTAAAATAATAATAATGTAATCTTTAACGTCAAGGTACTCTTTCCGTTGAAGAAAATTGCTAGAGATAAATGTATATGAAATGCTTAATGTTAATATCAAGCAAACATATTTATAATACTGTGTTAATCATATGATGGGCAAAAATGCTTTCTAAGCAAGATTATACTCTTTACAGGAGCAAGTTGTCAATGTATTTTTGTTTATTTATTACAGAAAATAAATGCTAAGCTTCATGATGGAGTGTGTCGGCATTGCAAAGGTATCTTGGAGTGGCGAGTAAAATTCAGAAAGTACAAACTACTGACAAAACCTAAAAAATGGTGAGTGAAGATATTTTTTGTTAATTGTTGATCACATAGTTTGTGAGCTTTTGGAAAATATTCTAGTTTTGGAAACTCACAAAAATAAGCTGCTATTATGTGACATTTGTCAAATTTGGAGTCTGCATATAGGCAATGTTAATTTTCTAATTCATAAGTCTTTCATCTTAAGCTTTTTAAAAGAAAACACAGAGGAAAAGCAGCTGCATCCCTCTTGCTGTTAAAACTGGTTGAACTCTGGACCTGTAAGTTTTCAAGACCATCTGTGTGTCCTCCTGAACAAAAAGTCAAACCCGAATCTGTTGTAATATGATTTTTTTAAGGTCTTGTTTCAAGTCTGTATTAGAGGGTTCTGCACATCTCTTGACTTCTGTACTTCACCAATGTTTGCAATACATGCATTGCATTACCTCTTAGTATGTTTGCTTCTTTTCTGTACAAAACTATGATCTTAAGTAGGAAATGTTGGCATTGTTTGCATACGGTTCTGTATTACTTGTTTTTGTATAACTATAATAAAGATGATAAATATTTTAACCTATCACAAGCATATAAATTATTTTAGTTTTCTGAAGGAAATGCTCTCTGCTTCCTTCTTATTTGCTCAGTTACAGAGGTCCTTGCCTCCTGTGGTAGCAGACACAGCCAGTGTTTCAACAATGAAACATTGAACTCAAGAGAAACCGCAACTGGGCTGTGGTGCACGATACAGCCAGGTTTGTCACAGTAGCTTGCTCAGCATCTCTGTGTTGCTCTCAATTACAAACTTCTGAAATACTTAGGAACTGCTTGAAGAGGTTCTGCAAATGTGTGTGCAGTTCCCTGAGTTGATGGTGTATTTTATTTTGATTTTCAGTAGATCAAAAGGGAAGAAATGTTTATTCATGCTAAATCCCTCATTTGTGTAAAGTTTTACTTTTTACTATGCAAACATATATGCAACAGGTATTTTGGTTTTAGCTTCACCCCTCTATGTAGAATGTTTGCTGAATAAAAAATAAATATTCTGGGTTCTGTGCACCACAGATGAAGTTGTTTTTTGTGGTTTTTCAACTCGTTTTCAAATAACTACATGCATCCAGGTTTTTTTCCCCAAAGGGCAGAAAGCAGGCAAAAATCTCATGTAAATCAGGGAAGCAGTGGAAGTAGAAAAAGTGATATTGTTGAACAGCAGCTTATAACAAAATATGTGATGTGATCATATTTTTGAATGAGAAAGTTGTGCTTCAGAGCATTCTAGCTTTACAGGTGATGATTTCTAGAGCAGCACTACAATGGCTGGGTGACCCACTGTTCTGAAAGGACAAGACTATGAAAATTTTCAATAGATGAAGCTTATGGGTGAAGTAAAGTGTAATAGACATTAAAAATGTGACTATTAAAAAAAAAAAGAATTCTTTATATTGGAAAAGATAGGAATGGAGGACTGCTCTATATCTCAACTTATTTTTAGGTTTTTAGCATCTTTAAAATTGTGTTTGTACAGTAACAAGTTTTTCATACTTTACTTCTATTTTGAGTATTTAATTATTAGAAATTAAACTACTACTTGCATTGGTAGTGCCCCTATTTGGTATGACATGTCTGGGAAGAACTTTTGAGGGCATGAGAACCAAGAAAAAGTCTTTCAAGACAGCAGTATTACATGGAGTGTATTGTTCTGTGTTATGTTCTCCAGATATACAAGGCTTTAGAAATATCAGCTGAATGTTAAGCCATAGCATTTTGGAAATTGCTAAATCTACAGAGTTTTATAGTACTTTGAAAAACAACAGCCTAAATCCCTCTACCTTATTAGGTTGGGCCTGTTGAGAATACTGTTCCATGCAGGCTTGTGTTCATAGAAAACAAAGTCTAGCACTGACTCAGTTTATACTTTAAGAAGGTCAAGAGGAAGTTATGGCAGTGTTTGAACTGAAAGCTTTTTATTTGTAAAATCCATGTAATTTTTTATGTCATATGCTACTTTTGTCATTAAACCAGAAATTACGCAACTTTTAAAGTAAAAACTCGCTACTGAAATGAATGGAAATGTTTCTTTTTTCAACTTAAATATAAGATTCTTGATTTAATGTTTCTTTTTCAGTACTTATTGTCTTCCTGAGAAAGGTAAGGGGGAGGGGTGAACAGCAATGATTTTGATAATGCTACTTGATGTAACACAAAGTATTTCATTTGAAACTGGCCTAAAACATGTTGTTCCTCTTTTGTGGAGTGTGTCTATATTTTATTTGAACACAGAATGTTTAATAAGTGTTCACAGTATTTTTTTAATCATGTTTTCTTTCTCTTCACAGTGTGAAGTGCCTCCAGAAGACTGTAAAAGATCCTTATCATATTATTTGTCGACCATGTGCTGGTAAACTAGACATTTGTGCTAAATGTGGGAAACAAGAAGAAATAGTAATTCCGTAAGTAGCTCATAGGGTACATAGTTTCAGTCCTGAACTGTTTATTCCCCTTGTAATAAACCTTGTTTGGAAACTGCCATGAAGCTGTTGTACTTTATGCCATATTCACAATAATCCCAGCAGGAATCAGTGGGAGTCATTTTCCTCACTTTCTTCAGATGAAACTAGGGGTGAAATGCTTATTGATATTAGTGGGGCTGAGCCAAAAAAAGTCCTACTTGGATAAGACATTTTAACACCAAAGGGTAAATGGTATATCTTCCTTAAGAGCAAAGCCCTTCAAAATGGGCCTTGGTGTAGAGCATCATAAAATATGCATAAGCCAGTTTGCTATTAGCATTTTGTCTGGTGCTTGATTCAGTTACTAGTGAACAGAAGAACTAAACAAGGACTGATAGGGAGCACAGTTACCACAGTATATTTAGCAGGCTTTTGGCTTTTTTATTCTTTTACTAGAGTTCTCTCTTTATTGAGCCTGATACATAAAACATTCATTTACTAGTTTGTTACAACTGTCCAGCAGTTGTTTGCTTGGTCAAGCTGTTCAAATATTTATTTTTCTTTATTTACAGTCTCTTCTATACTAAATACTTTTTAATGCATATTTTACTGTATTTTATATCCTTTCTATTCAGTGTGAAGTAACATTACAGACTTTCACTGTCCTTCTCCTTCTTCCCACCTCCTGCCTTCCTCCGTCCTATATTGGGATGGAATGTTGGGAGAATATTGTATCCTCCTTCCCATTCTTGTTTAAATTCCAGAAGTGGGTGGTGATAACACCCCTCTTGCTTTCTACAGGATTGATAAAGGACAAGATAGAACTGAGAGTGAGACTACTAAAAATGGCCAAGAGAGCAGTAAATTGAAGGATGAACTGGATTTTGATAAAAATTTCAGTAATGCAGACAGTGACGAAGATTCTGATGTGCTTGAAGAACGATTTAAAAGTATGAATTTTGAAATGACAGAGATCTAAAATGTTGTGTTTATACAAGAGATTATATGCGATCAACTGTGGTAAATCAGTGTTTGCCTTAAACTGCTTCAAACCCTGATTTGACAGCTAAGGTCCTTATATGTAAATGTTGGCATTGAGTTTGATGATGCTGGTGGGGATTTGTATTAATAAAAAATTTTGTGTATGAGGAACAGAATTTCTTTGAAAATGTTCAGAAATTCTATCTGTAAGTAAAGTTATTTATTTCATACATGTAACAACTTCCTGTTTTTATCGAATAAAGCCTCTGTTCGAAATTCAACATTATGTGACTGTTGGAAGTATTATTGCTACTTGGAAATCTACATAAAAGTCTAGAATAAATAAAGGAAGAGCTAAACCAGCTGTAATGGTTTTCTGAAAGAAGAACTTGCAACGTTCTATCAATGAGTTTCCAAATGCAGCCTTACCCTTATTTCTAGGGATTTTTGTTGTGTTTTTGTTGGGTTTTTTTTTTCTTTCCACAAAAAAGAAACAAGTACATAAATGCCATCACCAGTGCAGTTCATGAACAGTGAGTGCTTATTTACCATTTATAAGTATGTATTACAGATTTGTGGCCTTGTTGCTACCAATGTTTTGTAAAAAGAAAAACCTCCAGACTATTTAGAATTTCTCATAACTGGTCTCACACTTTCTTTTCATTTTCAGATTTCAGAGATTCATCCAGATCTGATGTAGTTTTCTCTGATATGAAAAAACTTGCGTAGTGGAGTGATGCTTGTAGAATTACTCTCTTCCCAATTTCTGTTCCAGTTTTGCTTAAGCTGTACAAAGAATTTCACTGAATTTGCAGTAACTGTCATTACAGGATTCAGGATGGTTTGGTTCCTTCTGTACTCTCTTCTTCCCCTCTACATTTAACTGACAATATATATATATACATTAACCTGTGACAACATGCTATGCCACATCTGCTTTGATGCTTTGCCTGATTTGCAGTAGTGAGCATGGAAAAATTTGATTCTCAAACTACATTTTTCAAATGCTCTGTGAGGAAATTTAGCTCTGGAATTGTTACTCATCCCTGCCCTAGAATGAAGGAAATACTGAAACTTAATCCTTTAGGTGCAGATAGGCACTCCATGTCTGTCCTGTGAAGCTGGAAAACACCATGAGGTGTTTAGTGGCAGAAAAAGAGGTTGTCAGATGTGTTCAGAAGTGTGGATCTGAAGGTCATGTTTCACTGACAGATAAGTCCTCCCAACAGGACAGCAGCGACATCTGACTTAGTGTCACATCTGTTTTCCGGCCAGCTGACGTCAACAAGGCTAGAGTAAACAAGGAATATCCCATGCACACACTGCAGATAACCAGGTATGAGGGTAGGTAGAAGGAAGTTAATACATATCTGCATTTAACTTCAGAAAGGGTCTGTCTGAAGGGGAAACTATGACTTAATAGTGAACTTGGCTTTTGAAAGTGACATACGTATGGGAAATGTTCTTCCACTTGGAAAAATTTATAATGGCCTAATCCTTTGTTGAAAAGTGAGAGGAAATCCTGGAATGCTAGGAAAACATGTCATGAAACTAGCAGGGGCTGTATAATGAGTAAATAAGGGGAAGAATTCTCATAGTGGTGACACAAACTGTCAGTACCAGGAGTGAGCAGAGCAACACAGATAAACAATGTAGCAATACAGTACAAATATGTTTATACAGAGGGAAAGTCCTCTGAAGTCTTCATGTCACACTCCTGATACTCTGTTCAGACTTGGTACTAGAGCTGACGAAACTTTGCTGACCATGAACACAGCTGCAGTGGTGATTGGCTGGTGGTAGTCCAGCCTATCTGAAGACAGTTTTTGGTTCTGGCAAGACTTCTGTCTTTGGTTTTAACTGTGGCTAAAGGATATACTACTGGAAATAATTTCTGGAACACCATTTAACATGGTGATTGTGAGTCAGCTTACAAAATGGCAGCTTTGCAAAGGAAAAGAAGTTTGCATTTTACTGAATACATTTCTAATATGAATAAAAGGAAGAATTGTAATTTTCTTGTTTAATTTTGACAGAAGTTAGGATGTATTTGGAACGGCATTAAGCTGTTATAACTCAGACTATAAGAGTTCTGAATGTTAAGGGTTTGGGGTTTTTTGTTTCTTTTTGAGGAACTTACTTGACAGAGGATTATGCAGGGGTAGAACCCTTTTAAATACTGATCTTCGGTAAAATTGTAAATGAGATTTTTTAAAAAGGAGATCAAAAGTCATCAAAGAGATTTTTGAGATCTTCAGGGTAGTCATATAAATTGAGTGATTTTTAGAGTTTTTAACTGAGATTTTGAAATCTTTCTACTTCTTCTTTCACAAGTAGTAATGAATTGGTGTTTATAGACATTAAAAGAGAGGAAATAAAAATGCAGTGGCTGCAGGGTATTAAGAGGTATTTAAATGGTATGACTGACCGGGGGTTTCAGGATTTGTCTGGACCTTGTGGTGCCTCACCAAATACCAAATACATTACTGAAGAAGAAAATTATAGATGTTAGTATTTAGTCATCTGAAGAATAATTGATGCATCACAAGTGATACAGTGATGTTGCGGACAGTTGAGATCCTGTTACCAGATTGCTCTTAAGAGTGTCATTTGGCATGACTCAACACTGAAGTAATTAATGAGATAGTGGACTGCCAGTATATGTGAGGCAGATATGCCAGATGATTCTTAATCCACAAGGGAAACTGCTCATCATAAGCTGGAACTGTCAGAACTCATCATTGTTGACTCGTACACATTTCTGGAAATCAAATTCCCATGTATAAGGATTTCTTAAGACAACTGGGATTCATTGCAGTATGAAGAGAGTCTGGTATAGGCACGGTATTACCTCCTAGCATAATTCCTTAACAATCTTCTCTGTCAGAGTTCACAGGCATGTCTGAGACATCCCATCACCAAATGTTTTGAAGGATCAGGTGATGTGAAAAACATTGTCCAATGATTTACTTCCAGTTTTGCATGGGCTGGGCTCTTCTATTCTTGTCTTGGCTACTGATTAATCTGTATTCCTCTAAAATACTGAAATAATACCAGCCTCTGAAGGTTTGTAGGACTATTGGTTAATTAAGAAAAGTACAGCATATTTTCTCTATATAATGGGCAGGTACGTGTATGTTGAGATGCAAATCATAGTATTAGCAAGGAAAATAGGAGAAAATATAGCAGTTCATCAAATGTGAGCCACCTTGTAAACCTGTAGTCCTATAATTATGTATGTTTTCTTTGTTTAGGAGTTCTCATAAGTAAGCATATGCTGATAGAAAATGCAAAACTAAGTGCTTATTGGAAGCATCAGCCTGACCTACAGAGTTAATGTCACTTTGTAAGTGACATGGAGAGATGATTTTCGTTGTCAAATGTCTAGGGAGCTGCTCATGCCAGCATCTCACTTAATTCTCCTGCCTACCTTTTATCTGAAAGCCAATACAATTCAAAACTCTGTGAAGAAGAAGGTATGAACTATGCATACGTGCTTATCACATACAGTGAATTTGTAAAGTAGGATTCCTAAACTTTCAAACAGTTGAAGTGAGCTCTTTCTGTGGATTGATAACACATTCAGAAACAAATTACCTGTAATAGAGTAGAAATGAAATATTTGGCTTATTTCAGATAGCAGACTTTTCTGTTGGAGCCCTTAAAATAGATAAGATGAAATAACATAGAAATTATCTTCTTTTTTTTTTCTCCCTAAAGTCAATGGGAAAACACCTATTTGTAATAAAGAGGTAGAACTCATAATTCAGTCATCAATGAAGCTTGAATTTGAGGATGTGAAAACGGGAGCCAGAGACATTAAGATTTTACCTGAATCTCTCCTTAGATTTGTCTCTGGCATAACTTTAGAAACCCAAATTGAAAGCATCTGGTGTATTCTTATAACTGCTTTGAAAACAGCCCCAAATATTTTAATAACTTTTTTAAGTTGCAACATAGAAGACCATGTTTTTATACAAAAACAACCAAACAAACAAAAAAAGGGATTATGCATGTTATGGAATGGCAGCACTCACTTGAAATCTCTCTTTTTAGGGCAGCTTGCATTTTTGAGCCTCAAGATTGTAATATCTCTTCTTCTTGCACTTGACTTGCAGTTTCCTAATCTTATGTGAGCAAGTATGACACCATGTGTCAAAACTATTTGTGGAAAGTATCCATAGTTTACTTATGACTATATGTATTAGCACTGAAGCTTGTAGCATTATTGAATCGGTAGTGGCAAAGCTACATGTATAACAGTTTCATTTTTTTTCTCTCACAGATTCTGTCTCCTGGCTATTATGTTCCTTTTAGGGTTATTTCCTATCTTTTTTCCACAACCACTGCACTGTGGCAGTTGCTAGCTGGCATAAGAGCTGATACAGCCTCTGACTGTCAGCAGCAATGTATTACTCTGGATTATTCCTAGTAGAAAGAACAGAATTGATGCCAGAACCGTAAAACAAACTGCTCTGCTTTATGGGTCCATCTTTGAGATGGATCGGGCGGGCTTCATCACACATGGGGGAAGCTTCTACCAGCTTCTCAGAGAGAAGAACCCTGTAGCAACCCCACTACCAAAACCTTGCCATGCAAACCCAATACAAAGTGGTAATGCTTGTGAGATGCATGTGAAGTGAAATAAAGCCATGGGTCTTGCGGAAAAAGATAAAAAGGCCCTACAATATTTTTTTTATAGTATTAGAGAAATGCAGACTAATCCCAAACCTTTCATTTCCAAGGAAAAACAAGCCACATAAAACCAGACTACTTCTATTATTTTTAGCAACAGCAGATTTGCTATTGCCTACATGATAAAGATTTTAAAGGACTTTCTCTGGAAATGGCTAATATCTCATTTTCAAAAGAAAACAACTCTTCAGTAGTAGCTTAGTCCTTCTGACAATAAGTTAGTGATAGAACCTTCCAGAATGAAGCAAGCTAGTACCTACATTACTCAGAGAAATATCATAATAAAATATTTATGTTATAAAACTCTAATGTTATGCTTTAAAAAGATCACAAGGAATTTGCCTAGAAAATGTCTAGAAAAACTCAAGTTGTAGTGCCATAATCTTCCCACTTTAGGAACTTGTTGCATTAAGGTTTAAGCCATCCCAAATCCATGCAGTGACTAGAACCTCAGGGCTATGATTTTTACTGTGTTTCAGCAGAAAGTTTTCCTTTCTTTCCAGTTTTTGTCTTGAGTTTAACTTGGGTATTAGTGATTCTGACATTAAGAACTCTCATTTCAAGAAAGAATTGCATTTTGGATCACCACATCTAACTAGTTGCTTCTTTCCCATCCTCATGACTACACCTAAGGTCTATGGAGACCAAACACAGGTAGTGTCTGCTTATGTTACTTCAAAAAATCACATTAGCAGCTGACTGGTTGCAAAAAAAAAAACCAAAAAAAACCCCAAAAAACAAAACAACAACAACAAAAAAAAACCAAAACAAAACCCAAACCAAACAAAAACTAAAGCCAAAACAAAAAACCCAAACAAGCCTAAACAAAACCAAAACCGAACAACCAAAACCAACAAAATCCCCTCCTGTAGCACTCACCCCGGACCCTGTGAGAATGAATCCTGTTGGGCATTCTTGTCCCTTGCCACTCCAGGTGTTCAGCAGTTTAGGCCTCCCTCTAGAGGCCAGAATTAAAAGTGTGCTCAGCTTCCTCAATAAGCAGTGATATTCTGTGTGCTGTTAATGAGAACAGAGTGTGTGGTCCTAAAGGAAGCCTAATGTATAGGCTTTAGTCTTTAAATGGAGAGAAGAGCCTCTGCCAAATATCTGATGGTGTCACACAGGGTTATCCAGCCAGTCCAAAATGCCATTTAGAGGCTGAGGGTGGGGGAAAGGTGGGAAGAGGGGGAAGAGGGTGTGGCAGGAAACAACTTGTGAGTATGGAAGTACAGAAGTTCAGACAGTCTGCACCTGACTCTCTTCATCTCTGCAGTCTTCAGCTGTCACTGTAATGTGCATGGAAATTAGTCCAAATAATAAACTTAGAACTTTACTGTAATTGGCCTGAAAACATGTTGGTGTTTCTTGTCACCCAGCATGTCAAAGGAGGTTTTTGACAGGTTCCAAGGAATGAAATACCTTGTTGCTGTTTGAGAGAGCTTAATTTTAATTGAAATGAAAGCAATTTAAATGAGACATTATAATGGACAGTAACTATTCTGTTCAGTATTTCTTCTTCTGGGTCTTCAATGGAAATGATCTAAAAAAGAATTACTCAAATTAAGAATCCCACACCCAGAACTGAAGCTAGACCTTCACAGTGGAAAAACACAGTTATCAATACTTTGCCTTTTTAATTTGATAAGCTTTTAAATGAGATTTTGTTTGTTTGTTTTTTTTTTTTGTTTGGGATTTTTTGGGGTGGTCAGAGGGTGTTTTAGTTTTCCTAATATTGAAACATTTTACCATTAGTGACCCTGTAGAGCGTAGATCTTTTCTTCACAGAGCTACTGCTTAATAACTGTAGCTCTGAATTTTGTTAATCTGCAACTTGGAATGTGTTGTGACTCAACCCGAGTGCACAGTCAAGCCCCAGTCAGCTGATTGCTCACTGCCCATGTGCAGGACTGGGGAGACAATCAGAAGGGGAAAGGCTAGAAAACTCGCAGGGTGAGATAAAGACAATTTGATAGGGAAAGCAAAACTCATACACACAAGCAAAGCAAAGTAAGGAATTTACTGTCTAGTTCCCACAGGCAGGAAGATGTTCAGCCATCTCCAGGACAGCAGGGCCCCATCACACATGATGGTGACTTGAGAAGACAAACACCATCACTCCAAATGTCCTCTCTTTCGCCTTCTTCCCCTCACATTATATACTGAGTGTGATGGGCTGGAATATCCCTTTGGTCAGTTTGGGTCACCTGTTCTGGCTCTGTTTCCTTGCAGTCTCCCATGCATCCCTATCTTACCATTACGGCAGCATGAAGAGCAGAAAAGGCCTTGGCTCTGTGCAAGCTCCACTCAGAAATAACAACCATCTTTGTATTATGAACCCTGTGTTTGCTCAGCACAAACCCTAAACAGCCCCATGCCAGCCGCTGTGAAGAAAATTTTCTCATCCCCAGGTGAAACCAGGACAGAATGCTGTGCTCCTTCTTAAAGAGAGTGCTGTGTTCCTTCTTAGAGGTAAGAAATGTTACAAGGGTGTAGCAGTGGGCAGACCACCAAGAATTCATCCCGGTGGGCTGACCATTCATAGTGCTGCTTTGTACATGTCCCTCCCCTGTTTATCCAGGACTGGCCAGATGTCACTGGTCAATCATTTGCCCATTGGCTCGTCTCTCGCCTTGCCCTGCCCTGATGGAACGCATAAGAAGTTGAGGCGAGAGGATTGTGGTCATTTTGCCAGGTTTTACCATCCCGCAGCGTGTTCTTTGCACCTTCCTTTTCCCTCTGTGAGGGAAATAAAAGAACGCTGATATAAAAGGCAAGTGGTCCGTCTGTTTTTACCAGCAAGCAGCTGCCACCGCCCGCCCAGGACTGGAGCTCCCGAGCTAAGGGAGCTACCAAGGGTGGGCACAGTGGTCCCAGAGAAGTCCAGCACCGAAATAGCAAAGCTACACAAGGGAGCTTGATTTACTGAGCTTAAGTAAACTATATTGGAAGTTAAATACATCTTCCCTAATTGATTTGACATCAAGATAGTCCAGTGGGCTTCATGTTTGACATAACTTTAATACAGAATTTGATTTGGTTTTTTTTCATTTGTGTTTATATTAACAGGAGTGCTTTGCTATCTCATTATAGAGAAGGGCCTCAGATCTGTGTGACAGTTGTTCAGTTGTTGCTCCAGAGTACAATGCATACATAAATCATCTAGAGTAGAAGTAGATGCACGAAGTCACACAACCTCCCTTTTTTTTTTTTTTTTTTTTACTTAGAAAGTGAGGAACGAAGGAAGCAGTGTTGAAAAAACTCGTGTTTGAAAATCGGAGCATTTGTTTGTCAGTGCGAAAGTACAAGCGTTTCAGTTGCTGCTTCTACCGACGTCCTCCCGTTTCTCTTTCGAGAAAGCTACCTTACAACACCAGGTGTCACTGTAACAAAGTGTAAAAGTTTGCATGCAAGTTAGCCTCACACTGCTCGGTAATACACCAGGCTGGGTATCCCCTAAGGGCTTTGTTTTCATTCCCCAGGGCTGGCTGGCCAGCTTTCATCTCACAGAGATGCAGCTCTCCTTGATCTGTGCACTGAGCTGCGACCCAGACCATCTACACTTCTAGCAAGCTTCTGAGGGGAGGACGCTAGGATCAAGGGCAGATACCTGAGCAGGAAATCCTGCTTTTAATGTGAAGTTTGCTTTTAGGGAAAGCTTAAAAGGGCATACTTCCCATCCTGGCTAACCCACCTGCAGCTGCAGTAACACAAGGAGGCAAGTGCTGAGTTTTCGACCCAAGTCATAGCTCCCGACCTCATACTGTATGTTGGCCTCTTGTAATGTGAATATTTAATTAATTAGTACATACACACACAAATAAAAATAAAAACCAAATCAAACAAAGAAACAAGTGAACACTACACAAACATAGTAAGTTACACAAATCAAAGGATTACACGTTTTTAGATGAAACTCAGCTCATTAATTTTCTCAGAAATCTTGGAAAATCTGGTGTAAAGTTGTTGAGAGAGAAAGAAGCCTGAAAATTAAGAAGCATTGCCACTAAATGACATTTAACCCAGAATGCTTATTTTCTGCAGCAACTTCTCAGGAGCACCCTTGAGCTGCTAGTTGAGAGGACATGGAGGTATGTGTCAGGACCAACACAATTTTTACTTTTCTCTTTAGTTGACTAAAAACAAGAGTAGATGGAAAAGAGTTCGTCTGCCTTCCTGTAATGAATTCTTTCTCAGAAATCACCTGCTGATGTACCATGGTTGGCCAGCCATAACTGAGAGCCAAATGCTCACACAACTGCTTGCTTGCTTCCTTCGCCTGCAACATGGGAGAAGATAGAAGAAAGGCAAGGAGACTTGTGAGATAATTACAGCTTAATAGAAACAGCAAATAGAAACCCAACCCTAACCCTAATCCTCACCCTAAAAATAAAAAAATAAAGTAAAAAATGGGTGTTGGGGCAGTGTAAATTTAAAAAAGAAATTCACTTGCCATTTTCAGGCGCTGTTTTGTTGCTACCAGAAGAGCAGGGCTTTGCCATGAGTAACATTTGTGGGTTGCTGTGGAGAAAGTTAGCTCCATTCCAGCCAGACCCAATATATTCACACATTGAATATACTTTCTGAGTTGTTTCAGTGTCACAGCAAACTCAGCTCTGAGTGGCAAAAATATAAATGATTGTAAAACTTTCAATACAGACCTTTGTTGACACATACTGAACAAATTTTTAAGAATCTATATCAACATACACCTGGGGATCCATACCACTCTAATGAAATGTTTGCCTCTCATGAAAAGTAAGTCACTGTGTTCACTAAGGGGTAAAATGTACGATAAGCAGTTCTTTTCTTGAAAGAAAGATTTGAGTCTCTTTTTAAAAAAGAATTAATGTCTTCTTCATTAGTTAGCAATTTGAAGACTGTCAACAAAAATACTCGTAAGGTGCTGAATAGTTAGGATTAGGTTGTTTGGAATCATTTGAGTTTGTGAACAATGGCATCACTTGAGTGTGTGCTTTGTCTTTCTCTCTTTTGGAGGTTCCTCAATCCCTTCACTTCATGAATGTGTGTGTGTGTGTGTGTGTGTGTGTGTGTGTGTGTGTGTGTGTGTGTGTTTGTGTGTGTGTTCTGGAGAAGTTCAAGTTTGAGAGTGGTCATGAGAAGGACAAGGTACAATCATAAGTGCTTAGGAATAGAGACCTGAAAACTACTTATTGGCCACTCCTCAGAGGTTTTCAGAGCTCCTTCTTTTTCCTTTCATGATTAATTTCATACTTTGGCTTGTGACCTCTAGCAGATAATCATGTGCATGAGAGCATTCAAATCCATGCCAGCATGCTGTTTTATTTAGTGTTAAAGGTTTGCAATATTATAGAGCAGCTTTATAGAATAGTACTGCACAAGGTTTTTTTTCTGAAGTACTCAGGGACTTTCTGAGACATATGGAATCACTTATTTATCTCAGGTGTTCCATTTTTTTTTGCCTGGATTAATGTTAGTTTTCTTCCTAGTAGTTGGTACGTGCAGTGGTTTGGATTTACATTTTTGAAAGAAAGAGTTTAAATGGTTTAACACCAGTCAGCAACTAAGTTCCAAACAGCCACTGTCTCATTCTGCTCTTCCCACTTCTCCTCTTTCCCCGTCTCCTTCTGGTGGAATAAGGGAGCAAATCAGAGTTAAAAAGAAGACTCATGGGTTGAGATAAATACAGTGTAAAATGTACAGCAAAAGGTAAAGAGAAAGGTTAACCAAAAGCCACACACACACAAGCAAAGAAAAACAAGGAATTAGTTTACTGCCTCCCATGGGCAGGTAGGCGTTCATCCCCCTCCAGCAGAGCAGGATGCCATGACACATTTTGGTGGCTTGGGAAGACAAACATCATCACTCCAAATGTTCCCCCTTTCCTTCTTCTTCCTCCACTTCATATACTTAGCATGACGTGATATGCAATGGAATACCTCTTGGGTCAGCTGGGGCCAGCTGTCTTGGCAGTGTCCCCTCCTCAGCCTGCTCTCTGGCAGAGTGAGAAGCAGAAAAGGCCCTGGCCCTGTGTAAGCAGTGTATCAAATCCGGACTGTATAAAAATCAGTGGGAACCTAAGTACTAAATCTAATGGTATCTGGATCTGACGTTTTCAAATCTCTACTGTGTTAAAGGTAATTTTGAATATGAAATCTTCTGCATTGTAGGCACTCAGATCAAAATTTGCTCCTGCTGAGAAGAACTTGTGGTCCACATGGAATCTTACTATAATCTTACTATAATGTGATTATTCACAAGCATATCCACAAATGCTTGTTTATCCAAATTGGTAACACAGAAGCTGTTTTGAAAAGCTGTTACAGCAGTGTATATTTCTGATGTGAATTTTTCTTGGTGGAAAGGCCATTGTTCCTGGGGAGGTCTTAAGTCTCAAATAAGGTAAAATTTAGGATAAAACTATTTCCAGCCCAATAAATGGGTGTCATTCCTGTTCATCCCTAAAGTGAATTCTCTGATCTAAATCTTGGGAGCTGAAGGATTCATCTTCCAATGGTGTAAGACAGGTGGATACAGTGAAGCTCAATATGACAGCTACCAGCAATTCTTCTGTTTTTCTAGACTTTTCTCAGGCCACGCTAAAGATTTCAAACATCCCTTCTCTGCTAACTTGACTGTTTTTTGACTCTGAGGGTATTTTGTACATTGAAAACAAAATAGATGAAATTTAACAGCATCTGTTAAATCTTTCCTAAATTCCCCCATAGTTTTTTGTTGCAAACTTAAATGATTTCTATGGTAACAGCAGAAGAGTGTTTCTAAATTTATAACATCACACTGTGGGTGGGCATCACTGCTCTTCTCTGCTGAAAGATATTTGCAATTGAACAATTATAGGTAAAGTCTAAGATTTGCTTAAAACAAATGACATATTTTTTGGTTTACTTTTTAAGGTAGATACACAGTCAAAAAGTTCATTTTTGTTCACAATTTAGCTCATGAATCACTTGCCTTGGCTACAGTAAATGTGATGACTGGATTAGCTACACCAGCAATGTTTAGGTGTCAAGAACTCTTCCTTTATGTAATGTAAATCATAATAGTGTCAAAATCAAATGTCTGGTAACAATCATAACTGGTGACTTCACCATGATTTAATAATGAATTACAATGTGAACATTTGTAATTAAAGACCAAATCAAGAGCATGAAATGAAAGCACACTTGAAAACTACAGCTTTCACAATATTATTCTCATTTAGTTACAGTACTGATATAGAATTACATGAAGTAAAATTAATATTTGTTATCACAGAAAAAATCTAAGGTTTTTTGACACCTAATGCAAGTGGGCATATCCCTAGTGCTTTTTGAAATGGATAAGCTGGTGTCTAGGTTTCTATTAAAAGTTGAATATAGGTTTTTTTCTGAGGAATATTTGAATTTGGTCCACTGTGTCTCCTGATTTGCAAAAGGGTTTGCATTAAAAGGTACAGGCCATCACGTAAGTAAACTGTATATGGAACCAAGTAAAGTGCATGGATATGGAACAAGATATGTTTTATAAACAGATGTAATATAGTGTTTTAGGAGTTGGATATTGCATTGAAAATCATCTCTTTCTGCAAGCTCTTGCTGGTATGCATAAAGTAACATAGAAGAATAGACTGGTTTGGATTGGAAGGGACTTTAAAGATCATCTAGTTACAACCCCCCTAACATGGGCAGGGACACCTTTCTCTCCTGGAACTACCAGCTCTTTTCCTTCCTAATTAGGAGTGAGTGGATGAGAGTTTGAGCAAATGGACAAGAACAGAGAAATAATGTCTTTTCTTCAGCCAGTAGACAGTAATTAATAAGCAGAAATACTGTTTTCAATAACATTTTCCTGATCATATTTTTCAGATACTGTCTTCTTTACTACCAATTTTTTTTCCTGATGCAAAAAGAGATACAAGAACAAACACATCAATACAGAAGGCCTAGAAAATATTCCATGCTCCACAAAACACTTGCTTTAAGAGCTTAAATAGTCCTCAGGGCCTTGTGCAGGCAAACAACCGGAGTTTTAATTCACCTCATGAAAAAAATCAAATCTATTTTTGTGCCACCTTAAAAAAACCCCAACAAACCCACTATGAATCTGACTTGTTCAGATTATTTTTTACAGTTGCTGTTTGCAGAGTGGAGGAATTACTAACTCTGATTAATGTCTGTGGTGTTTCACATGAAATGCAGGCCTGTTTCTTTGAACAGTTTTACTGAAGTGGGTCCAACTCAGAACACAATACAGTTTCAATAAGGCAGGCTAGTTTAAAGATATAAATTGTACATTCTCTCCCTGTTTCTGGCTTAGAAGCAAGTAACTATGGTGACTGCAAAAGCTTAACTTCTGCACAGATTCTGAGATTGTCACCTCTCACAGCTTTGTTCCCTCCTTAACCCCCCAAAAAGAATTACCTTGCCAAAATAACTTCATTACTCCATAAAGCAATGCCAATAGGAAAACTTCTTACAATTCAGCCTAACTCCAAACTGCTGTGGTTGTATCACAAAGCAGGTTATCTCTAATCTCATATCTACAGGACGGTTCTGATGACAAACTGGAAAAAAAAGCTGAACAAACAAGTCCAAAGGACATTCTCCATACGCAAGATAAGACTTTCAAAAACACTTCTATGCCTGGGAGGCATGGTCTGTGCTGACTCCTTGACACATGAAGCTTACTGGTGTGACCTGTGCAGCTCACACAGCTGACAAGGGTCAGCTAGTGCTCAGCAGGTTTGTACCCAGCCTAAGAAGTGTTTCCAGGATCACCACCGTGCTGAGAAGCCCAGCTTGGGAAGGTCAGGAGAGAGCCAATGCCCAGAGGGAGACAGAATGGGAGCCACTGGTGGTGAAAGGAGCACCCTGCCCCTATGCTCTGTCAAGCTAAGCATAACACTGATACCACCAACAACTACCCTGAGCAGCCTCTCCCTAGCAAGGGGCACCATCTCACTTCATTTGAGGCTGCATAGTGGGCTTTCTTGACCAGTGAGGTCATCATCCTAACACTGACAACTAATCCGCAGAAGATGTTTTTTTATATATCTGATATTTACAGGATGTACATCAACCTGGATTGTGCCTGGTGACACCACAAAAAATCAAGGACTTATTTCCACATCTTTTGTCCCATTATAAATGCATAAAGACAGGAATATCGCATCAGTAGATATCTTTATTACCTTAAAATATATATGTCCATAAATGATTCTTACCATAAAAGGATGTCTGCCAGTGAAATACTCTGTTTACAGGAAGTGCACTCAGATATATCACTTCATGAGGCTCTGTCTGACAAAACTGGAGCAGCAACTGTTCTACCTGAATAGCTGGTCCAGGATCATTATGATGACTGAGATCAACCATTGAGAAAGATCTGCCTTTTTTTTCCCCTTGTTTCTATGAATTGTGTACCTCTTGAAAGTTAATAGAAGGGCTTTAGCATAAAATTGTGTTTATACTCAACATCCTACATTCTCTTAGTTCTTCAGCTTCAATTGGCTAATCTGAAAATCTATCTTATCTTATAAAGCCTTGTCAAAAAGAAGAAACTCAAATATTAAGATAGACAGGACACCATTTTCCAAAATCACTTTGCAAAAAAGCTTCCAGGTCCTTAACCACTTTTGATATATAACCATTATGAAAAAATGAGAAAAAAAACTTGAAACAAGGTTGGAACAAGGATCCCATAGTAATCTTGTTGTGTATCTGTACAACACACTTCTTCAAGCTGTTTCAGTACAGCTCTTTTTAGAAAGAACAGAAGTTCACTCAACTATACTTCATGGAACAAAGTCTCATCTGAGGAGATTTTGCATTTTAAGTGTCTGCTGCACTGTGACTGCTAAATGGAAATTGAGGCTGCCTATTTCTGTAATCCAGATTTAGTTTTAAAACTGAAAGAGCTTGTCTCTGCAAGATGGTGACTATATTAACACCAGAGCTGGACGTAGTGCCAGATTAGTGCATTTTGGTGGAGAGTGAGAAACAGAGGAATGCTACTGCTAGCTATAAAATCTTTTCCCAAAGGTGCAGTAAATCATACCCACAGTATTACAGGGATTCCCTGGACTGTTGATAAAAATTGTATTTTGTTGTTCTAGTAATAGGAACACATTAAATTTTTCTTCCTTCATTGCTGGCAAATGTAAATTGAATTTTGTAGCAGTAAGAAGTAGTAATAAGAAAAGACAGTGGGGAGCTCAGTGTGATTTTGTGGGAACCAAGAAGGCTTTCGGGATCCAGTCAGAATAAAGAAGACTTCTTTCTTCCCTAGATGTGTTATGAGCACAGTACTGGTTTGGGGAGGCAGGCTGATGACCTTGTCTACACCCAAAACTGGTGTGAAGTAAAACTGGGGATGCACGAGCTTGGATGAAAATAAGGGCTATGCACTGAAGTCTCATTCTTCTAGTAGTATGTCAAGACCTACCAGCCCTAAGATGAGGATAATCTCTAGAAATAGTTGCTGCTCCCTGGTGGTTCACTTCTTGACTTTGGCTAAACTTGTCCCCAGCACAGTCATCACTGATCTTTCCCAGAAGTTAAATTGCCAGGTGAGGCAAGCCATCCATCTGAAAATCCATTTTTTAAAATTTTTTTTTATAATGCAAACGTCTTTGGAGATGTTAATGTTGTTTTAATCCTTGAACTTCACAAATGTAATGCAATGCATGACATGCATGTCCTTTTGCATTTCTGTGGTATGATACCCAACGAAAAACAACTCAACCAACACCTGGAATTAAAAAAAAATTTAAAGTACTCAACATTTTAAATCCTCTAGCCTATAGGTGTTCCAGTTACTTTGTGTGGAAACTGAAGACTGATGTCCTCTTCCATTTGAACAAAGCTGAAGTAATTTCTGAGATGTGTGATAAGACCTTTTTCTAAGAAGTAGAAACCTTATTTTGTTTACTGTACTCCTTGATCTACAATTAAAAAATTGTATTTAACTGCCTCCCCTACAAAATTTTAAATAGTTATGTTGATCTTTGAATTAATGATGTGGTGTTTTCCTCTACCAAACATGCATGGTTGAATGGCTGATTAATGAGAAGAGTTTTAAAGGAAAGAGTCAGAGAAAAAATATATGAACTCAGAAAACCTGTGCTAGATTGTGAGGACATGTTTCATATTTCTGTTCTGCCCAAAGTTTCACCAAACTCTTCTGAAACTGGAGTGTGAGAGATTCTGGGAGGAGGTATTTGGTGAAAGAGAGGACTTCTGTCCTTTCTCTTTCTGTGGAATCTGTTGACCATCAAATCAGATTGAGTTGTATTTTTCCTGAGGTTGGATTTAGACTAGCTTGAAATTCTCTTAAGTTGCAGCCTTGCTGCAACCAAAATCTGTGCATTGCTTAACATGCTTTATTAATGAAATTAAAATTATTGTCTCTCTTACCTCTTACCCTCTCTTACCTAACCCAGGCAGCAGACCTGTTAGTGACTTTGCTCTGTGTGTATGGCAGCCACACATATCAAAAGACTGACTGATGTCAGAAGCTACAGATTTTGTAAAGTTTGCTTGTTTGGTACAGTTGCATAAAAACAGTAGAACTAACGTAGTGATATCCACTGTACAACTATTAGAAGGAATCAGAAGCAGTCACCTAACAGGTAACACCCTTCTAGAAAACAAGTAACACATGTCTGGAAGAACCACATTGGACTCGTTTTGACCTATAAATGAAGGAAATAATACTTTGGGCCAAACCTGCCAAAATTGCTTCTCTTTTCTTTTATCACAGTGGTCCTGAGCCTGGTTATTCTGACCTCAGAGACCTAAAACCAGTCCACCCTATGAATATCAAGAGCCAGAATGGAGTATCAGACATGTGGTATGATATACATAAGGCCTGACTAACGATTAATTTTGAGTTGCTAAGCATTTGCCTAGTCTTTGAACATAAGTAAAAACAGTCTGGAAGTTTTGAGGTTTGTCTGCTCCCATGGCAGCAATCCACAGATGCCTAACAAAACCAGCTGCAACACCACCAAAATGCACTTCTGTTTATGTCCTCACAATGGTCTTTATGCTTTAATACACTAGGGACACAAGACAAACACTACTGCAGGGAATACCTGAGGAGCATTCTCTCACAAATAACATCTTTTACAAGCTTGCATTAGCTGTCCTTATAAATCTATGTTACAGTGTTATGCATGCTAATATTCAAATCCTTTACAGACTGTGAGAATGTAGATACTACTGTGAGAACCATAGTTATGTTATTATCACAATTTAACCTTGCAGATGGAGTTCAAAAACTCTGGTTTTAGCAGAGCAGATAACCTGTCCATGAGGTCTAACTGTACAATTTTCTGATTATTTAGACTGTACCTATATCTCAACCTTGTACAGTAAACCACCTGATTTATTAGGACTAGCTTTTTCTGACTGCGCTTTCAAAAGATAGAAAAGACCAAAATTTACTTTACAACTGACAGGAGGCTGCTGATGTCTGGTGATTTTTCACTGTCACCACTGTTGGTCACCTTGCTACCGACCCCACCACCATCATCATAGCAAAGCCTCCAGCAAAGACTCCAAGCCCTGCTGCACCACTGCTGCAGACAACACTCTGTCCCTCTGTGATGGCTTCATTCCCTATGACCTGGAAGCTGTTACTGCTACATACAAGTAAAGTTAGAAATACATTGTTAGGATGATGGAAATCATAAAAGTCTAACGTATCTTTAATCATCTATTGGATATGAAGGCAATCTGGCTATGAGATCTGATATGACATTGATTTGACTGATCTGGCTAGTTTAGGCGGGTGTCCCCTTTCTTCCTCAACATTCCATGTGTGTTCCTCCTGAGCTATGTGCTTGGTTAATGAAGATAGCCTCCCCAATAGACATGGTATTGCTCATTGGTTAGGGGCTTGTGGTAGCTGTGCTCCCCTGCTGGAAGGTCTAAGAAAGCTCAAGGTCCATTTGTAGAAGAATGCAGGGTAGTCAAGCATCCAATACTGAAGATATATCCAAATGAGAAGCTGCATGCAGAAGTGTGCCAGTGGCTTTTTCAAAAAAAAGAAAAAAATCTTAGGACAAAGAAAGTGGGGAATAGTCTAGAGAGTAAGTCATAGGAGGAGTGGCTGAGGGAGCTGGGGTTGTTTAGCCTGGAGAAATGGAGGTTCAGAGTGACATTATCACTCTCTACAACTACATGAAAGGAGGTTGTAGCCTGGTAGGGTTGATCTCTTCTCCCAGGCATCCAGCAACAGGACAAGAGGAGATGGCCTCAAGCTGAGCCAGGGGAGGTGCACGCTGGACAATAGGAAGAATTTCTTCACTAAAAGGATTGTCAAGCACTGAACAGGCTACCCAATGAAAGTGTTCAAGAAATGACTGGACATGGCACTTAGTGCTCAACATGGCACTTAATGCTATGTTCTAGTTGACATGATGTTCAGACAAAAGCCAGTCAAACTCAATGATCTTGGAGCTCTTTTCTAGTCCTAATGATTCTATGATCTAGATATAATTATCAAAGAACATGAATTAATAGTATTTCAATCAAATAATTTCTATATGGAGAAATCTCGGTAATAATAAAATTAAAATTTAAACACCCCCATTCTGTAGTTTTATCCCCCTTTTCCTAGCACTCATCTTCCCACTGCTCCCCTGCATCTTTAAGTCAACAGACTTGGGCCCCTAGAGAGGGCAGTGTCAGCCTCATGAATCCTTCAGGAGGAAAAAGATACTGATATCACTGGTTTCTTTCTCTCGCCAGGAGTCACTTGAGGCCGCTTGCACACATTTGCTAACATGACTTTTTTTACATCTTCCTTTTTCTTCAGTGGTCTGAAGTATCATGCTACATCCAAATTTACTATATGTGGTGCTCTCTACATATGGCGGTTGTCATTTATTTATTCTCTTTGTTATCTTTAAAACCAGTTCTGGCCAGCCCTGGGTCTGCATTTCTTTAACTGATCACAGGAGATTTGTTTATAGCTGCAGAGCCTCTCCCCAGTGCCAAGCCTGTTCCCCACTTCCTATCACCCCATGCCTGCACTACTCTGCACCATATTGTGCATCTCTGGTTTTCAAGGCCTCTGCTATTGCACCAGACCTGGGTTTCTCTGCCTTATGTCATTGTGTCAGAAGTGTAATTATCCCATTCTGCATAGAATGACGGATCATTACTATTATCTGTAAAAAAATGTGCTTGCACTACACACAAGTGAAACAAATTGATCACCACCACTTACTCAATTAGAGAAATTGCATTCATAGCTAAGACAACACAAGAAAGTTGCAGGTCAACAAAAAGTTCAGACAGAACAAGACTGAGAAGCTTCAGACCCAAGGTCTTGCAAATTCAATACAAGAAGTAAGTGTGACAGGTCTGAGTCCCTGTTAGCTGCTCTGAGCCACTGTGGAAATGAGGAAAGATACCATTACTGCCATTTCTACCCTAAAAAAGCCAACTACCAAGTGCTTTAAGAGCATGTTTGTACCTGAAACTCTTGACAGGAAGGAGAGAGGGAGGTGTCACTCCTCAAAGTTACTTGATGGAATCAGGATTTTGAAAAAAGAGACCTTTTGCTTGGTTTCCAAGAAGTAGAAGTAGAACGGGACTGTCTAGACACACCAGGTTTGGAAGAAGGAAGAGAAATAGTATCTGTGATGACACAATGGATGAGCACACATATAAAACCCCTATTGTGAATGGTCATAAAGCCCTTTAAAAAAAACAACAGCAACAAAAAAGAACATCCTATTAAATCCTAATAAAACCAAAATCTAATATCCAAAATGTGTATCAATTGAGTTCTCAGACAAGAACTTTCAGTGTGTTTCCAAATGAAGTTATACAAAGCTCATGAAATAAGAGAATTTGTCTCTTTCACCTTAAGTCACGCTTAGTAAAGTTCTAGGAAAATATCCCTTTTCAGATGACTTTTAACTTATTTAAGTTACATTTTACTCCTATAAGTCTAATGAATGCTAAGTAAGGGAGCAATTCCTATCATGTAACTATATATGAATGAATAATCATTCAATGATTACACTTTCATTTGTCTGTTCAACAATAAAGTAGAAAATGTTTTTGTGTTAGAAAATGTAGAAAAGTAGAAAAATATTTTATATTAAAATAAAGTGTGGGAGAATAACATCAATAATGTCAATAATGTCAAGCTGATGAATTATGTGTATTCAGTGTGTCTTTACTAATTTCTGGGATATTTGTATTACCTAACCAACATCTGTATCTGTTCAAACCCCACAGAAAACATGAAGCACAGATTTATTTCCTAGACAAATTTAGCTGAGATAATAACATGAAATCTGTTGCTCTTTGTTTCCTGGAAAATTCTTAGTGGGGACAAATACATGCATATATATTTTTCATATTGAATTTAGGTAGTGATTACGTATAATGTTTTACACAGTTGTTCCACTTTCCCATTCTTTTAATTAGAAAAGAAAAAAAAGAACAAACAAGAAGCAACTCTCTAGAAACAGAGTGTGTTCTCCTTTCCTTCCAGGAAGGAAACCTCAGCAAATCTTTTGACACTCTCTCCTGTAACATTCTCATAGATGTGCTTAGGAAATGTGGGTTAGGTGATTGGACAGTGAGGTGGATCAAGAACTACCTGAATGGCAGAGCTCAGAGGGTCATTACCAGCTGCACAGGATCCAGTTGGAGGCCTGTAGTCAGTGGTGTTCCCCAGGGATTGTCCTAGGTTGCAATATAAGATATATTCTATTACCATCTCCACAAGCTGTTAAAACAGGTGGGGCACTGTTCGTTATCTCCTGTCATGACTCACCCCTGATAACTCCCTCTGGGGGCTATCTCTGTTAATGGGCCATGAAGAAACCACCACATGACTTATGGAATTACCTCACTGGAATTACCTCATCCCATTGTGAGATGCTCCGCCCGGGGGGGAGGAGCCAAGCATTCCCTACTGAATATAACGTGGGCTTTGGAACTGCACCAGCCAGCCCTGCCTACTGGATTCCCAGAGGACAAGAGCTACCACTGGACCTTCAGGTGGAGACCAGACTTTTCTACAGGATCGCCACTTCAACAGAACCACTTTACTTGGACTACTACCACCACCCTGACTAACAGGGTGTCAGGTTGTATCCAACTTTGTCAGTGTTTTTCCTTGTACTGTTTCTTTTTTTATTTTTTTCTTTTTTCTATTAAATTTTAATTCTAACTTGCAGTCTTCCACTGGTTTGTTTTCAAACTAGTACAGGGATCAACACTGGGTCCAGTCTTATTGCACTTGTTTATCAGTCACCTCTGCTTATCAAACCTGATTTCCTTTCATGACAAGGTAACCCATCCAACTGATCAAGGTAAGTCAGTTGATGCATTCTTTTTGGATTTCAGTAAAATTTTTAATACTGTCTCTCATAGTACACTTCTGGAAAAATGTGCAGCACACAGCTGGATAAACACATCATGGGATGGGTGAGCAACTGGCTCAGGGGTCAGGCACAAAGGGTGATGATAGTGAATGGGGTGACATCAGACTGGGGACCTGTCACCAGTGCAGTCCTGCAGGGCTCTGTCCTCAGGCCTGTGCTCTGCAACATCTTCATAAACGACCTGGGCACAGGCCTGGAAAGGATACTAAGCAAGTCTGCAGACAATAAAAAACTAGAGGGAGCTGTTAATTCCCTTGGGAGGCCCTGCAGAGAGATCTTGACAAATTAGAGGGCTGGACAATCACCAACCATACTGAAGCACCACGAAGATGGTGAAGGGCCTTGAGGTGAAGCCTTGTGAAGGAGTGGCTGAGATCCTTTGGTCTGTTCAGCCTCGAGAGAGGAGACTGAGGGGAGACTTCATCACAGTCTTCAACATGTTTGTGGAGGGGAAGAGGAAGGGTAGGCACTGATCACTTCTCTGTGGTGACCAGTGACAGAACCTGAGGGCTGGAAGTTGTGTCAGTAGACGTTTAGTTTGGATATTAGGAAAAGGTTCTTCACCCAGAGGGTGGGTGGGCACTGGAACAGGCTCCCCAGGGAAGTGGTCACAGCACCAAGCCTGAGAGAGCTCAAGGAGTGTTTGGACAATACTCTCAGGCACCTGGTGTCACTTTTGGGTATGGTGCTGTGCAGGGCCAGGAATTGGACTCAATGATCATTTTGGGTCCATTCCAACTCAGCATATTCTGTGATTCTGTCACCTGTATGAAGGGATAGAATGTACCCTCAGCAAGTTTGCCAAACAGGGGGAGTAGCTGATACACCTGAAGGCGGTGTTGACATTCCGCAGGACCTTCATAGGCTGCAGATTTGGTGGAGAGAATCCCAATGAGATTCAACAATGGCAAGTGTAGGGTGCTGCACCTGGGGAGGAATAACCAAGTACCAGCACAATTCGGGGGCTAATCTACTGAAAAGCAGCTCTGTGGAGAAAACCAGGGAGTCTTCGAGGATGACAAACTTGTTTAACATGAAGAACACATTTTTTCTATATAGGGAAAGGTGATCATAGAATGTTAAGGGGTTGCTCTAGCCCTATCCAATGCTGTAGCCCCATCCTAGAAAGTCACCAAATTTGTCAGGCATGATTTCCCTTTGGTAAAGGCATGTTGGCTGTTACAAATCACCTCTTTGTTTTCTATGTGCCTTAGCATAGTTTCCAGTAGAATCTGCTCTATGATCTTGCCTGGCACTAAGGTGAGACTGACTGATCTTTAGATCCGTAAGTCTTTTTCCTCCTTTTAGAAAATGTATATTATATTTCCTTTTTTCCAGTCATCAGGGACTTCACCTGACTGCCATGATTTTTCAAAAATTATGGATAGTGGCTTAGAAACCTCAGCTGCCAGCTCCCTCAGAATCTATGGATGAATCTCATTGGGTGGACTTGTGCACCTTCAGGTTCCTTACGTGGTCTTGAACCTGATCTTCTCTTATGTCTCCCTTAGGGTCTTCATTCTTTCAGTTCCTGAATTTTCTGTTCTGGACTTGGGAGGTGTGGCTGGAGAACATCATCAGAGAACAGACTTTGGACTTCAAGCACAAAAACTTAGCCTTTTTCAGAGAACTTGTAGGTGGGATCTCATAGGAGGTACCACTGAAGGGCAAAGAATTACAGCAAAACTGGTTGACCTTTAGGGACAGCATTCTCCAAGTAAAGGAATGGTCCATCCTCATGAAAACAAGGAGACATATCAGTTGTCCAGCTTGGCGAAGTAAGAACGTCATGACACATCTTCTACAAAAAAATGCAAATACTTGTGGGAGACAAGGGCAGGATACAGAGAAGGAATAAATAAACACGGCCGAGGCATGCAGAGGCAGAGCAAGGGAAGCCAAACTTCCACCGGCAAGAAGTGTCAGGGGCAGTGGATGCTTTTACTACCACATTAGTCACAAAAGGCTGATCATTGCTGTGACAGCAGACATGGATAAGGCAGGTCCTCACCACTCTGCTTATTGCCACCAGCAATGTCTTCCAGGTAGACAATGTTTGTCCTCAGTGAAGGAGGAGAGGAACTACCAGCCTAGTTTAATGGTCAAGTCAGGGATCATTCAGGAGCACTCAACATTCACACATGTCCTGGGACCTGTCACGCTGCACTCCAGGGTGCTGAGGGACATGGCTGATGTCTTTGTGCAACAAGTTTTCACCAGCTTTCATGGCTGTAGATAACAGGGAGAACCCAAACAACTGGAGAAATTGAAGTGTCACACCCACCTTCCAAAAATGAAAAAAGCCACCTGAAGGAACCATATGCCTGTTGGTTGGCCATCAGTCTGGGGTGAAATCAAGGAAAGAGACCTCCTGGAGCCTACATCTGGACACCTGAGAGAGAAGACAGTGACAGGGAGCAGTCAGCAAGAATTTACCAAGGGTATTTGTTGCTGCTGGAGAAAGAGTCTCTGCAGTAAAATTCTTAATCCAAAGAATTTACACTGTGTAGAAAAAAATGAGGAATTCAACTGAAGTAAACACAAATTGAACGACATGATATTTGTTTCAGCTGTGAAATGCTTACTTTTAGTCAGAGGTTGGGTGGTTGGAAAGTGTGAGCCAGTGCCAAATTTTTGTGACTCCCAAGACTAGATCATCTGATTTTGCATTTATTCAACTGAAAAATTATTTTACTTTTGCTGCAGAAAAATTTTTTATCCTTTTTTGTGGCAGCTGTGTTATGTGGGATGCTGAAATATGTGCATAATGAATAAATTCTTAGGGATCATAATACACAGGATGTCTCTTTTGCTGCTTTCTATCCATCCAGTTTTCCTGAATACAATGAATGATCATTCTATGGAATAGTCAATATGTACCATCCTAGTAGCCACTCACATTTCTATATAGTCTCAGAAAATAAAATGCAAACTGCTTTCCCTTATTCCTCTTATTGCCCAAGAGCTCAAAATATATCATTCAATAAACTACATTTTTTTGTAAAGGTAGAGAAAGATCCAAAAGAAAAGATCTGTAATAATAGTTTAGATTCCTGAATATGTGTTCCTCCTTTAGTGTTCCCAGAGTCTTCAGGATGATTGACTGGAAATACAAAGCCTGATTTTCAACCAGTGGGAGTCAGTTCAGCTCCTTTAAGGACCAATCTATGAGGCAAGGGGCCTCTGGGTGTCAGGCTCAGTATAAATGCAACACTGAGAACCTTTGAAAGTGAAATGCAGTATAAATGAAATTTATGTCCTTTTATGAGCTGATACAAGACATGAGAGAAGGACTTCCCCGTTATTAAGAACTGAAATAAAAGTTAATCACACTTCCCAAATAGTTAGCTAATAAATAAAAAAAAAAACCCACACTGAAAATTACATTACTCTGAAGCAGAAGAATAGTATGGAAACATACATGATATATTTAATAATTCTACAGAGCTTCCCTAAAGCAGGAAACAATAACTAACCTTTCAAGCCCTGCCTTTCAAATATAAAACCAACCAATTTCTCAAGTATCAGCCAAAGCATCTGTGGAAGTAATGTTAGAAAGAATGAAGAAACAGTTTTACCCAGTGTCCCAAGAGAGAAATAAGGGAATAATACAAAGGAAAAATTCTATTCAGTTTCGTTAAGAGAAATTGACTAATTTTTTTCCAGAATAAAGTCATCAACTTGTTTATTTGGTCCTTTTTTATTATGCTTTTCACAGTACTCATCACAAATCTTACAAATGCAGTCTTAGTCTCCCCTTACTATTGCAGTTACAGAGATGTATAATTTGAGTTCATAGCAGGTACAAGTCTCATTGCAGCCTCATCTTATGGAACTCCTAGTGGGAAATAAGGCCTTTAGTGATATTGTTTAGGAATGGTATTCTCCAGTTTTGTGCTCCCACTAAAACCATGCACTGCTCGCTTCCCCCTCCCCGCTGTTGTGTGCTGGAGAGGGGAGCTGGGGACGCAAAAGGCAAAGACCACAGGTTGAGATAAGCACAATTTACCGGAAATAGCAATGAGATAAGAAAATGAACAGAAATAGCAACAATATTAATGTTGCTGTTCACATATAAAATGCTCACCCACAACCATGACCAGAAGAGACCTCTTCTCCCTGGAAGAGACTCCCTTCCCCCAGTCCTGGCAATGACTTGAGGTGTTATAGAATAACTTCTGGGTTCTGGCCGTGCCCCTCCTGGCTACTGCAAAAATTAACACTGTCCAGGCTGAAACCAGAATAAATGTGAAACAAGTTAACATCTTTTTATTTTCTTCCTTTCTTTCTTGTCTTCCAGTTACTGAATTCCCAGGTTCTTCATCTAAAGTCTGTCCAGGCATAGTTTGTTGTAACTGGGGCCTTTGAAATGGCTTAGAGAACAGGTATATGACCTGAAGATGAATCTTGACATGGTAGAAATAGCTGCAGCCATTATGATTATGAAATAAAACTTACTAGCTGAAAGAACAACTACCTATGGAGACCATTATAAGAGACATGCTGACCTCAGTTTTGTCTTCCTACACTGTCCTTGAGATCTCTTCTTGAGGTAAAATTAAGCTTCCAAATTTTTAATTAGAAAACTCAGAAGCCCTTTAAGAAAATACTTTGGGGGCAGGAGTTTCAGGGCTAGTATAATAAGCTGTTTCACATCCTCCACATTGAAACCGCCTCTCTGAAACTTTTTATACCTCAGTTGGAGATCTTTTAAGCAGAAAACTGTGAAAAACCTCCTTTTTGGCTGTGCAAGAAAGCACCTGATGGAGATTGGACAGTCACAACAAAAAGAATTATTGCTAAGTGAAACATATAATTTCAGAAGCTTAAAAAAAAGAAAAAAGGGAAAAAAACAGGCCCAGAAGCACTGATTAGACTTGCACATCCAAGCTTATCTACACCTCTTGTGAAATAGATATTGTCTTAGCAGGCACGCTTTCACTACAGAAGTGTATAATATGTAACCACTCTTAAAAAAACCCTCCAGACTATCTTTAATCAGGTGCATCTGAGCATGATTTAAAGGAATGAGTTACCAACAAAGTGGGTGGTTGCATGTGGGAAGTGAATGAAATTATTCGGCAGTGAGGAGTTAACGAATACTGGTGGGTGTTGCTATTTTTGTTTAAGGCACACTGAGTTGCTGTTAGTATTAATACAACCTCCAACTAATCAGTTGCTTAGTCTTTAACCATTACATGGAATTAGAAAAAGTGTCTTCTCAGTCCCAAAACTAGTTCAATTAAGTTGCTTACAAAATGAACTACAATCTGGCTTTTCTGATCAACTCCTTCACTGTACAAGGTTGTTTCACAATATAAACATTCCTTATGAATCTTCTCCCTGGAGAAAGAAATGGGTCCCTATCAGTAATAAAATAAAGATTTAATATACATAAAATCTTGTATTTCTGCTGTATTTTACTGCCAAAAGTATAGGCAAGTGTAAACCCCAGTTTCATTCTGTGATGCAAAACACAATTGCCCACTTTTTCTTTTGTAGTTTGACTGTGTCAAAATAGCCTGGCTTTAACTGTTCATCTGAGGAGTGAAAGATGCAAATGAGGCTTCCTCTGCAGATCAGCCTTCCTTATAATTTGATACCTTTTTAAAAAAATCTATTTTGTGATTATATAGATGAAGTAAAGTCAAGAAGTCTAACAGCAACCATTTCAAAATCACTGCCTGTTATTTCAGTTCAGCCAATTCCAGCATGATTCAAGATTCCTAAGCATATATGGGACATAAGTTTTGCTACAGCAGAACATGCTTTGAAGTCAATGTTTGAAGAGCATCACCACTTACAACAAGAGATCAGCAGGGGTAGCTGAGAAGTCTATGACGCTTTCCAGTCAGAAATGCACTTGGATATTTCATATTTCTGCACAATTTCCCTGATGTGGCACACCAGACCTGGCATCACTGGAACATGGTTAATTATTGTTTAAAATGCTCTAGGTTTACTAGCACATGGCTCTGGAATAGCCTAGAGGCATCCAGCTTCGTTAGTTTCCCAGTGTCCCCTGGCATGCTGTCTGTGCTGTGCAAACGCCTCTCAAGCAACCATGTATTTCCTGGAAACCAGGAGTTGCCACATATCTCTTGTTCCCAGACCACCACCTAACTGATCATAGCCACTGGGATTCTCCCCGGGTGTTGGCAATTCCCTTCTGCACAGTGAGGATGGCCTTCCCTCTCGATAGCCATTACTGCAATAGTGGATATGAATTATATTACAGTTTCAAAATTTCTCTGGCTTTGTCATGGAATCCACCTACCCAGAGCCTCCACTGCAGAACGACAACCTATATGACCTCTAATCTTGCAGGCTTGGGAGGTCTGTAGTTGCTGCAAATACAGCTATAAACTCATTGTCTAACACTTACACTTTTCAGGAGGTAATATTTTACCTAAACCTGTTGGAAAAAAAAAAAAACAACAAAACATTTTAAAATAAAAACTAGAGTGAAGCATTTTTTATAACATCCATTTTCGAGAATAAAATTATAAATCAGTGCTGATACCGTGGGAGTTGCAGAGCTTGTCCTGGGTTATGTATGGGAGTTTCTTTTCTTTTCCCTCAACCGAGAAGTTGTTTCTGCCTGTATCTGCATTGGAAGCTGTAGGGTTGGGACACATCAATACTTGTGTGGTTGTAGAGTCACAGTGTAGAAGCTCTCTTTCTCAAATGACACCACCAGAGCAGAAACAGTACATTTGGTTGGTACTTACTTGGTTGTTCAGACATCAATTTCTCTCTCACTTGACAAGGCAATAGGATAAAACTGATCTTCCCCTAGATACTGAAACACTCACTGAGAATCTGTGGTAGGTGCCTCAGCTGTTTTTCTGCAACTCTGTGTGAAGGACTGAGAAAAAGGAGTCTATTTGATTTGCATAAATTAACTGCCTTTCACAAAGGCTTAGTTGTGGGGTTTTTTCTCCCTGTTGTATCTAATAGGAAAAAAACCCCCCAAATTACACTGGTTGAACACTGAAAGTGTGTGAATGAGCGTGACTTACCAGGGACCAAGATTCTCAAAGCAGACAATCCACTTTGCCTGCTCTGTCTTTCTGTCATTGGACTATTTAAAGCATCATACTTGCATATCAAAAGAGCCTGTGAGTCATGACAGAACTTCTGAATCACAAAAAGTCTTGCTTGTGCCATGGATAAAAAAATAGCTTCACTGTGAATGCTAGAAGGCAGCAGAAAATTGAATACCTGTGTCTATGTGAGTAGATGTCTGAAGCGGAACTCCTATACTTCCCAGGAAGCAACCTGCTACTTGATAATTGCAAGGGTCACAGAGTGGACCCGTAGATATTGATAATATCTGGTTTAAATACAGGTAGCATGTCCTGCATTCTCCAATTCATGAAGGGATGTGAGAAACCACTTAAGATATTGATGATATATTCTGCTTCTGTATACAGACTATTCACATTGGGAAAACTGGAGCCTGGAAAAGAGCGGATAAAAAAAAACAACAATGTCCTGGAAATGAAGGGAGACTCTGGAGATTAGAAAGATGAATACCAGGGGATGTCCAGCATCCTTAGCCAGCAACACACAAGACACGTAACTGTCCGAGGTGACAGAGCAGGAGACTACATGACATCCTGCCTGATCACACTGGGTCAGCAGTGACCTCACTGCTGCAGACTGAGGTTGACAGATTGGGAGTTTAATGCTGCAGGAAGTGAGGGTATAAGTGCATGGCTCAATCCCCACATCCTTGATGAGCTGTCATTCAATATGCCTCATCTGGGAAACCTTGACAGGTTGCTTCATATTTTTTAATTTAATGATTTTGAAAGAATTTCAGAACAAAGATTTACAAATGTGTGCCAGCTGATGCATACAGATGCTTGAAGTAGAGACACCATTGCTCTTTTTCACAAGCATTGAAAGAAATGATGAAAGAAAAAAGCACAGAAAGTATTTACCTCAATGACTTTGAGTGTTTTTTTCTCTTAAAAAAGATTTTTCTGCTATAGTGGAGTGATAAAATTCAAAGCAATATTGAAAATATTAAAAAAGCTTCAGACTGGATATTTTGTCAGAAATAAAACAAGATGGGGTACCATACACAGTCTGCTGTTGACCACCCCACTAACTCATATGAGAATGAAGACAGACCTCTAGCCATACTATCCATGTGGAAGGATATTACGCATCTCCACTAGAATTGTGAAGATACTGATGCTTGATTCTATAGTCTTCCTACCAGCCATTTGAAAAAATACAAATTGTTGTTGTTACACTTTGCAAAAGACACAGATAAGAACAGTAGTAAATAATAGAATCCACTTCTCTGATCTGGACATCTTGACTGCTCTGTCTAAAACAAATCATACAGAAAGAAAACCAAATATAAGGTGCATACTCATGAGTGACTAATGTAAGCTGCATTTATTCTGCAGCTAACTGAGCCATAGGTTTGACTGTGGTCTATAATCAAGGCAATATGCCTTGTCAGTGCAACAGTACAAGCAAAATGGCAAAAATGCTGGTTTCAGCTGTATAAATAGGGACATTACATAACCTCTGCATTTGACTTAACCATGATTGTTTCTAGCATATGGCATTCAGTTCTCAATGTCCATGGCAGACACTGAAATCAGACAGAATCCAAAAAAGATGTAAAGAACATTCAAACTGGGAAAACTTGTAGGACAAAAACTAAAATACATTTAGCTTGTCCAGCAGAGAGTGAAGGGATCACCTTGATCTCAGAGAAAGCACAACTTTAATAAAGAGTTTTCCTACTCAATATAAAAATATTTTTTGTCTGGGAATCCAATGTAAAAAATTCAAATTATAAGTAAAATGTCTTTCTTAGGTTTTTTTTGTTTGTTTGTTTGTTTATTTGTTTAGGTTTTTTGCCAGGAAAGGTAGTTATCAATGAAAATAGTTTGGTACATCTTATTGAAGACCATAATGAATTCTCTACTAATGGTAAATTATTAATCAAGGTCTTCCTAGAGATGTTTGAGTAAACATACATAACCTCAGATGTTGCCTGTGGTGCATATTACATAGATCATCAGACTATCAGGATGACAGTTGTCTTTTATTAATATAAAATTTAGCTGCACATATGAATGAAGGGAAAAGCCATGGAACATATCACAGTTTAACAGCCTTGAGTTTAATGTCTTAGCTTAAAACTGGAAAGGAAAAGGACATCTCTTCATATTATTACCATGAAAAATTGAAAAGCATATTTTTTTTAAAAATTGGAGATTTTACTTAAAGTTTAAAGGAAGTCTCAAGAAAACTGTGTATAAAACAGAGCAATCCTTGAATACTGTAAGGTATGAACACTGTATGTCTGAGAACAAACCTGAATGTGATAGTATTCATATAGTAACTTGGGCTGAGGCCAACTGCATGAGGTTCCATAAGACCAAGTGCTGGGTTCTGCCTCTGGGTCACAACAGTCCCCTGAAGTGCTATATGTAGGCTGGGGCAGAGTGGCTGGAAAACTGATGGCAGGAAAGGACTTGGGGGTGTGGCTTGACAGTGGCTGAACATGAGTCAATGTGTGCCCAGGTGGCCAGAAAGGCAGTTGGCATCCTAGCCTGAATCAGCAACAGTGTGACCAACAGAACCAGGGCACAGTCATCCCCCTGTACTGGGCACTAGTGAGGCCATACCTCAACTTCTGCGTCCAGTTCTGACCCTTCACTACAAGAAAGACATTGAGGGCCTGCATCGAGACCAGATAAGGGCAATGGAGCTGGAGAAGGTTCTGGAACACAAGTTTGATGGGGAGTGGCTGAGGGAGCTGGGGGTGTGTAGTCTGGAGAGGCTCAAGGAAGACCTCATCTTTCTCTACAACTTCCTGAAAGGAGGTTGTAGCAATGTGGGCCTGGGTTCTTCTCCCAGGCAACCAGTGACAGGATAAGAGGATAGAGTCTCAAAACACACCATGGGAGGTTCAGGTTGGACATCAGGAAGAATGAAAAGTGTTGTTAAGCAATTGAACAGACTGCCCAGAGAGATGGTGGAGTCATCACCCTGGAAGTGTTCAAGAAACACTTGAAGAAACTACTTCAAGAAACACTTTAAGAAAGTACTGCCTGGATGTGGCAGTAAGTGCCATGGTCTAGTTGACAAGGTGGTGATCAGTTAAAGGTTGGACTCAATTATCTTACAAGCATTTTCCAGTCTAAAAGATTCTGTGTGTGATATGCAGGAGAAAGGCTACAGCATAAACAGGAGTCACATAAAAACAGTACTGAAAAAGTGCTGTTAATTACAATCTAGTCAGTAAATTGAGGTGAAGAAGTAAAGAATGCCAAGCATGATGAAACAATGTTCTTGGACAACACTTGGCGAAAAAAGGACAAGTGATCTTCTAAACATTCATTTACAGCCTCTGCAACGTGTCTTTGTGTCTTGGTGTTTTGCTTTGTGGTAGTATATTGTCTATGTATGTGTTCATAATGCTCCAGTCAGTAAAGTTTATCCACAGCTTTTGCAGACACATTTCCAGCAGAACAATTTTGCCTCAGCATTTCCTTTGGGAGAAGCACTGAGATGATTTTGTGTATTCTGTCAGGATTCTCTTCTGGAGGTGTCAACAACAACATTGGTTATGTGACTGGGTATGTGTCCCTCATGTCAACTTGAAATTCAATAGGAAAAGCATACTATAAAATTGTGAATTGTTATCCCTTTTGCAAAAAAAAAAACCAAAACGGACTGATACCTTCAGAAGCAGGCAGGTACTTAGAATCACATAATGGTTTAGGATTTTTTGACATTTAAACTCATCTAGACCAAGCCCTCTACCACAGGTAGCGATACCTTCCGCTAGTCCAGGTTACTCAAAACCCCATCCCATCTGACCTTGAACACCTCCAGAGATGGAGCAACCACAGCTTCTCTGGGAATATGTTCCAGTGTCTCACCACCATTACAGGGTAGAACTTCCTTCTTATGGCCAATCTCAATTGACTGTCTCTCAGTTTAAAATTACTACCCCTTGTGCTATCACTAAAGGCCCTGGTAAAAATATTTCTTATAAAAAATAATTATATAAAGTATATGTAAGGAAAATATGCATTGAAAAGCCACAATAAAATATCAGCTGGAGTCTTTTTTTCTCCAGACTAAACAATCTCAACTCTCTGTCTGTCTTCACAGGAGAGGTGCTTCAGTCCCCTCATCATCTTCATTGCCTTCCTTTAACAAGTCCTTGTCTTTTCTTTGCTGGGAACCCAAGAGCTGGATGCAGTGCTGCAGGTTGGGTTTCACAAGAGCAGAGCAAAGGGACAGAATCCTCTCCCTCACTCTGCTGGCCACACTGCTTTTTATGCAGCCCAGCATACAATTGGCTTTCAGGGCTGAAAAAGCATGCAGCAGATTAATATCTAAATTTTCATCTACCGATATGTCCAAGTCCTGCAGGGCTGCACTCAATTCCCAACCTCTGCTGATGCTGGTGAGTGCTCAAATCCAGGTGCAACTGTGTATTGTTGAACATCATAAGGTTCACATTGTCTCAGTCCTCAAACCCGTCAAGATCTCACTGGATGGCATCCCATCCCTTCAGCACATCAGCTGCACCACTCACCTTAGTGTCATGTGCAAGCTTGCTGAGAATGCACTCAATCCACTGTTTACGTCATTAATAAAGACACAACTTTACCAGTGCCAATACAGAACCCCGAGGGACACCACTTGTTATGGATCTCCTTTGGATACTGAGGCATTAATAGCAAATCCTTGGGTACAGTCATCCAGCCTTATCCATCTTATCCATCTAGCAGCCCATCAATGAGGCACATCTCTCTAATTTACCAACAAGGATGTTGTGTGGGACAGTGCCCTTAATGGCTTAAGGCTCCCCCCTTGCATACTGGCATGATTCAAAGTGTTGATCTGCTGGAGGATAGGAAGGCCTTGCAGAGGCATCTGGACAGGCTGAGACCAATGGCATGAAGTTCAAGCCGGCCAAGCGCCAGATCTTACACTTCAGTCACAACAACCCCATGCAACACTGCGGGCTGGGGACAGAGGGCTGGAAAGTGGCCCAGGGAAAAGCACCTGGGGATGCTGGTCAACAGACAACTGATCATGAGCCGAAGTGTGCCCAGGTGGTCAAGAAGGCCAATGGCATCCTGGCCTGTATCAGAGTGGTAAACAGGACTAGGGAAGTGACTTCCTCCTGCACTTGATACTGATGAGGCTGCACCTCAAATCCTGTACTCAGTTCTGAGCCACTCAATTCAGGAAGGACTTTGAGGTGCTGGAACAGGTCCAGAGAAGGGCAACAAAGTGGGTGAAGGGTCTGGAGCACAAGTCATATGAGGAGCAGCTGAGGGAGCTCAGGGTGCTTAGCCTGGAAAAAAGGAGGCTCAGGGGAGACCTTATCACTCTCTACAACTGCCTGAAAGGAGGGTGTAGCCAGGTGGGGGTTGACTTCTTCTCCCAAGCAGCCAGCAACAGGACAAGAAGATATGGTCTTAAGCTGTGCCAGGGGAGTTTTATATTGCACATTAGGAAGAATTTCTTCACAGTAAGGGTGATTGGGCATTGGAGTGAACTGCCCAGGAAGGTGGTGGAGTCACAGCCTCTGGAGGTGTTTAAGGAAAGACTGGACATGTCACTCAGTGCCATGGTCTCTGTGACACGGTGGTGTTTGGTCACAGGCTGAATTCTGATCTCAGAGATCTTTTCCAACATAACTGACTCTGTGATTCTGTGATAGAAGCTTGATTTGATGTTACCTCTTTCTAGAATTGCATACCCAAGTTGTGGTTACCAGCAACTGAGTTGATGCTAGCTGATGGTCATCCATATGCACCATGTGTCCATACCTGTGTCCACACCTAATGTGTCCATACCTACTATCACATACTTTATGTGTCCATATGTCAACACCTAATACACAATTCCTACATGAATATGTTTACAGATGATAAGTGAAACCAGATTTCTGTAGAAACATCCCAGATTGCCTAGTCTTTACTAAGAGAAAACTGCGTAAGTATAAAACTATGGGAGGACCTTGCTAACAGGCAGAAGAAATTTTTTTGTGGCTTCCTGCATGCAGTCATCATTAGTTCCCTTCAACCAAGAGGGAAACCATGGCAAACACAACAACTGGTGCCCACAAGTAGACACGGTTTTTCTTGAAATGTAGACACAAGACAAATCTACAGCCAAAATAACAAACACCACCCAGGAAATTTGAATGTGCAACTCAACCTGTTCAAATTGTCGACATAAACACATTTGTCAGGTGCCAAAATGGCACTTGCAGTACTTTCAGCTTATATCATTGAGAGCTTAAGAGTCAGCAAGAAACAGTAATTTTATGAGAAAGACTTACATTATCAAACATCCTCTGAAAAAATAAGAAAATGTGGACAAGAACAAGACTAAGGAAATGAATACAGAAAAGATTAAGGCCTATCTACATCTGTAATTTTGAAACTTTAGGCAACCATGGTTTTTTTACATCCAGAGGGTACTGACCAGTAGCCATAACACTTCTAACTAGGCAGACAGCATCCCATGAAATCCTGTAAGGAAAGGGTGATGTCAGGAAGTGTTAGTGAAAGAATGAACATTATGATCAGCCTTTGATGAAAATTCCACGTTTTCCCACTGGTCACATGCATTTGCCTTTTGGGGAATTGAGGGGGCTTTTATCACCTTTTCAGAGTGAACTGGGATGAATAATACTGACATGTACATCTACAAAATGTTGCTTCTTTTCTCTCATCTTTTCTCCTTCCCTCCCTTCTCTCTCCTTTAAGAGGAATAATTGGGAAGTTGAAAGTATTGAATACCTCAAATAAGAGACTACAACCCTTAGTTGGCTTCAAAATCCTGTTTTGGATGCAAAGAAGGAAGTTTCTGTCAACAAGTCATAGAAATAAATTCCTTTTCAATTCTAGAACTGGTAATCCATAAAACTAGATGAATGTGAATAAGTAAGTTAGCTAATTAAGTGTAAATACATCATTATTATCAATGGAATTCAATAAGTGATTTTTTTTTTTAATTTTCACAGTTTATATATTTATGTTTTAGTATCTTCTGGAATAAAGTGATGAACAAATAATACTGTGATATTATTTCTATATTTCTAATAGACTTCCTTCAACCTTATCACAAAACTTTTCATGAAGATTTTGCTACTTTACTGATTACTGGCACACTTGAAGAGATGCTTCAAACATCTTAGAAATGCAACTGCTGGTCAATACATTGCAATTATTAAATGATATTACAGGAGTAAGTTTGGATGCATGGGCTATTAATTACATCTGTGAATTACATTATTCATCATGGTTCAGAGTTCAGAAATAGCTCAAGAAGAAAATTAATTCCATCATTGGTGGAATTTGCTCCTTGATAATGCAGGAAAAGTGTTCATGTGTGGATAGCAATAAAGCAGAAATAAACTGTAACTTTTCACTTTAATTTCTTATGACAATTTATTTGTGACTGCATGTCTAAAGTGTTTTATCTTCTGCTAGCAATGCAAAGTTGGGTAAATCATCACTGATAGTATGTTAGAGATTATTATTTGGTTTTGTTTGTTTTAAGCATGAAAATGAGACTAGCAACACACAGTCTTTTTTGAACAGTTACCTACAGTGGTTTATGATATTGTCATGACCAGAGATCACCTGATCCTATTCTATTATGTGTGTTGGCTCCACCATGCAATGTAATTCCACAGATAAAGTTCAGTGAAAGTTCTCAGGCAATAAGTCATGTCCAATTCGATTCCCATAAACCTCTGTTAACAGCAGTAGACTCCCAAATTCTACTGTATTCTCTTTTAACATGATCAGAGGTAAAGTCCACCAAGCACATTGATTCATCCTTTGTGTCTTGTGGAAAATAGAAACAACTTTGCAAACAAAATCTTTTGACATATTTTACCCATTCATGCTTGTACTTCTAGTGAAAGATGAGTTCTACTGATATTTGTGTACCATTTCCTATGTATTCTTAAGAACTTCTCTGGCTTAGTTAATAGACTTCCTATTATGAACAAGGCTTGGCAGTAAAACAGAAAAACTTAATAAGTGTAAGAACTACCATCAGCCAATCTGTGCTTCAGTTAATTATGTGAGCAAGCAGAATGTACCATCTCTAAATTCTAATGATGGGATATTTTATGGCAGTACTATGTCAGTACTGGCCTCTTTAGGAGACAGAAAGCATCAGAAGGTAACCCCAGCATCCCCGGCAGCATCTGAGCCTTGTCTTCCCAACTTTGTAGACTTGAGTACCAAAGGCTGAAAGCTCTAGCTGGGACCTGCAGAGTGAATACCCATGGTGATAAATGACAAGGAGATTGTGTTTATGATCATTGTTTCACATTTTTTTGGATATGGTAATTTTCACTTTTAGATGGAGTTGGAAAAATTAAGTAATGTAACATATTCTGATGTTATGAATTTTTGCAGGAAAATGAGGTGTCTGAAGTAGCCTGTGCTGGATTAAAACCTAGCTCCTAACTTAATTTCTCACTCAAGAGTAGGTATTTATCATGCTTCAGTCTTTCTCCCCCTTTCCACCCTGAATAATCCCAAGGACTGATTAGCTGCATAATCAGCTCTTTCTTATACACAAGAAGATCAACTATCAGCAGATAAATCAACTGTAATTTTTTTCTCTCCACTTGCTGAGTTGCTATGTTACAAATTATGGACAAGGTCCATTTTGGTAATAAACGCTATAATAACATTCATTACTAGACCAGAGTAATAATTCTTGTACTCTGGTGCTCAGCCCACACAGGCACTGACCTCAACAGGCTCATGACAGATGAGTTTCTGGCTGGTGGCAAGTACCCCGTCAACTACTTTTTGAAAGCAGTGGCGAGAAGCAAGTTTTCTTATATTTCTCAGATGTTGCAGGATCAGCTTAGGTGCTCTGAGACTTTGAAACAAGTAATTGAACTCTTCCTTGGTGCAGTGTGACAAGTGAAGAAAAGATCAGAAAGTGAAAGTGTTAAGGAGAATGAAGGCGCTCTAATTCTGTTAAAATCTGTCCTTGTAGTAGTCTTTGCTCCTAGAAATACATTGACTGATTATTCCTCTAATCCTGAATACACTTGGCTTCAGGACTCACCTAAGGATGCAATTCTGTAATTGCCTAGAAGTCAATATTTTAGAAGACATAGAGAGTCTGAAATAACAAGACAGACTTTTTTTTTTAAACAGTATTAGATCAAAGTGCACACTATTAATTATTAAATGTGTTAACACATAAATAATAATATTAAATGCTACTTAAAAAGCACCCATTGCATAATTTATAAGCATCTATATATCTCTCGCCAGACTCTCAACTATAGTGGGGAAGGAGAAAAAAAAAAAGTTACTCCTTAAGTTAATTACTAGGTAACAGTCCCAATAGAGCATTACGTTTCTATCCCAGATGGTAAAGTGCCCAGCCCATCTTATCCCAGCCAACCTAAACGTACTTCAGTCTTACAACATTTTGGAACAATGTTTGGAACAAGTTTTTCATAGTTGGCCAATGTCTCACCTTGACTCATGCAAGTATCTAGGGCATGCATGTGTAACTGTTGCAAACTAAAAACCAAAAGAAAAAATCTGGGAGGAGGAAAGGGTCTTAACCATTCTTACACCAGCAGTATTCCACAGTTTCCATGCTTTCCCACATGACAGCTGGAAAAAGCAGAATAGACCTCTTTTTGATAGTTCTTTTGACAATGAAATGATACACCTTCAGCATGTTTGGAACACACTAAAGCGAAAAAAAAAAAAAAGGGCAAAAACCTTAAGCAGTGTTTGTTATTGGCATTTCTCTGTGAAAGTGCTAATGGAAGAAGACTGTCCATATTTTTGGTTTTCTTCTCTTGCATAAATACTGTCTGGAGATTACATCTCACTCAAATCACTGCACTTCTTTTTGTAAGGAAGCAGGAGGCAATCCCTGAGATTTTTATTGGAAAACCGGGGTTGAAGAAGTAAGAGATTCTCAGGAGCAGCCCCCTTCCCCACCAAACACAACCAAAGGGCTCCTCAGGAACACTGAGCTCTGCTGAAAATTATTTTGAACGGCAATGTAGAGTCTTGTAGCAGCAGCTACCTTGGTTTACCTCTCCAGTGTGCTGCCCTAGGACAGCTGTGTGCTTCACTTGATGCAAATCAGGCTAATACAGCTTTTGGCACCAAATCTAGAGCTGTTGTGCTGCCTGCTCCCACCAGGGCAAAGGCAAGTTGTGTGGAGCAGCAGCTATTGTTGGGGAAAGTTGTTTTCACTCCTCTCTTCACAGGAGAAGCCAGTGAATTTACCGCTGCAGGGCTTGGTCCCTTCACCCTATTTCTCCTCTCCACTCACCTTATTATTCAGTAGCAAAACCAATCTTTCTCCCATTTTTTATCCTTCCTGCTGTAAAAGACCATTTTCCTTGCCTGGAGTAGTAGCTTGGAACATAGCTCATTTCACCTGCAGCCTTGACAAACACAACAGCATCACCCTGATAAACAACTTTGGAAGAGGGGTTTTGCAAGTACTAATTGAGAAGACTTTTGGTGCTATTTTAAAAAATATTTTGCTCTGGTCTTCAAAGAAACAGGAAGTGTTACTGTGTTTTAAATAGACTGAACTGCATGAAAGATTTTTATGCCAGTTTCTTGTCCAAACTAGATTAATCTGCAAGCCTTATCATGTGTTTTGTATGCTAGATTCTCATGCCAAAGACACTGGAAATACAATAAAAAACTGCCATGTATCTTAAACCCCCAATTTTATCTCATTGTGAGTTTTCCCAAACTGCAAGGCCTCCCACAAGAATTGCCAATATAAGTAAGTAAAAGGCACTTTCAAATGTCTATTTTTTTGGATGCTCTTTTTTGCCTGACTAAGCTGATCTCAAAAATATGCAAGAATATTTATTTCATATCAATAAATCCAATATTTTTTAAACTTCATTCTAAGCAGCCTAACACATTTTTATGCAAAGATGACTTACCTATAGCGGAATAAAATTAAATTTATTATACTCTTTCCTGCTGTGTTTCTCTCTCCTCCCACCATTAGTCTGGTGAGTTTGTAGGAAAGATAATCTGCCATGCATTTGTATAGTGTCAGCACAATGGGGAGTGCAAAGGTCTTTTAATGATAAACCATGTAATGATAAACTTTGCAATGCAGCCTTGAGAATGATAGTGTCAGTGCCCTTGGTGCCAAGTGCATTTGTCATTTGACAAGCTGATGAATAAAGGTGTTTTCAAACATGAATTCAGAGGACATTAATGGTATTATCCTTGATGCACATACTTCTGCCTCTGTGAAGTCTTATTCCAATACTCTCAATCGTGATGCTTTTAGCATATGTTCATTGTGCACTTTGACTTGGGTTGTTGGAGCAGAATGTTGTTCTGGGGACACATTTCTCTGAGTTAACAACATTAATTTTTCTCTGTCTTTTGTTTTCCTGAGGTTGTTTTCTCTTTTTCTATACATCACCTCCATTGAATGAAGCTGCCTACATCTGGTAGTTCTGGTACTTCAGCTGGCATTTATTCTCTACTTCTACACCCTTCTTAACGTCCAGTACAGAGGCTGAGGACTGACAAGACAGTCTCATATTTGAAGATCTTAAAGGTCTTTTCCAACCTACAAACCCAGTCTATTGTAAATTAAACTTTTGCAAGTGGTTACAGTCCGTAGGTTGGTTCCAAAAATGAGTTGTCAGACGCTTGTAAAGACACCTCAAATCTCTCACCGCTTCCCAGAGAGTAACTAGTACCCCAGAACCCATCGGTCATCTCTTCGGGCGTTCGTGCCTCTTGCACGGAGGAGGACATATCACTGGAGTGGGGGGGATCAGCGGTGGGGAGGCCGAGGGTTTGGGGAGGACATTCCCGTCAGCATCCCGCCCGGCGCCGTCGGGGGAAGGCGAAGGGTGCGGCCCGGCCTCCCGCCCTCCTCGCGCCGAAACCACTCTCTGAAGAGAAAGTCACCAGGGGGTGGGGAAATGGTGACAGCTACAGGAAGCCGGCGGCGGCACCGGGAGACACCGAGGGGAGGCAGCCCACGGGGTGGCAGCTCCCAGCCCGCGCCCGCCGCGCCCGTCGCCACCGCCATGGGCTCCCCGCAGCGCCCGCCGCTCGCCCACGTCTTCAAGGGGAGCTTCGTGCACTCCAGCGCCTCCGCCCCCATGGAGATCCTCCACGGACACCTTCTGGGGGTGGACGATAACGGAACAGTGAGTGAGCGGCTCGGGCAGGGTGTCGCGGACTCCAGCGCGGTCCGGGCGGCGGAGATGCCTGGCAATCCCTGCCGGTGCGCTCGGCAGGGGCAGTGGTCCCCGGAAGCCCTGCTCTCCACGGGGTCTGCGAGGAGCGGTAAAAATGACCCTTTTCGGCCCCGAGTCCACGTTCGAGGGTGGCGAGGGGCAGGGCCCGGCTCCTCTGCTCTGTGGGGAGAAAGCGGAAAATTTTCGCACTCCTGTCTGTCGGGGCAGACGCCGCGGAGAAGGGATTTCGCACTTGCGGGAGGTGGGGGTAACTGGGATGGAGCGTCTCCTCGGCATGCGTCTGTGGTTGGCATTAATCTGCGTTTGGGGTGTGCTGAGTGTTCCCAGAACAGCAGCGTGCCTGGACCTGGCATTCTTTCAGTTTCTCTGGTTTTCTTTTCAGTTTCACAAGCTGTTTTTTTATGCTCAGGTTAGCTAAACAGTGATTGTGAATAATTGCTGTGTACCCACTGCACAGCCGTCTAAATGAGGCGCTTTTTTGGTCTTCTTGTCACATTTCCCCCTCCCCGCCCCCCAATGGCATATACCCATGGAGACTGAGAAAGATGGTGATGTTGGGCATGTTAGTAGTGCGAGCCAAGCTTAAAACAAGCATTGTACTTATTGATAATGCAAGATAGAGCCTGGCAGGTAAGCAATGTCATTCCCTTAACAGTATCACACTTGAAACTCAGTTTCACAGCCCTGATTGTGTAGGTAGACTGGTGATTTCTTGTAGACTCAGTAACATATATGGACACCCCATGTAAAATTTTAAAAACTAGTTTTCTTTCTTGTGGCTAAATAACAGGCTTCAGTGTGTCAGGTTTCAGTCACATTTGAAATCTGTGCAAAGCACATTTTGAACCCTAACAGTGTTTGTTTTCTCTATTCACACCAGTCCATGAGGGCCTGTTTCAAGACAGCCCTTTTATAGCTGTTGAGGAGTCTGGTGAAAGGTGTATCGAAGTCTGTGAGGAGCTGTATTTTGATGTACAGGAGGGGAGTAAAAACTTGCATAGTTATGTATTGGCTGGTGTTTCATACGTATATGAAAAAGGTTTGGCTGGGGTAACTCAGGTGCAGAAGACAGAAACTCATAACCCATCCCACTCTCTTTAATGGCAGTTTCTAGAAAAGTGTCTCTACACAGCATCCATAGCAAATCAAGATTTTTCTAGTGATTGTCTTGAAAAAGAGGTACCTTAGTAAACTACACCTAGGGTTCTGTGCTGTCAGTTACTCTCTCTTTCTCCTATGGAACAAGGATTCACAGTATACTGTTTTCCTTGCATAAATTTGCAGAAAGTTGGGTTTTTTTTAAAATTTCCATTAAAACACTATTTCCCTAAAATAAAAATCCCACCAGAGTACAGTAACAGGCACTTTTATTTTATTCTCTTTTTATTACAAATTCTTGGCATTTTAATATTCCAGGGGCTGATACAGTGAGTATCCCATATGCTTTCTTCCCTTCCTATTACTCATAATGTAGCCTCATGCAGAACAACCACTGGAATCACAGAAGAGTTGGCTTTTCAAGAAGGACACAGTGGTTAGAAAATAACTTATGTTTATTATTAAAATTTACACCAAAACTGCTTCTGTTTTCCTCCCAAAGTAGTAAATTTAACTAAACTGATATCCTTCTTTTGCCTCATGTTGCTGACTCCATCATGGAAAAATCTTGCATGGTCTCTGATACTGTGAACAGGTCAGCTTGTGTGAACAGCTGGGTCCTGTTTTGCAATATGAGCCCCTGCATGTCCCCAAGGGGATGTAAAATCTCTTTCTGCTTTGCCCCAGATGAAAAGGAAGTTTTATGAAGAAAAATATTGCTTTCAGGTATGAAAATCCAAATTATCATCAAGTTAGAAAATTAAGGACCATGTTTCACTGAATGGTTTACAAAGCAGTGTAATGTCTCTCTTGAGGAACAGCCAATGGAAGGAGCAGCATTCTCAGGGTAAAGAAAACAGACATAGGTGCAAAATGTGAGTTGTTATTAAAATATTGGTGTAATTAGCCTAGGTGAGTAGAATATTACGTAAATAGAAAAAAAATATTAAGCTAATAGCTCTTGTGGAAGTAACGAAAAGAGCAAGAGTTGTGGAATAAGGATTTTAAGTATAAGGTTTGATTTAAGCCAATTGGGACAGCATGTGGACATGTGTCAGCTGTACAAGGAGGAAGGTACCAAGGTACCAACATCCATCTGGTGTTCATTGCTCTACCTTTCTCAGCAGGCGGGGTGGTTCCTTTAGCAGCTGGGTCTAGTAAATGTTCTTGTCTCTCATTTAGCCTCACATTTCAGTTTTGGGAACTAGGCAAACAATAGGCATTATGTCTCCAATTGCAAAAATCATTTACTAACTGTGAGAATAGGGAGAGAAGACAGCATATGGGAGGGGAAAAAGGGATGGACCCCTTGTTATGTTCGCCTGTGAATGTCATAGCCAGAAACAAAGTAAGACAGGCACTGTTGGATCCAAACAAACCATGTTTCTTCAGCCAGTATCATTCACTTTCCATTCTCTTGTTAGCAAAATATTTGCACTGTGGTCCTTGGAGACACTCAGGGTTTGCTACGTTGGGGTTGATGCACAGTTTAGCTGACCATCTATGCTTTGATGGAAGAGTTTTGGGCATCACTTGGTATTATAAAGGCCTGAGTTAATTACATGTGTAGGGAGGTCTTTACCCCTGATCTTTGGATGCTTTAGCCCCACTGTGTGTGTAACACATGAGAACTTACAGAAGTGTTTGGACAATTGTGTTAGCAGCCACTGGTTCTGTGTTTTGTGATATACCTTTCCCAAAATGGTAATTATTCTCCTGGACTTCCTCCTTTAAAGCTGAAATTCTTAGTCTTGTGCGCGTCTCTTGACTCTATAGTGACGCTGCTGTAGAATTTTTTCTTGCTTCTATAGTGTTAAGGTGCAGAACTAATTTAAAGTACAGTGCACTTGGTTGGTTACTTTGAATGCACAAGCAAATACTGGAGCAAATATCAGGATCCCAAAGAACTTTAAGCATTCAGTTAGAAATGAGTCTAAAACAAAAGCAATGCGAAACAACTCTTGGCTGACTAAGATGTTCCATTGCGAAGCTTGATTGAAAAGAGTGTAGATGTCTTGCTGATTTATCCATAGTCTCGTTCAACCATAGTGGACCAGGTGTTAGGTTTAGAGTTGATTTCATGTATCCAGCTTCCTTGAAACATATTTTCTTCATTTTTCCATGTTTAAGTATTTTATTTTTCTGTACCCTAAGAGTACATAACAGTCACTGCTTTTCCATGGCAACGCCTGTTTCCATAATTTATCATCTGGTGTTTCGTGTTTTTCTCTCTCTTTTTTTTTCCCTCCCTCTTCACCCATCTCCCACCCAGCAGCTCTAACATTGCTCATTCTGCATCCATTTTGACTTCAGTATCTGAATGACATTTTCTTTATTACACATCAGATATTTCAGTAGGTCTGTATTCCAAGCCTTCAGCATGTTATGCAGTGAATTAAGTTGGCTGTATTTCTCTTTGGAAGGAGGACAATAGGGCTTCTTGTGAATTATTAATGGAGTACCATAATTTTAAAAATTTTGCTAGTATTGTATTTATTTATATGGCATTATTTTCATGTCTTTTTCTGACTAAAAATGTAAAACATCTGCTCTTTAGACAGTGTAAATCATACCAGCCATAATTCATTTAAAAGATTAGGCATTCAATAACTTCTTGTCTACAGTTTAGCAGCCTTCACAGTTTAGCACCCTTCGCTTATTTTTGTCTATGGAAAAACAGAAAATGGTAAATTTCTATGCAAAAGAAACATACACATAAAAAATTAGCATGCAAATAACTGCTAAACAATGCTTTTTTGGTCCTCTTGCTCTTCCTCCTAAGTTTCTTCCTGTTGCCATTTTACAAGTATGAAGTCTTGCCTTTTTTAATGTGTTGTTTTTTGTTTTTCTTTTTAACTGTTGCCCTAGAAACTGCTGTCATGAGAGTGATACAGCCCCTCAGCGTGGACATCTTACCAGGAGCAGAAAGATACTGGTAGCAGGAAGAGTATTCCCTTGAACTTAAGGGAATGAGCTCTTACACCAAGGGAGTTGGAAGACCATGAATTGATTTCTGCAGAAACTGTAGTTAGACAAGAATTTTTGTAAGCTCAGATAGGCAGTCTTTGGCCAGGGGAGACTTCTGAGTCTTCTAAATTGTCAAGGGTTGAGGAATCTTGGATCCCACCGGGAGCCTGTAGCGGGCATTGTGTTCTTAGGTTCCATGATCCCTGTTTCCTGGGGAATTGTCATGCCTGTTATTAATAGACCAGAGAATCAAACAGTTGAGAATTCAACTGCTAAGAGTCATGTTGTAGATTAAAATACCACAGAATTTAAAAATAATTAGGACATATGCTAAAATTCTGACTTGGCAGCAGCAACTTATCATCAGTAGAGTCAATGTTCTCTAGGAGTTTGGCTCCAGATTGTAGGGTTTTATTTTGAAATAAACAGAGATTTCAGCATCCTTTCAGCCTCTTCTGTAATATGAAAATATTATCTACATTTTTGCTCTCAATTTCTTTTCTCATTCTAGGCACTGAAAAAGTTAAAAAAGCCCAACACAAGCAGCAAATTAGAAAATACTTAGTTCACTGTCAGTCAGTTGTAGGCAAAGCAGGTAATTTGACCCCGCTGGTTGTGAATACTGTAACTACATTCCTGTAAGGTTGTTGTACACGTCCTCAGCAGGTGACTATACTGCTAGCATGACGTCACGTTACAGGACGCTAAGGTCTGTGCTGTTCTGCCTGTATATTACCTGAGAAGGAATGAAGTGTTTTATTATTACATGTTACAAGGTAGGTATGGTTATTCACTGGATTATGAGAAGGTATTTCAAACTCATGCTTGAGTTTGAACAAGTGTCTCAATACAAACCTAACACCTTTGTAGTAAGCATGTAAAATTGGTTTTAAGATATAACTTGTTTTGCCTTCACATAAAGCTGATGTGGGATGCATATTTAAAGTACCTATGTTTTCTTCTTTTTAGATTGTGTTTGTGGAACAAGCTGATCAGCTACAACAACTGGCTAAGACGTGGCAATTCAAAACATCTGACATAAGACAACTGAGTAAACAGTATGTGTTTTGCTAAGATTAATTTCAGCAAATGCAGTTTATTCTTTGAGTGAGGTAAAACGAGTCTTTGGAATACATTTTGACATGGAGCAAATTAAATCCATGTAATGCCCATAAATGTAATGGGCTAAACTCCATTTCAGTGCAGTGAGAACTCTTTACCCAAAGATGTCTGTGTTCTGGATGGGACTTGAAGGATGGACAGTCCATGTTCTTTTTGCATTCCTTGGTTTGAGATTGTAGACATGGCTGAATTATGCTGGCTGATGTATACTACAGAGAACAAAATGCAGTATTTAATTTTCAGGCATAATCACTTCTGCGCTCACAGAACTAAGTGCCATTCCTTCTTGAGATTACACTTTATGTCCATTTTGTTAGCATTGAGCTGTGCCTACTGTGAAACTCCACATGTAGTAAATGTAGGTAACACTGACACAGCAGATATGAAACTCATTTTCTTGGACTTTAACACATTCCATAATAAAAAATAATGCAAGTGGAAGATTTAAACCTTCTAAACACAGAGCTTTTGATTTCTTGCTGTTACGGCAGCGGAACATTTGTTTTTTCTTCAGCCAGTCAAATCCCCCAGCTTTATGGTGAAATGAAATAATTTTGGACTGTATCTACTACGTTTTGCATGTAGTAGCTCTGTAAACATCGTGTGGCTTAGAATTAAGAGCTGTAGCATCTTTCTAGTAATCAATTGTTAAAAAGTTTGTATGCTTTGCTGAAAGGATAATCGTATAGTATATATGAGTCATCAGATATTTTCTTCACTTGAAATAGCCTGAGGAAAATTGAAGGTGCTGATAATATGGATCAGATTGAGGAAGACTTTTGAACATTTACAGCCTGCAAGAAACCAGAAGGAAGGGGAACTAAAAAGAGATAAAATTTAGTTAATTCAGTAGTCAGGGAGAAGGAAAGAGAAGTGAGAGAAATGTTATGCGGTAGGGAGTTTCAGCACAAAACAAAATAGTCATAGCAACTTCCTAGTAATGTTGATATATTCATCCCTCTTATTGCATGAACATTACATGGCAACATACATTTTTACAGTTCCATATAAATATGCCTTTCCTGTCAAGATATTGAGCAGAACTTTTTTCACCAGTATCTGTGTCTATGTTTTTAGACACAGGGTCTGTTTTTCCATTAAACTTTGAAATTAATTGATTTTATATATCTATATAGACATATAAATAATATAGAGGAAAACTGGCATATAAAAAGTCACATTTTGTAAATATAATAGTCTGGAAGCTAGAGGCATTTCATATATATCCATACTAGGAAGCAAGACTGTGTATAAATCTCTTTTTCAGGTGGATTCTACAGTGGAGTAATTTTAGTTGTTGTGAAGTCAGTTTGCCTTTGTTTGTTGACATTTAGAGTGAGTCAAGATTAGAGATAATTGGGTTCATCATGCTCTTAGAGTGTTTTTCTCATAGTTAGTTACATGTATTTTGCTATGTAAATGATATTAGTCAACTGCTTCATACCAAAAAATGGGTATGAGTAGAGGTACAGTAGGAGGTAATAGGCTGATGCTGGAAGAGACAGATTAATCTATACTTGCCGTTTCCTGTGGTGGATTTTACTCAAATATACTGTTTAAAACAGAACTACTTCCCATGGAGAATTTTGAGGCATTTTGGATTATTATAATTTTATTTTCTTTCCCTAGTGAATTCTTCATGCCAGGATTGGTTGATACACATATTCATGCCCCCCAGTACTCATTTACTGGTACAAGAGTAGACCTACCTCTTATGCAGTGGTTGACCTCCTACACGTTCCCAACAGAAGCCAAATACCAGGACAGTGGTTTTGCAGAAGAAGTGTACACGAGAGTTGTTGTAAGTCCAGCAAGTGACGTTTTTTTACCTGACAACATTAATTTTTGTGTAATATAGGTATGTCTTCAGAAGGTCAGTAGAAAGAGTAGAGCATGTTTTACTGTCATGGAAACCAGATAAAACCAAGATAGCCACTGTTCCAATTGCTAGGCAAGATTGTCTGTTACTAGTTCCAGTCTCATTCTGTTGTTGCTGGCAATAAAATTCATTTAATCATAAGGTTAACAATGAACTGTTTGTCACTTTTTCTGAATACAATGACCAACATTTAATCTACTCTCAGAATTAGTGCAGCCAGCAGGTTCAGATAACCTCAATACAGAAATAACCAAGCATAGTAAAAAGCAATAAAATTCAGGGGATATTTCCTTTTCTGCTAAAAAATCCTGTATTATGAACTCACCTTTCGCAAAAACCACATGAAAGAGAAGATATGCTTCTCATAGACAACAAATCTGGGGTGTTTTGGAGTAGTAAAGGAAGACATTGCTGCTGCTGGGGTCCTTGTAGTAGGAATGTCTTTCACTGCAGGGGCTTTAATGGAGCCTGTCAGTGGTATTGTGGGACAGAGACTATGTTTGAACTAGACTGGTTCTGAACAATGTAAAGTCTTTGAGATCCACTGGATGGACAATAAGCAACTAGGTCATATTGCCAAGTAACAGTTCTGTCCTATAACTGAAATTTATCCTTTAATATGTGGACTGAAATATCTTCAACAGATTCAATTATTTGGCCAGCATAATTTGCCTTGCATTTGTCTATTACTGTGACAGCATCTGTTGTCAACATAATAACATATCTGAAATAAATAGTTATACTGTTCCTTGCCACACAAATTTAGAAAGAAATTACTTTCTGCCATCTGCCGCCATGAAAACATAGAGGAGCAGCTTGGTCATAAACTCCAGTCTTCAACTGCTTAAAACATAGAGGTGATGTCACCTTCGTGTGCTCCAACACACGGTTACAGTGCAGATTGAGTGACCCTGGCACAGCTAGAGAGCTCACTGTGCAAGGTGAGTCACAACATCATCTGGAAAAGAGCTGCCAGCGAGAGGTGGAAGTTAACTGTGGGAGCCTGAACACAATGGTTGGGCTCTCTCCACGTGAATCAAATACAACAGGGTCAGGAAACATCTTCACCCACAGAAGACACAGAATACCAGTCATTCTGCAGTGTTTGATGGGGCCATTAATAACCTTCAACTGTCAGAAACAGGACTAAATCCACATGGAGCAGATGTTTTTGCATAAGTATCATTGTCCTTTTGAAGTTGTAATGAAAACAGTGGATTTTTTCAAATCAAAGTCCTGTTTCCAGCCAAGATTTTCTATACTCAGCAAAAGAAATAATTTAGATCAAATTTTCCTGCGTTTACCTGGCACCTCATCTTCATGGTCATGATTTCGAAAAAGAATGTTTATAGATTTCATTTAATAATGTTGTTAGGATTTCAGAAGTAGAGAATTCTGAATTTTAAAAGCTAAGAAAGACAAAAGTAATTTGTCTCAGTAATGACATTGTTATTTTTGAGACTCATTTTTGGAACTCTTAAAGATTTTCATTTGAATATTGTAAGGAAAAGACAGAACTTGGCTTCATGTTTGTCAAATAATTAGCTCTAGCCTACCAGAAACATTGTTTTGGATGTCCCCCTTTCTAGCTCATTAAAAAAAATTAAAGAAAATTCTCAAATTACTTGGCAGGCAGAATCCAAAACCACAGTTTAAACCTGTATGTTAGATAGGTAGTCAATATAGTTTGCATCAGTCCCAAGGACAAGAGTAGCTACAAATTTCATCATTCATTAATGTAACTAAAATAGTTGGTAATTTACTATTATGTTCCCCAAAAGTAATATGAAGAAGTGTCAACGACCATTTCCTTTCAATTGGTATATTAGATAAATAATTAGCTCATCATCTGAGCAGCTGTGCTCAGTTTACTTTTACAGTTAAGTTCGTTACTTTGTATTTGGGGACAACAATGGTTTTTGATACATGAAAACCTGACCTGTTTTTCCAGCTAGATCAGGTAGCTAAAAGAAAACCACCACTTTCCCCAAAAGCCTTACTCTGCTAATGCTAGATAAACAGTGCTTCACTGTGAAAATTGGAGAGCCTTTCATAGCTAGGAAATAACAAAAATAACTAGTTGTTTGTATTTCTAAATATAAGTAGGAGTATTTCCAGTTTGAGGGAAGGAATATAGACTGGTTTGTATGCGTTTAGCCATTGCAAAATTTCTGTGAGGAATTTTTTGTATTTATTAACACTCAGACTTTAAAAAGCTATTATGAAATTAAAAATCTATATTTTTACCTAACCAGTTCACTGCACAGTTTCACAATAACTAAATGTTCTTGCAGTTTGGAATGAGACTGCCTGTTCTGCATTTTGGCAGCTTTACTGGTTTGTTGTTTTTTTTTCCAGACAGTTGAAACTGATTTCTTTTTTTAGAGACGAACTCTAAAGAATGGCACAACTACAGCTTGCTACTTTGCAACAATTCACACAGACAGTTCTCTTCTTCTTGCTGAAATTGCAGGTAAGTCTAACAGTGAGTTTTAAGGATATTGTGTGGATCATGTTAATTGAAGGAAACAATGTTTAGGAGTTTCAGACTAGCTAGGGAGCTGTCTTTCTCCTAATCTCTTTTTTATTCATTTTACCTGTCATATTGTGTCCCCAAACCCCACCTGTTACCCACGTTCACTTAAGCACCCTGTCCTACTATTGCTACTCCTTGTCTCTTCACTCCTAAATCAGCCGCTGGCTGAGCTTCAATTAGGTCTGCTGGTGCAGCTCTCTGCTCTTTCTAACCTTTTGTTATATGAGGTTTAAAAAAACTGAATGACAAGTGGCCCAGTTAGTGCATTAATTTCCTGGTACTCTGAGGTTTCAGCTGATAATCAATGTCAAAAATCTTCACACACCCTTTGAAATTGGAGAAGCAGAAGTTGCATTAGAATCTTCTCCTTCCCTTCTGTTCACAGTTGCAAATCACTACTGTTTGAAAATGTTGCAGTTCTTGCGGGGCTGCTCAAGACTCAGACAGCTCCCAAAGCAGAGAAGTTTAATAAGAACCTCAGATTTCATCAAAAATTTCCTAGTCTTTCTGATTTAGTAGGAAAATTTTGAAGCCATTACATTCAACAACTCAAATAATAAAAGTGGACAAAGAGATCTGATTTAGAAACACATCTGACAGCCTAGAATTGAATATTATATGCATGTCTTACACATGAGTCCTGATTTATTCATCTAGCATGGGTAAATCTCAAGGAAGAGGCTAGAACAAGTCTGGAAATTTCTCCCTCTAACTGCATGTGGGAGGCATATTAATAATCTTGTTCCTTTTCCTTAAGAAGAGATGTTTTGCTGAGATCTTTGTGCCTTTTCTCATTGCCAGGTAGTCATCTACTATAGCTATTGTACTTTGATGCTTGTGTTTCTCATCATCTGTTTCACAGCTATTTTTATATACTACCATTATGAATTCTGGTTGTGGTTAAACTACAGTAATCTAGTTCTCATTTATAAAGTTAAGTACTAATGTGGAAGACAGCTCCTACTTAGTCATTGTTTATTTCCTTATTTCCAGTTTTCTTTTTATCCTTAAAAGTCACATGAATGAGCCCAACTTAGAGGTGACAAGAGCATAAATTCTGGTCATCTTAAATGAAGCTTGGTGGGGTGGACTTCATTTTTTTATTTCAGTACAAACTTTGATAATAATGTCTGAGAACTAGTGATTCTGAGACTTACATTCTAATGCATCTCAACAGATAAATTTGGTCAACGAGCATTTGTTGGAAAAGTCTGCATGGATATGAATGAGAGTGTGCCACAATACCGAGAGATTACTGCTGACTCTGTCCAAGAGACAGAAAGGTAAAATGATAAAATTGATGGCATAACCTTTTAAAATAAGATTTTTCATATGTCTGAAAAGTGAATGTGAATCTCTCTAACAGCTTACAGGTGTGAATTTATTAGCAACAGTTTTTTTTTTCTTCCAACAGTACTGTCCCCTACAGTTCTAGCAATTCCTGCATATCCAGTTGCTGCACAACCCAAGCAGCATCTCTCTGGCTTTTCCAAAGAGACGGAGAAACCACAGATCTAGGGTTTGGGAGAATCTGCGTGTTTTCTGACTCCTCTTTTCCCATTCACAACTGTGTGTGTGGAGGTGATGGGACCTGACATATGATGGTGAGGTGGCAGCCGGCTTTTGTCCCCATTAACTTCTGAGCTATTTCCTTCCACCATTTAGGTTAAGGCTTCATTCTAGTTGTAGGAGTCAGCTTTCATATACCCCATTTTAAACATCTCTATTCTATCACAGCACCAGTCAAACTACTCCAACGTGCAGCTCAGAGAATGAAGGAGAATCAAATCAAGGCAATGTTTGTAGTGGAGGAGAACTAAGACTGGAGTATGGCAGCTTACTGTCATATGTTTCTCTTGTCTTTCACACCCATGCTCAGAAAACAATTAAGTAGACATTCGGTTCTTCTCATGGGACTATTTATTGACTTGTATAAATGTTTCAAATGTCAGGCGGAAAGAGAAAACCCCTAAGAGTAATATAAGTATGGCACTTGTGTAAGGTAACTACCTTGTTTTTACAAACCATGCTGAAGGCGTGACAATAAAAGTTAGAAACATTCTAATAGTGTGTCTATTTAAAGACATTTTAAAAACATGTAGTATTAGTTATTGTCACTCTACTGACATTTGTTTTCCTCTATTTAAATCCCCAGCAATCATAATACAGCACCAGTCCTGCCAAACGGGTCCGAAAGCAGCAGAACACCCAGTTTCGATAGTTTTGAAAGCTTCAGAATGATCTAAATAGCTTTCTTTGAAATACCTATCTTGTGCCTCCAACTCAGTCCTTTTTGATTGTTTAATAAGAAATGTTTCTCAGCTTTGGGTGAGAGGTTGCCACAAGTACTTCAGAACTGTCTAGGGGAAAGAGCTGTGTTCTTCTTGGCACCGATGTGAAGCACTTACATGAATCACAGCAATACAATTACAGTAGGATGAAAAAGCTGTTTCTTTAAGAGGGCAACATTTTTGTTGGGTTTTTGTTGTTTGGTTTTTTAAGAATCTAAGAACTGTGATCTGTCACACTGTCAGAAAATGGAGTATAATCATTTCAGTTACTTACAGTTAACCTCCAGAAATATTTATATTGTATGCATGGAAATAAGTACAATTCCATGGGCTTCATACATTAAATTTAAATTCGTCTACCATTCTTTGTCAAAGAGAATTTAATAAAAAGTTAGGGACTTGATATCTAGATTACCATATATGGCACTATTAGTTTTAGTCACCTGCAAAGATGAGAACCTCTGTTCAAGTCTGTTCTTCTGCTACAGAAGACAGTGATTTGAAGCTGAGCTTTATTCCTCATGGAGAAGTATATAAGCCAATAAACTAGAAGATATGTTTGCTAAACATATTTCATCCTATTTTATCAGCTTTTAAACAGCTCACATTGTTCAAAGAATGTGAAAAAGAATGAAAACAGCCATATTGAAGTTTTGGCTTGTCTCCTGAGCATCATATTCTGTTACAGTTTCTGCTCAATGAATATTTTATTATATCAAGTTAATCAGTAAGAGGAGACACAAGTAGATGATACCTAATTCACTTTGCATTTTGTCTCTCAAAGTTAGACAATGGTGGGCTCAAACTCCTTTGGTCATTGCAGAAGTTGAACCCAGGTCTCTCACTTCCATCTGGTGATTTAGGACGAGCTTCAGTCCCGTGAATGTAGCCTCTAGCATTTTTTTCTTTTCCCTCTGAAGATACTTGATAAAATTGATACAACTTGAGTTGTGATCAAAATTACACAGTTTTCTTTCTATAAACTATGACATAAAAAACCACAGAGATCCTGTTCAGAAAGCATCCCAAACTGGCTTTTGGAAGTCACTTTCATAAACTGAACTAATGGGCTTTCAAAGAATTTGCTCCTTCCAAAGTCAGAGGAAGTTTAGTTTGCTCATCTGTATTGTCTGTAGTGACTGCTTGGGGTTTTTTATAGAGGTCTGTGGTAGCTTCTTTTATTTGACAGAGTAAGTAAATCTTTATTTTCCGAAAGGTAGATCATCCATATGCTAACATTAATATAAGCATTTCCAGAAAATCAAGGGTTCTGTAAGTGAACGAGAACATACACATCTACTGTGAGATATGAAATATTGCTGCATCTTTTAAAAAATTGGATTTGAAAGTATTTTAACACTGTAATTTAAATTCATGGACAGGCAAATTTAAGTTTGGTTTGGTTTTTTGTTTCTCTAATATTGCAGCTGTAGCTTATAAATATGTTTTCATGTAGCATATATGTTTTAATGTAGCATGTGCTTGGTTTTCAGGGAGAACTCAGAATAATTACCACTTGTCTAATGCTAAGTATTGCAAATGAAAAAACAATAGTCTGCATGTTCAGGGTCAGATTCAAAACTAGCATCATTTGGTGTCACTATCTTGACTTCATTTTGTTCCCTCTTTTTATTTCATCTGAAAATCTGGCTCAATGTTTTGTAAAAAATTGATCTATGTCTGAAATGTCTAACAGGGTATCCAAGTATATATTTTTTATGTTTTTCATAATTTGTAACATGGAGAACAGATTTATATCGACTTTATTTCTGCCCTTTTTCAGATTTGTTAAAGAATTACTGGAAAAGAAAGTAAGTAGTGTTCTTTTTTGCCTTCGCTTTTGTATTCAGAAGATGCTGTGTGAATACATGAAGTAGTTAATCCTGCTATCCATAGCCATTGTCTTAGTGACAAATGAATAAATATACATCTTTCTGTGTACTAGACAGATATTATCACTCTGAAAAATGTTCTGCTAGTTATGTTGAGACATGGACTTGTAACAGTGTAAAATCAGTTTTCTGTGCTCAGAGCAGAGCAATGTCCTGTGTGTTTGTCTACTGAGTTTGAAATACCTGGCTTCCTAGAATGGACAATTTTCTGTTAAAGAAAGGTGGAATTCAGTGTATCACTCTGTGATATCTAAGTAGACAGACTAGTTAAAGGAATTCTCACCAGAAGAAATCATTGCTTTTTCAGTAGAGTTACAAATCCACTATAAAATTAGTGTTTTGGGTCAGCACATGCCTTAAAGTCTGTTTCTAAAGAAATTCAAGCTTACATTCCTGTGGTAGAGATTTACACTCCAATATTATAAGCAGTAGTACTTTTTTTTATCAGCCTCTAGTTTTCAGTGGCTTCTTTTGACATCCTATCTCAAAATATTCAAGAACAGATGCCTTTAGTTTAATGCCTAAACCATATGTATTACTAGATTAAGTTGGCTAATTTGCAAAGACCCGAGCTCCTTTTTTCTGGGAGGAGCAAGGAAACTGCAATCCAAGTTATCACTTACTGGTTTGTGCAAAACTCTTGCCTCTGACTGGTGGCAGAATTGTAATTGTGTTGACTATTTTTAATAAAAATTTCAATCTAGAGATGCAAGGTATAAACTTCTGTTGGTTTTGGTGTCTTCTTCACTCTTTCCTATCGTGTAACATATCTGATTATACCACTGTTTTTCCTATCCAGGGAGTATAGGAGGTTGTTGCTATTATAAGTAGAGAAGGTTGAACAAAAAAATGGCTTTGATTTTACAGAAGCTTGCAGTTTTGCATCATTATATCTTCAATGGTCACAGAAGTGGGACTTAAAAATATCTGGTCATTCAACTGACTTATTTCTCATCATGCATGTAGGACTGTTAGCAAATATGAAAAAGTGTCCAGTGCTGCTGAAGACTAGTAAAATCTCAGTAACTTGATGAGAGTTCTAATGAAAACAAATTCTTTAATAAAGTTCATTAAAATTGTTGTAAGAAACCCATACTTTAATTCTCTGTTTCTGCAATGAAATGTCTAATGAAAGCAAGGAAATTACTATACAGCTTAATTTGACTTGGCAAGGATGCAGTAAGCAATAAGCAATGAAGAAAAAATGTAATTCCTATGTAAATGCTAGTCTTATGGTTACTGAAATATATATATAGAATACAAATCCCATCTTTTTGTTATTTTCAGTATCCCAGAGTACAACCTATAATAACCCCCCGCTTTGGCCCTTCCTGCACAGAGGACTTGCTGAACGCCCTTGGCGATTTAGCACAGACTCATGATCTCCGTGTGCAGGTAAGCTCTGAGAGCTCTGTGTGCAATTTAAATTGTGGACAGACAGCATGTTGACCATCTGAAGATACCTTCAGGAGAAGCTACATTTCTGCTGCCCTGATCTCAGCATCCATTCTGTTGTAGGCTGGTTCTGTCTTTTACCTTACCATTACATCATGTATTATTTTATCTATTATTTTAACATCTTGCAAAAACTAAGTGGGCCATTGTGTCACGCTACTGGGATGGACACGTGTACCATCTCATATCACTTTTAAAGGAACAAATGGAGCTGCTTCTTTGGGTCCCAGGACCTCTCTGATGATAAAAGAAATCCAAGGACGAGATCTAACGATAGGTTTTGCAAACACTAGTTTCTATGAACATATGTTTAGCACCAGCAGATTGCTCAGAAGATTACAATGCCAGGTTCAGTGCTGTTTAAAGGACTCACTACTATGCATTTTCTTATTGCAGAGTCACATAAGTGAGAATGAAGAAGAAGTCAAACTTGTGGAGAGCATGTTTCCTGCCTACCAGAATTACACCGAACTGTATGATAAAAACAAGCTGCTAACCAGCAAGGTAGCCACATAAAAACTTCCCCACCATAACTTACATTAATCCATATAGAGAATGTGATGGTTTTCTGAATTTACCTGAAAAATCTATATTGTTTTGTCAAGGTCAGTGACATCTGAAGGAAAGTAAGTTTGTTTTATGTTCCCTGTTGAGTGTGTTGGATCTTTAAACAAGCCCACACTGTTACTAATTATTTTAGGGGAGGTGAAAAATAAATATATTTTATGCTCCCTGATTCATTTTCCAAAGGCTCCAAAGAGAATTAGGGCAGTGGGATTGGAAGGAGACTAGATAAAGTTGGTATTGTAGGAACTGGTAATTCTTGGACAGTACCCAGTTATCCCTATATTCCAAGGATATTATCCAGTTTTTGCACACTGGTTTGCCTGAAGGTTTATTCTGTGGTGTTATGGTAGGACCAACTTCATTTTTTCCTATGGAGAAGCAGCTCTGCTGAGTTCTGTTGAGTTCTGAGCATCAACCTCACTTGCAGACAGGTGCACTTGAATGCACTGACTATCCAAAAGCACTCTCATCTCATTTTATCAGCTGATTTTACAAAGCTTTGAGAGTTATACTAGCCTGAAGAATTGAAATTCACTAAAGCTTTATGCTGGTGAAATAAATGTAATATACCTGCCCACTGTAATTACAGGTTGGAGTGCCCATGCAAAAATGAATATGAACAACCCAAGTATAGTCAGAGTACTTAAACATCAGTCAAGTTCATTTAAAAATTTAGGAGAGAATTTTCAGAGGCACAAGGGGCAGCTGGAAGCTCCCTGGGAATTAGCTATGGAACTCCTATTTCTGTGTTTGAAACTGTACCCCACTAAATTACTTGTTTACTCTCCTCTTTGCCTGAGAAATCAATATGGACTGCAGAAGTATGTACACAGTATGAACCTTTGTTTTCTTGCACAGTCTTTTGCATGCTGGTTTGATGTGTGAGTATTCACATATTCATGCTGCAAAAGCATAGGTCTTAATTCTATCAGACTTGTATGACCACAAGTGAAAATGGTCATGAAAGTCATCATTACTGGTGCCTTCTGGAGTCAGGCACCTGGTTGTTTGGGAAAGCATTCTATTAAAGCCAAGCACAGCAGAACCTCAGATGTTGTTTCCCCATCCACCCCTACTAAGACACCAAATCAATTTTTTAAAGCTATTTTAAAAGTAGGGGTTTTTTTGGAGCTGTTGCTGAAATATTTCTTCTTTTTAAAAAACAGTACAGATTGGCAGGGATATGGTTCAGCATCTACCATATGTAGGTCCTTAACTGAAGACATGGCTAGTCTCCTTGCCTTTTCAGCTACATTGACCCTGATGAGTAGAGATGGGATGGATACAGTGCTATTACGAGATGCTCAGTGGAAACAGTCTCTGTGCCATTCTCAATTTTATGTTCAGATTGCAAGATCTAACAGAGCTCTTGTGCTTCTTTTTCAGTGGGCATTTGGCATATGAGGTAATGCCAATTAGATTTGTGCAGAAATAATTGGTTTATGTACTAATAAATTATCCTATCCTATATTTCTATGTTTTGCTTGTGAACTTATTTCTAAAGTCAGCTATGTAGGCTAAGAAATAAAAGTAATTTATCATTTGCATCAAAAATGAGATTATTTTATTTAAAGAATATTTGATCTCTCTCTCCCAAATGCAGACCTTTAGAGAGCCAATTGGAAATATGCTAGGAGTACATGCTTCTTCCATTGTATCTGATGTTTTCCTAGCCTCAGTACTTAATCTATGTGATATGTACAAAATATAAATTGTAAGGTTGCTACAGCACTGGGACAACTGCGGAGTTCTCACTTTTGTTCCTTGAAGCTCTTTGGTCACAGCAGCCACTGCAAGAACAAGCATCCTGTATTCTCATATTAAAAAAATGAAAAAAAGCTAAAAGAATCATTTGTCAGGCACACTGAAGTTAATCAGTTTTTCCCTTGTGGATATTAAGAGCTTCATTCAAGAAGTGCATTAATTTCACTTGATGGTAACATGTGTCCTTTTTGGCTATTTAAAGCAATGCAGCAAAACTCACAGCCACAGAAGTAAATGCAATATTGAGTAAATTGGTGATTCTCTTTTTCTTTAGACAGTGATGGCTCATGCCTGTTATCTTTCTGAAGAAGAGCTGAAACTTTTTAGTCTTCGTGGAGCTGCAATTTCACATTGCCCCAATTCTAACTTTTCGTAAGTTAAAAAAAAGAAAATGAGAATGGTGTATAATTAAAGCTGTTGTTCATGTAGTACCCCGAGTCGATACTACCATTGCAAAGATGGTGATATGATACCTCATTACACCCTAAATGACTCTATAGATTGAACATGACCGTTCATCATCCGCTTCTGCATAGCATGCACTGGACTGATTTGTGGTCTTTAAGTTTAGTTATTGTATCTATCTCTATATCTATATATATATTTCTTTTCTAAAAATTTGTTTCGTTTGACTGTTCTGTTAGTGGTAGAGTCAAGGCATCTCCCTTCCCCCCTGAAGTGTGCTAATGTTTTGGGGAATGGACTATATAGTCTTCTTTCTATTGAGCAGATATGAGGTACTGCATGGTATCCAGCCAGAATAAATAATAAATCAAATCTTGTACACATGAAGGGAGAGTCTTTGCCATAAAATTGCTCTGACCAGGTGCTCTTCCTGAACTTTTTCTGCATATATCACACAGAACAAATTTCTTCTTCCAATCCAGGTTGCGCAGTGGTGTCTTAAACGTGCAAAAGGTTCTTGAACACAATGTGAAACTTGGTCTTGGCACAGGTTAGTAGTTTGCTGTAAAAGTGGTTTCTTCTGGAAACCATTGGGAGATAAAAAAAAAACATTCACCTGTTCATATTTAAAAATCAGCATGGCTTTAACTTTTGGACCTCCTTTGTTTTCCTCACTAGAGTAAGGAAGTCTAGAGTATTGAAATCTAGGGCTGGTCCAAAACTGTTTTAAAAGAAAACAAAAAATTAGTGAAGAGTTTTGTTGCTGTTATGAGCTTAAGCAGGGCTTGAACAACAACTTTTCAGATTTCTGTTTTTCTGTTGTGTTCTGTTCACCTAACTGTGTGTGGGAGCACCTTTATTGGGAATTATGCCTTCAGAGACAGTGTTTAGCAGTAGAACTTGTTGGGTTTACCACGTGTCTCTTCATAACTTTGAATTAAATCTTATAGAAATTTAACATAGGGAATTATACCCAAAACTTTTTTCCAAGAGTCTGATCTCTTCTAGATGTTGCTGGTGGATATTCAGCTTCTATGCTTGATGCTATAAGGAAAACAATGATGGCATCTAATAGCCTTCAGATCAATAAAGTGAATGAAACAGGACTAACCCTTGAAAAAGCTTTTCAGCTTGCTACTCTGGGAGGAAGCCAAGGTAAGAAGAAAATTATTAAAGCTCTTTTTGATCATATGTCTCCCTGTCTTCACAGGAGATTCATAGATTTTCTGACACCAGAGTGAAGTCTAACTATTGGGCAAAGATAATCCTTCAGTCTCTCATACCCATACTAGGCTTTTTAGAGAAGAGTACTCTATTACTGTTGAGAGTTTAATAACAAACTCTTAATGGCTTTTCAGGGTTGTACATTTGTTTTGCAAAGATCTTCAGACTTCTTAGTCATAAGGTTTTAAGTGCTTGTCTATTTATTGTACAAGCTGGAAATTTGTTTTTTCAGCAGCCATCACCAAGAAGAAAAACTGCAATTACTGTAAAATCATGCATTCTATTTGTCATCAGTTTCTAATTTTGCTTGTGCTTTTTGAGCTGTCAGTGAGGCAGTTTGTTGCAAATCAAAACATCATGTAAATCACTCCTCAGGGAAAAGCAGAGAATGTAAACAGGCTGTCCACTATGATTGTTCAAAACACAGCTGCATCCGCAGAATACAGTTATATAGTATACGAGTTATCCAGTTTGGATAATCAGTTTTGTTATAATCAGTGTGCACATACAAATATATACCATTTAAAAAGTTTTAGTGGAACTGGTATGATTTAGCGGAGAGGAAACCCACACATATTATTATTTCAATTAGCAAAAATGAGCTCACTGCCTGCTAAAGCACCGGTCCCAAATCTTTTCAGTGTAACATTTCTGTAGCTGTCAAAAAGTTCCATTGAGAATTGTTACTGGCAGTTTGAAAGATATAGTGAAAATGTCATCAAACAGGTCTTCTCAGGACTGTTTTGAATTCCTGGAATTGAAATGGGGGAAACAGAGAAGACAAAAATGAGCAGGGAACAAAAAGTGTTCCTTTTCCTGCAATATATACTGTTCCACAAAGTGTGAGAATAAACTAGCTGAGACACAGAAAGGAAGACTTATAAAAATCCCAAACTTGTACATGGTTTCCCTTCCCAGCTACTCTTGTGCTTTTTCTATATTAGGTTTCCTTAGTAATGGGTTCATTTTGTATGCTGATTTTAAGCTGTTTTATCCTTACTGAATCACTTTTAAGGGTAGGATATAAATTACTTCCACAAGCTTTCAGTAGCCTGGATACTGAAAATGAAAATTGCAGTAGGAGAAATTTAAATAAGTGATCCTTTTGTTGGAATAATTTGCCTTGTTAAGACTCTTAAACACTTGTCACCCTTTTGTGTTTAATCTAAAAATTGCATTTTGAAAAACCTGAAGGAATATGAGATCATTTTAGTTGAAACTAGTAGGTAATCAAAATATTTCATAATATGTAGGAGTTTAAATGTCTTTAAGATATTGTGATATTCCTGCTACTCACAAACTTCAATGGGGACTGAAATTCCTTTGTCAGAGCAATCTGAAAACAAATGAACAAATTATTTGCAGATATTATGCTCTTTGACAATTTCAGAGTATTTGAAAAATTGATTTAATTCACAGATAATTTCTACAAATTAAAACTATCCTAATTTATTTCTAAAGAGATAAACGGGCCTCTCTTTAGGTATTCTAAGCACTTGCAAGCACCCAGTCCTTGAAGATGAATATGTCGGTTTTCAGGGCACGTTGACCTGAGAACCTGTGGTTGTAATGAAGCTTTGAAAAAATAAAGTTAAATAATAGGCCACAAGCTAAGCCTTACAAGTAGATATGAGGCCTTAAGATCTGCCCATGATTATTTTTCTACACCATATTATTCTTTGTTCCTGCTAATTACAATTAGTTATCCTCACTGGACACCTCTTTTGTTATCATATTACTATATATTACTATTGTAATAGGCCTATACAACCTTTCAAAGTTGGTTAAACTGTTTAAAAAATGCAGTCTAATAACTACCTTAGCAAGGGGAGTGTCATTATATACTTTACTGTTTCTCTGACTTAATTTCATTGCCCTGTTTGGAGTTTGAATGTTTTTGCAATGTAACCAATTGTTTCTTAAATTTATTAAGAACTCAGGTGCTAACACACTCACTATTCAATTTTTTGGGAGTTTTCCCTTCTAGTCACCTAAATTCTTGTTGTCTTATGAATATTTCAAGTAAGTTGCCAGGTAGTTCTACATGGCGGAAAGAGGCTGGTGCTGAAGATGTGTTTGTGAGCTTCTTTTCTTCCTCAGCTCTAGGACTAGATGATGTGATCGGAAACTTTGAAGTGGGCAAAGAATTTGATGCACTACTAATCAACACGAAGGCTTCAGATAGCCCTTTTGACTTGTTCTCTGCTGATGATTTTGAGGTAATCAGAACAGGACTGATGATTTAAAAAGTTAACAGAAATGATGAGGGGAATGTCCACAATACAGACAGAAAAGTCACTTGGGAGTTATTCCAGTGACAGGAATTGGGTGTACTACACACCTGCTGTCAGTGCTTCAGCCTAGAGGTTCCATGCATGTTTTTCTGCAGAATCTTTCTGACTCCAGTGACAGTCCCATAACACCATGAGCATACATGCATGTAGTATTTTTAAAGCATGTTTTATTAGCCCAAGATGACAATTAGAGTTATCTATTTACAGTGATAAATGGCAGCCAAGAAAAAGCAATTTAGTTTCAGTCAATACTTGGAGTTCTGACTGAAAAGTGGCAACCTGTTCCCAGAGAAAGGTTAGGTTACCTTTTCTACATTGCTCTTATAAAATGAAACAAGCACTCAAGATGGCTAACTTGAGTTAAAAGAACAGTTATGTTAACATTAAAGCAGTGTTGGCTTTATGGTATAGAAACACCTTCTCATGCAAAAACCCTCTCTGACTAAAAAAGGTAATTAACAGTAGTTACTTGAATTTATAAATGTGGCCAGACTGCCTGGAAACAATTCCAGTTCCGTAAAAAGCATTATTTTTCAGTTTAAATCTCAACCTTTTAAGCTGTTATTGGTCCTTAGAACTTACAAATGTTTAAATTTTGTCTTATTTTCAAAAAGTAAATTACGTATGTTAAGGTTTGATTTCAGTATTACTAGGAATATTTGGGAGAACTGTTTTTATCAGTTCTTTCATGCTTCAAATAATTATGATCTGGGACAGCAGAGATTACTTTCTGAATTTGTTTTCTCACATTTTGTTATAGGACACTCTCCAGAAGTTCCTGTATCTAGGTATGTTTTGGTTTTCAACTCATGCAGAATTCTCATTTCCTACATCAAACGCTGTCTAAATTAATGCAGGGATTAATAATAAATTTATTTATATATAAGTAAGTATACATTTGTTTGCAGTAATTAAATATATTTATTCAACTAATATAAATATTAACATGACCCTGATAATTAGTATTAATATTTTACATTAATAAATAAAAATTGACTTATATTTATTTGTAAATATGTCTGGGCACTGTCCAGACCAGGGCTGTGCTGCCACTGTGTTGTGATGTTGAGGTGTCTGGTGCCAGCTCTGGCCACAGCTGTGTCATGGTCTAACTAGACTTTTACCTTTCTGAGGAGTTGTTTGGGTCAGGTGAGATTTTTTGCTGGTTGGTTCCTGAGTCAGTTCAGATACTGTGCAACAAATCTTTATCTGTACAGATACATAATATTTTGAGGGTTTGGATCTCCTGAATATACAGAAAATCCATGATACTATTGCAGCAGCTGAATTCTGTCTATTTTTTTTTAGAAAACATGGGTTGCTAAAACATTTATTGATCTTTGTGGACTATTTCTCTCCAAATGGTCTTTCTTAGTTCTAGGAAAAGGTCCTTGCAAATGATGTGTTTCAAAATTGATTTTGTGAACAGCATAATTTTCATTAATTAAATCAGTGCATATATTTATGGGCAAATCTCTGTTTTGACCATGTTATTTCAGGTGATGATCGGAATATTTCTGAAGTGTATGTGGCTGGAAAGCAAGTGGTTCCTTTTTCAAGCTCTGTATAAATCTATTTCCCTTCTGCAAAACACTCTGCTGATCATTCTGCATCTGATTTTGGAAAAACCTGATCATTAGGAACGACACCTCACTTTTCATTAATGTTATAAAACTTGCAAACGTTGAAAATTTTGTTAGACATTTCAATAATTATTTTACCAAAATTTTCATAGTTCTAGAGAGAATGGCTATTTAAATATCTCTGCAAAAATAGCGTTTGTGCATTAATAGAGGATTTGATAAATACCTTATTTAAAGAGGACACCTGCTGTTCTGTTTAATAATAGTATAGAAAGCATTATGTGGAACAATGAGATGCTCATTGTCTATAGGAATTTCAAAAAAACCCCAGTGTTAGTAAATTGATTTTGCAGGTAATGAATATTATGGAAGAATGCAATTTCCATGATATTATCATCAAGTATGGAAAAAACAATGTCATTATGGAGAATGTAGAGTAGTTTTCAGTTTTTCCTAGGAGCTTTTTTAAAAAAAACATTATTTTTAAACATTATTTTTAAAGAGAAGTTAAGTAAGAAGTGTGTGTTTATAAATAAATAAGGGTCCTCATCAAAGGGTTCAGAGTTGTCATTTGTAGTCAGACACTCCATTGAATTACCTTGATCTGAGTGACAGCTGGATGAAACTTCTGTTAAATTAGAAGCAAGAACTAAAATATCTCTTCAGGCTACACAATGGCAAACAAATTAAGAGGGTTTTCTGGACTAGAGGGAGTGCTTCATCTAGTTCAACATCCTGCAGAATCTTCCCAAACTCATTTGCTCCTGACTGTTTAGACAGGATGATATGATGTCCCTTCTCCTTTCTATAAGGGAAGTGAGTGCATTTTAAAAATTTCCAAGAGAAATGGTCTCTTTCTGGCCATTACCACCTTTGACTTGAGGTGAAAATCACCACTGAAAAAGTCAGCTCAGCTTTTAATGTGCTCTTTGCATCTTTCAATGTGGCAGCCATAATTCCAGCCCTGTACAATTCCAGGATTCCATGTAAAAAAATATGCCCTTTTTGTTATGGAAATCTGTGTGATTTCCTTTCCTAAAAAGGCATATTTCCCTGCTTTTTATCAGAGCTTTTTTTTTTTTTTTTTTTTTGAGATTTGTTTTAGGAGGGGATTGCTTCTTGTTTCTCTATTACCATTTCAGGGTCATTAGAGATCAATATTGTATTTAGATACTGTAAACATGTGTTGAATATGGTTTTAAGGTCTGCTTCAAACTTCTTTGATTTCACTAAGCCTTGTTTCGCACTTTTATCTCGCTGCCTGGGGATATAGGACTTACCTCTGTTCACAAAACAAGGGAGGTCACTGCACCAAAGTTTCACTTCATGTCTACTTCAGAGAGAGTGCTTGGCCCAACGTCACTCATAATGTTCTGATTTTAAAAGCATTTTCAAAGCTTATATATTGTTATGATTATGCCTACATGAGGCAGCACAGCATTAAGGGGAAGTGTAACATCTGCTTTGGGCACTTAAAGCAGTACAGTCTGTTCAGTGTGGGTTTTTTGCCAAAGCTGAGGGGCCATACCAAGTAGCAGGGAATAACAAGAAGATGTCTTTCAGACATCACTTGCATGCAGCCACTCACTGAGAGTTTGCTCAGGTATCTTCCAGGTTGCTGCACTGTGCCACTGCTTGCTGAGGTACAGCCTTTCTACCCATTATATTCAATGACTTCTAAGGCTTTGGAAGTCAAGATCTAAGGATTAAGATTTACACATTCCATCAGGGTGTCTTCTCAATCATTATGTTTTTCATGTGTCCCAATCACCTACACAGTAGCACACTTATTCAGCAAATAACAATCTTCAGCTCTTTAACTTGGTTTCCTGATTCAGGGAGCATTTTTTCTCATGAATTTTGACATGAATTTAATTGACCAAACTTCACATTTCAAAACCAAAGATTTGTGAGACACATGTTTTAATCCTCCCAGTTACTGTTTGAAACTATTTTTAGGGAATTACATGGTTTTCAGCTTTGGCTTTCCTGTGGTGGAGAAAGATCACACAGCCTTGTGTACAATGTATGCTAGTGCCCGACTTCTTTGCCTCCAGAGCTATGAATTAAATCAATACTTTTATTTTAGTGGTAGTCTTAACTGTCTCTGACTTAATTGTTTTCCCATTATTTTCTGTGTTTTTAAGAAAGTGATTCAGCATTTCTTCTGCATTACTTTTGGGGGTGGACAGGTTGCTTATTTACAAACTGGGAATATACTAAAACTTTAACAAGTTCAGGACTACACTGCTGGCCCATTTACAAAGGGACTCTGCTAGGATAACTGCTGCCAGTGAGCTTTGTATCTGAATTTTTACTGTGTCATGAGCAGTTTGACTCTTACTAAATTCAGGGACAAAGTAGGAACTCACCTTTTGATTATAGCTTTACTAATGTCTAGTATCCAGACACTACCCAGATATAGAAATGGACAATCATCTTTTCAAGAATCTCAGCTGGAGGAGGAACTCTGCCAGCAGGTAGTGCCATGGGCTGCCTGCAACACTGCAATGCCCAAGACCAGGAGGAGTGAGGACCAAGATGGATAGCATTATATTAAATACTGAGGTGCTTAGGGGAAAGAAGTCAGAATTTGATGTTTGAGGAGACCAGTGAAGGAATGCATACAACAAATAAACTGTGAGGGTCTTTTGACATCAACATCTTAATTAGAACTGGAGAAAAAAATGTACTACCAGAAAAGCTAAGCGGGGTCATCTGAAGCAGTCCCAAAAGCTTGTTCAGTGGAAGGTGGCTTATGCACAGAAATTTTAAGATTTTAGGTCATACAGAGAATGCAGTAATCAAATTTCTGTAAAGTAATTTTGGGAAAGTCACTAAGGATCCCACTGTGAGATTTTGGTCCTTGTGACCCTCTGCCTGTGTGTAGATTGCCAAGATATTTTTTATGGTGGGGGAGGATCAGTGGATAAAAGCAGTTACTGCCAAGATTTATACATCTACACTGGATGCAGCTCAGGACTATATATATTCAGTTTCCTTGGATAGATGCCCCTACTGCATGTGTACTTTGAAGCAGGCCAACTAATGGCTTCAGATTCTTAGTGTCTCTTTTAGAGACTGGAGTATATTTGGAAGGCAGTTGAGCCTCCAGTGTAGTTTCTTCCAAAATAAACTTAATTCTTGTATACCAAAACCACCCTGCAAACTGAACCAAGGTTCAATAAGGGAGCATGACTGGGAATTCAGAATAGCACTATTATCTCAAACCAAAATACTAGTGGAGGCTAGAACTTGAACTATTCCCCCTCTGTCCTCAGCCCTTCACAGAACTTGGTAGCTGAGTACAAATTGAAGCAACGTTCTTCCACCTTCCTTGCTTTTCCCCAACACCCCCCACCAAAAAAAAGGGAACACTAAGGGAATATGAGTATGTGGAAGAAAAATAAAGGGATAATTTTCAGTCAGTATAAATTGGCACACATAAATTGACTGATTTAAGATAAAGCCTCTGGAAAAAATGTACATGCAACAGATTCCAGATGTCTCTCCCCATGACTTCTCTTAACAGACAGTGGATGAGATCTTTCTTTCCTAGTATGTGTTTATGTTCTGTGGTAGCACACCCTTCAGACAAAGGGAAAAAAAGGGTATTTGTGTAGAGCTTGCTTGTTGGGACAATATGCTTACTGTGTTCTGTGGTCAGATATGGAGCACTTATTTATTATAAATAGAATGTATTTGAATTACTGTTATATGTTGATCTCATTGTGTCACTTTAGGTTTTGAAATACTAGTAAGAATTGCCTATGCATTGTGCAGCATTATTTGAATTATTTATGTGTGGCAAGTGGAGTTCTGCACTTTAAAACGTTGCCTTGGCCTAATGTTTATATTTATGCTGTATTTTTTTGTGCAGTCCTAAGGTTTTGTAGGGGGAAAAAATGTATTTTTTCACTGTGCTGAAATTTTCAGTAAGTTGACTTTCTGTTAGAAAAGGGAACTTTAAAATGACCCTGTCAAAAAGTCTGTGCCTGATTTTACACTCATGAATGGAAAAATTATAATGGTTTTAAGAATTTGAGTAGTAACATTTAATGTAAAAAGAAGTGCAGAAAAACAGAATTTTTTAGAATATAATTATGACAATATAATGCAAGTAAGAAAAAGGTATTATTGTTAAATATTTACAGTTTTATTGAGCAAGATAGAACAAGTTATTCTCATTTAAAGAGAATACATAAGTCTTGAAAAACAAAAAGCCCAAAGAATATCCCAGTTTTAAAAGGAAAAGATATTAATGTCATTACTCAGACAAACTGTTTACAAATATTATTTTAAGCATTTCCAGGAACAATCCATAACAGATGATAAGGTGGACATCTTTTAAAGTTCTGGATTTTCATGAATAAACAGTGCTGCTTTATTTGCAGCCCAGTATGTGGTAGGAGTCAATTCACCTGTAAAATTAGAGTGTAGAGTCACAGAATAAACTGAGTTGGAAGGAAGACCCTCAGGGATCATTGTGTCTAGCTCCTGCCCCTACATAGCACTATCCCCAGAGTCAAGGAAAAAATGAATTGCAGAAGACATTTGAAAAGAATGGTAGCGGAATACAAAACACTGCAAAGCAGAAAGGAGATAGATCTGAAGAACTCATAAAAAGAAGATGATATGTCAGTGAAATTTTAGGTGGGAAATGCTCAGAAAAGAAGATAAACTCTCAGGTAATGTTCTGTTAGATCATGGATGTCATTCCTTCTAAAAGTTATTGAGGTCCAAAACCTGACCAGGGTTCCAAAGTAGTTGCTTGCACACGTAATAATACCTGCTCATGGCATAATTCTATAACTCTTCACAACTTCTAGATCTCTGCTTCAAGGTTTAAATCAAAATTACCTGTAACAGCTCCAGAAGAAACATAATGTAAGGGCACATCATGTTTTATCTACACCTGTCCTGTGAAGCATTTAGCAGTGGCCAGAATAGAGGCTGAATTAGTATGGTCCCTGTGAAGAATTTCTGTTCCTGCATGCCCCAGACATTATTCCCTGTTATGTGTCTGGTGATGCAGTGATGACTGAGTCCAGCACAGGACAAAGAGTCTGGTGTGACTGAAATGACTGAACACAAACTGTTTTAAATATCAGATTATTTAGAAATTAAGCTCACTGCTGATACTACAGCACCTTTTAAATTACACAATCATGTATTTAATACTGTACTTCTAGATACTAGGACTTCAGCTTAAAGTTTTTAAGCCCTTGCACTATATGTGCAAAATCTCATGCTTCTCTCAAAAGAGAAACCAGCAGATGACATCTGCAAGGTATGGAAAAGAGCAACAACAAAATCAAAAAAACAATTCTTGGGAAGCCAAAAGGACGTCAGCAACTTTAACATTAATCTGTTGTTTAATAGAACTGTTAGTTTATGTGGAAAGTCTGAGCAATGTTTTTGGGAGTCAGTTTCCTGGAAACTTCAGTGGAAATTCTTTCTTAGAAAATGTCCAGAATCAGTGTGCTCCAACCAAGAAAGTTCCTTGTGGCTTCTGCAGAGGCAGTCACTTCTGCAGAAGTGAATGCAATAGTCATGCCTAGACCTAGACTTCTTTACCCTGTCATGACTCAGAAGCTTTAATTCTGGCATTGGTTTGTGGTTTTTCATTGACCTAGTTTGAAAATAACTATGATAAAGAAGCAGAGCTGGGAGAAGGATAAGGATAAAGGTCAATCTTATATCAGCCTGCCTAATGCTTCAACTCAAAATATTTGTCCCATCAGGTAGAAATTATGTTTGCAGAGCTCTTAAGACTCAATGATTTGGAGTAATGACTTGAGTCAACTCGTAGCAATTAAACTCAGTCAAGGCTAGGACATAAAATGTGGGCAGCTGAAAAACAAACAAAAATGTTTTACTGTGATCTGCATTTAAGTCACCAGTGGCTTTCCTTAGCCAAGGGCTCCTAGGCACATTTAGATACAAAAAACTCCCTGGAGATAAGCCTGGAGGAGAAGAGGCCAGTGTTAGTGACAACTGAAGGCTGTAAACTGCTTCCTGTCTGGCCTTGTGGTTTGGAGCTGGGTTGTGTACTCCTCTAACAACTTTTACCGATGAAGCTTTCAGAGCACACTAGCTCATACTCCTTACCTGAGGATGTTTGCATCCCTTGCTTCAATACAAGTTTTCTTTCCCCCAAGGAGAGTTCACATCTTGCTGGAGTAAGTTTTTCTGATGCTGATTTGTCTGCTTGTCACCTGTTGTGCATAAGCTCTGGTTCATGTGAAAATGCCTAACTGGAGTTAATGTTGTTGAATTTATCCTTCCTTTTGTACTTGTACAGTTTCAAGGAAGAACAATGTATTAGGAGAAATGGTATATGAGATTTCTACTGTTCTGCTTGGTTTTGGTCATGTACTGTTGAAACAAAATAAAGAGGCCTTGTGTTTACACCAACCCTTGTCTCTTTCTGTATTTGACTTTTGAGAAGAAAGCAAGCTGACAAGGTGACTAGTAAACAACAAAGGCCAAAATACACAGTGTAATAAATGCATATTATAATGTTGGCTTTTCGCAAATAAAATGAAGGCCATGTGTAGCTTTATTATAAGAATGTAGGTTTTTGTAATAATAACTAATGCTTTTATTTTCTGTTAAACTTAGACATAGTAGTAGGATAGCTGATATGGTTATGCTTGTAGCAACTGAACTGTCTGCTTGGCTGGATAATATCCAAAGGACGTAGGAGGAAGACTCCTGACTACTGTCAGCACCCCCCTGTCTGTAGGAACCATGGACCAAAGCCCAGTCTAGAGAACGATAACAAAAAGGGAGCCAAGCCACACGCATGCTCTAAAAAGGCGGACCCAAGGAGCCATGCAAAACAGTTCCTGGAAAATGGAAATTAATTGGGGGGTTATGAATATGCATTTTTGTTAATGAATATGCATCAGGCTGATGCAACCGAAAGAGTATGTAAAGACTGTCCCGGTAACGACAGGTGTGCTCTTGGCCGAGTGCCAAGCATCCTAGCGCTAGTACTTTTTGCTTTTTTGTATTTTGTCCCCTATTATCTTTTATTAAACTTTTAAATTCTAACAGGAGAGTGAACTGCGTTTTTCACACACAGCAACATACCCTGTTCTCTGGGGAATCTGGCCAACCCCCCATGACAGGAGTTTGCAAACCCTGCTAAGTATGTGCAACGTTATTTTAGGGGGTCTTTTTTCAGATTGAAAACTCTTATCGCTTTTAATGTATCTTTATTACCAGACTTGCTGACTTCATAAATCAAAGCCAGTGCTTCAGTAACCACTTTATTTTTTTTTGTATTGAAGTATACTGTCCTGAAATGCTTGCTTCTTGTGCTTAACAACAGCCACATCTCCTTTGATGTGTGTTTCTTCACTTTCTTACTTTTCAAAGCTTAGGAATAAAAATGTCCCCAGTCTAAGAAGCTCTGAAACTCAACAGAAGTGGATTTTCTTAAAAACTGCCATAAGAGGACCAGTAATTACACACTGAGGAATTGTATATTGAAATGTTGAGAATTAAGTGCAAGCTGTTACCAACTTGCTCAAAATTGTGTGCACAAGAAATAAAGCTGTTCTGTATTTTCATCAACCAGCTTATCAACAAGTCATCGAACTACAGAGAAAAAAAAGTGGAAGAAAATTTCTTTATAGATTACTGTTCTTAATAGAAGGGCCTATTTAGGCTTTCAGCTTGGGAATTCTGCTACTTAATATTCTACTTTTGAAAAATACCAGTAAGAAATTATTTTGCAATACTTCACTGGAGTACTGTGTTGACTCTTACCTGTTTAAAGCGGTATGAGCCCCAGATGTGACCACAGTTGTTATGGTGTAGAGGGCTTCCATGTCAGTTTGAAAATCTGAGAGCCTTTAGTATGCTCTCAGTAAATCTCAGGATACAATTACCTGTTTCACTACAATGAGTTGATGCAGGCACAGTCTGTATTGCAATCTCAAAAAAAGGTCACTGAATAATCCTGAACACTTTGTCAACATAATTTCCATCAGTCTTCTCCCATGACTATAAAGAAGAAAACAAAGATTCTTCTTGGTTTGAGATCAGATACTGGATCAGTTATATCTCAGCTTAATGGGTTTGCAGTTCATGACTTAAGAGCATAGTTAAAATGCAAAATGCAGGTTGCTTGCCCTGTGCTTGTACTCTGTAATCAGCTGTCTTCCTTTCAAAGCATGTGACTGCATTCTTGCATTAATTCTAATTAAATATGGCCTTTAGGAGTTACCAAAAAAACATGGCCATATATGCTACGAAATCAAGCTGAAATATGAGCAATGCCCCTTCCTTTCATAACTGGTCTTAGTTGTAACATCTCAAAATATAGAAGTATTTTTCTTCTTGGAAACTGGAAGAAACTTGGTAGATACATATTCATCTCAGCCCCTGCTTAAACCAATCTCACCTCCCAGCACACTGGTGTAGGTTCATAGCTGTCAGAAACCCAACTTCTCTGATAACTCATACAGAATATCAATTTCATCTAGCTGTGGGCAGCATTAATGCTCATTGCATTCTCTTGGTGCTTTAAAATTACTCCCTGCCCTTTTATTTTTGAGAAGGAACCCCCATTGTTGTATTTTTATGGCTTGTGAAACAGCAGACAGATGTGCCAAATAAGATCAACACTCTCTTGCAGGACACAGCAGCCAGGACTGAGAAAACCACCCTACCCCAGCTGAGGGGCTGCATCTGAGCATTACCAGCATTGTTATACAAAAATTCATTTGCTTCAAGGGATAACGGAGGAAGAAGAGAAGAGTTTGAACTGTGTGCAGCAGATGCTGTTGCAGGAAGAGAGATCCACAGATTTTGTAAGTGTACACCAATAAAGAATTGAACAGCTGCGATCCTCTGCTCTGACCTTTCCAGGTCAGAGAGAGGTGGCTGTGGCATCCCGTGAGGCCATGTCTCACGTCTTCATCATGTACCCACTCTTGAGGCTGACTGTCTCAGTGAAACACACAGAGTGAGTTTGAGTGACCAGGATTAGAGCTGTTCTGGGCACAGTGCATAAGAGCAACATAACACCGTGCACATGCTAAATACTCAATGTCTCAACTTATTATGGGTCTTGTTCCCTTAAGTGTAAAGCTGTGATGAACCATGTGCTAACATTTTGGGAGGTTGCTTGGACACTCGGTTGCTCAGCCAGCCTTCAGAAGCAGCCAAACTCTCACTGGAGGCCCGATGGAGAGCAGGGAGATCCCATCACCAGGGCATCCTCATCTCAATGACATCTCAAACTGTCAGAAACAAAATTAAATTCAAATTGCTGCACTTGCACTTCTTCTGATACAAAAGCCATCTCAGTGCAGTTTATGTGCACTCTCAGGTGCACCCCTGCCCATTTTGGGAGCTGCTTCTGTGCTGTAGCAGCTGCCACTTCTGGCTGTAGGTGGCTGATGTGGAACTGAGACAAGGTGAGGCAGCATGAGGTAGTGTAACGAGAAACCTTCATAAACTCCTGCACTTCAGTTTTTCCTTTCTTTAAAATGGACAGGGCTTGGCAGTATTACGCTTTCCCTACAAAACCCTTTAAGGAGTTAAAGGAGAAAGAAAAAAAATGGAAATAAGAAAGGAAAAGGAAAGAAAGAGCAAAAGAAATAATGAAAAGAACAGCAGGAGGGGAAGAAATATGTCCAGCTTTTTTCTACTCTATTTCCAAGGCTATATCTCACAGAGGTGTTTTATACCAGTGGAAGCAGCCCAGGGAGGTGGGTGGTGGGGGGTACCTGCCTTCCCTATCCCTGCACAGGCCTTCTGCCTGTTCTCCTGGAGCATGTGTCTACAGTCGCCCTAATGCCCTTGTAAACCGCAGCCCTCTGAGAATGTCCCTTCAAAGTATCATGTTTCTTCACCTTTTGTGAGCCCTTCACACCTCTGAAGCACAGTGCATCACCTGGAGAAGTAACTGCTTGCATGCAATTTGCAGTAATTGCCCTACAATACCTACTGCCATTTCATACTTTTGCCTCCAATGCCATACAAACCTTCCATTAAAAAAGTCTTCCAGCCTTCTGGTAGTACTGAAATCTGTACTGGAGAAGAGGACATGACCTGCCCAAAGAAACTTTGTTTTTTAGGCCATGAAAATTGCATCTATAAAATCACTGTGCAACAGTAACAAAAAACTCCTACCAACCTAGACCCTCCAGGATCTGTGGAGTTACCTGATGGTTATTGTCCAAAGTCCAGACATTACATAGGCTGCAATGCTGAGGGCTACAGCCTGTTCAAGCATGAAATGAAGGTGGGCCATGGGCCTCACCTTGTCCCAGTCACACATGATAGCACGATCATATGTGGCTGCAGGATCTCTTCCAGGCTTCACAATATCTCCTTCCAGGACATGAAACTGTAGACTCAGGTGTGCTAGTGTTTGCAGCTAACCCTCTCCATTATTTTCTAGGTCTTTCCTGCAGTATGTGATTTAGTTTAAAGTGCCTGGAATTGGCTTGGTAACCTTTTTCCAAAAAGAGGTTTGCTGCTGAGTGAGAAGAAAGTAGATATACTTTTAAGGTGATGAAAAAAGAAGTACACAGTGTAATAAATGAGTGGTTTATGTCACTTGAGGAATCATTGTCAAAGGCATTAAAAAAGCAAGTTTAATATAAATTTCCAGAAGCACAGCTTAACAAAGTTCAATTACAAGTTTCACTGCATTATGCATTATATGGATGAAACATACAAAGCAAAATCAGATTAGAACTGATTTAGAATGATTTACAAGGAGACGTAAAAAAGGTAAGGACTCAAAAGGGGAGATATTCCCTCTGAGTCATGAGGTTCAGGATGGATCCCCTCATTTTCTAAACTACCAGCAGATTATCTGTCAAGCAATCCCCCATGAGTACAAAGGTGGCACTTGTAAGTTTTCTGCCAGCCTCCTGTAGAATGAATCATCTGCCTATTCATCCCGGCTAGGTGGTCTCTAGCAGATTCCTACCAGGACATCCCCTCTGCTGACATTCTCCTGACCTTTACCACAGGCACTCAACCTCTCACGATCATCATAGGTCTCAATCTAATCTAAACAATCCCACACAAACAGTGCTACACCACTGCCTTTCCTGCTTCGCCTACCTCTTCTAAAGTTCTTATAGTCATCTAAGAAAGAAAGTAAAATTTCATCCATTGCAAAAAAAAATTATTTTCTTCTGGCATATTTTATCTGTAAATCCTGCTGGGAATATTAGACTATTTTGGGAGTAATTAGGCCTCAAGCTGGCTTGAGCAACTCTTTCTCCTACACAATACCCATCCTATGAATTCACAGAAGTCTTCAACCATCACACTGATGACCCTGGCCCTTCTATCTTCAAACCAAAAAAACCCATACCTTTCTGATGTATCAAAAACAATTGTTTGGGGGAACAAACACAGCAAAGAGAGTGCACAAAAGAATGCCAGAGTGGTTAACAGTATTTATATTCTTCACATGGGCAGCAGGTACATCTCTGTGTGTCCTCTGCAGGGATAACTGCATTCTTCTTTATGAAAGGATGTGAAAGGGACTGAGCTGGGTTAGACCAAAGGTCTATCTAGCAAAACTGTCCTGTTTCTAGTAAGGTTGATGAATAGTAAGGATGTGCAGGAGGAAAGCAGGACACAGAACAAGCCTTCCCTTGCAGACTCCCCTGCTTTCAGCCAGCAAGTCATATAAATTTGAAGTCAACATTGCAGTAGAGAGTTTAACTCCTTAGTTTATCTAGTCCCTTTCTGATACAGTCACATTTTTGCTCTTTACAAAATCCAGTGACTGTGAGTCCCACCTGTTCATTTGATGTTGGGTGGCACAGTCCTTTCTTCTGTTTGTTTCACTGGCTGCCTAAACACATCCCTGCTTCCCAGACTGCAAGCTCTAGTGAATAGTATAATATCACCTTTTCGATTAGCATCAATGCCCTTAAAAATGATTTTAAGAAAGAGTAAGAATGTTTTGTTCTACTTATGTTTTTGGTTCACTTTATCAAATGGGCGTGTTCATGTATATATTTTGTAATTTGGTTTGACAGAGAAAGATTAGGACTGGACAGTAAATTACATGTGAAGCAGACTGGACTGGTTTTACAGAAAGCAAGGAGTAACTGCCAGTACTGCCTGTTCCCCAAAGAAAACAGACTGTTTCATAGATCTGAAAGCAGCAGAACATTTTGCATGTTTTCCAAGGGCCAAACAGGTTGGCATTTGCCTGAAATCAATAAAATATCTTGTTTCTCCATGCCAAGGCTGATAGACATGCTGAGCTGGGAATTGCTGGAGGATGGTGTCAGATTCAGGGTTAGCCAGGCTTTAAAAGAAATATTGTGCAGCTAACATTCTTCCCTTGATCCAAGACTGATTTACACCATCAAGTTTCCATCTTTTCCTCCTCCCTGTACAAATGTGCTGTGTGGTATGAGAGCCATTATGAACAGGTGCCAGAGACTGAAAGAGTTCATGTCTTGAACAATGATATAAAGTTTTGCTCATTATAACGAAAACTGTATAAAGAAGCTACAACCAAAGAAGCCTCCCTGAAGATGCCTGACTGGAACTTTGGACTGTAAATCAAACTACTGTGATTAGATAAAGGGAAAACCCATTCTTCAATCACTAGGCCTAGGAAAAAACAAACAAGGCTGGGGGAAAGGAATGCACCCAGAACTGAATCAAACCCAGCATCTATGCTGAGAGTCACCTCTGCCTGGATTTGGGGGAGACCACAGCCTGCAGAAGCCGGGTTTACACAGACTCCTCCCCGCAAAACGAGAGGTGGGAGAGGAGGTTTCCATGCAATCTCTAGTCAGAGTCAATAAACACTCATCCTTCCTTACACAAACCGGCCCAGCTGTGGAACCCCCAACCCCACAAGCCACATCCACAGGACATTCACATGAGAGGCAACTGATGGGGTGTCATAATCCGTCAAAGACCTCCCTAAGTGCTCCCCAGAGGCCTTGCACCCCAGGACTGCATGTGAGGTAACAGATCCAGAGTCTGTTGCAAGAGACAATGGCAAATTCCCCCTGCCCAGGGAGGTGCCTGGGTTTTCCTACCTGGCTTGAGGGTATATTAACCCATCGAATTTTATGCTTTTCAGGGGACTTTCATCACCAAGAAGATCAAGAATCTGGAGAGGATCAACACGGCATCATTGGGATCCACAGAGTGATGATATTTTCCTTATTCTGTCTCTGTCACCCTCTTTCTGTCCCCTCCACCTATTTCCTAATTTTTCCTCTTCTTTTGCCTCTCCTTTTCCCTCTCTCTTATATTTACTATCAAATAAAACCCATACTATTTTCACTGGCATATGGTCTTGTTGGCACTTTAATTTTGGCAGAGGCATTTCTAAGAAATTTAATAACTGGATCCTGACAGGAGGATAGCAGAAACTCTGTAACAGGGCATAGAAGGAGGGGAGAGAAGCAAGATAAGCGTATTTCCTTCCTCTGTAATGGCCCTTGTATGTTTAAAGCCTAATTCTTAAAATAGATCCTTTCTGACAGAAAAGGAGTATAATAAGAACATGGAAAGTTGCACTCCTAGTAAGGATATGAGAGGAACAGGCAGTATAGCTGGCAGTGGTGTTGGCCTTCACATACCCAATCATCTCCTCTGGGAGATCTTTTGTGAGTTCCTGCTGGTGTTCATTCTGTAAGCACTACCAGAACTTTACATTCTGGAACAAGTTTAAAAATGTGCATCCAACTATGGGACATACTTGAGCTCTGACCTCAGCAAATTTACAGCTTGACTGCAAGTGGATGCACTAAGTGCAAAATATCCCTTGGATCATGATTCATACTCACTTCTGTTATTCACATGAGCACTCAGAAAATTTTTTTCATAATTGTCCTGATAAACACTCAGATAATGTGGTGACAAATGTGGGCTGGATGGATGGATGGATGGATGGATGGATGGATGGATGGATGGATGGATGGATGGACGGACTACACGATGCTACTAATAACATGGATAAGCATTTGTAACTTGTTTTCTAAACCCAAGATTACCATGCAATTTCAACATCCTCATAGACGCAAAGACCATGAAAATTTCAGCTGGCTTTGTCTTGGAATAAGGTCACAAAACCAAGGTATTAGACATTACCAAGAATTACTTCGTAATAACCACAATAGCCTTTCAAAAACACTTACTCATCCTTTTACTCTAGAGGGCAAGAACAAGAGCATGGTCCCACTGCTTTTTATGTCTTTTTATGTCCTCAGGAGAGACCAGCTGGACACTGCTGCTTCTCTGCCAAGATAGGGGGTACAACGATGAGCACCTTGGCCTCAAGGATTCACTGCCAGTTCTGCCCCTCTCTGGAGCAAAGGAAGCTAATGCTGACTGCTTGCAAAGGTCTAAGCAATTTGTTCTGATAGACAGTGAAAAATGGTATTGCATTTCTCCCCTCTATGATGTTTGCACTGCTTTGGGAGAGTTAAACCTTTCTGCAGGCATAATTTAACCAACCACTTCCAGTCTCAACAGCATGTGAAGGTTTTCATAAAGAGGACTCTTGCCTGTTCAGCCTGTTCAATAAACACTACACCCTGGTTACTAAAAACATCTATATAATTGTTTTAGGTGGTTCTGTTACTTGGGCAGGCTTCTGAAGTGTTGTGGTATTAGTGCTAAATGCACTGGGCTGTCTTTTGCATTTACTGAAATTGTGACTCACTGAGCTGACTAAATCTCTACATGTTTAACTTCATAACAAGGCTGAGCTAATGTATTTCCAAGTGGTATTTGATAAGCAGATTATTCCACTGCCTACAAAAATCCATACTAATAATTAGACAAAACTAGGTATGAGAATGGTTTGCGTGGTGCCTCTCACGGACATAAATAGCTTCCACACTCCTCTGTGCATTTCGTTTAGTCTGTTTACTATGCAGAGGGTGAGCACCTTGAAGCAATCACAACGTCAATAATGTATATTGGATTTTGAGATTCCTATTTTAACATTTTATCATATCATCATAAAAATAGAACACATACTCTTATCTCTTATTACTGCCGTTTGCATGACCATTCACCTAAACATGACATAAAATCCTTGTTGCAAATCTTTATAAGGTCATAAAACAGGAAAAAAAGTACTCCCCCTTTTCTCACAAGGCACATCAGATATGGGAAAAATTCACATGGAGGCCCTATAAAGAACAATCATACTGCAGATATTACATCTTCCTTGTAAAAAAGCATTGCTTTGAAAATTAAAAAAGAGACTTGAAGGACAAAACTCCCTCACTGGACGATCCATATGGCTGCTTGCAGGGCTTTGTGCAAGCTTTTGTGGCACACTTGTGCCTTGCCTCTGAACACAGGTAAAAGTGAAGTCAGCATGTCTTGCTGAAATTCAGTCTTCCCTGGCACTTGTAGTGAATATGGGGGTATGAGACTGCTCATGCTGGAGCAATGGTGATGGAGGAGGTGCTGTCCTCCCCTCTTGCAGGGTCAGCTCTGCCTGGTCACTTCGAGCATTTTCTTCATCTGACAGCCCATTGTCCCAGCATCCTGGGGACCAGCAGAGGCAATATGCTGGGCATATATACTCACCCCCTTCATGGTGCCCTTGGCAGAGCCTGGCAGCTGACTGCATCCACATACTGCTGAAACTCCACATCCATCATCACAGTGGTGGTGTGACATAGACAGTCCCAGGGCACCATGCCCTACCCTTGTGGCCTAGTCAAAGTCCTTCTGAGCTCTGGTGCTTAGCAGTTTATGGTCAAAGTGATCTGATTGTGCCAGAACTTGGCACTAGCAGCACAGATAAAACAAACACACCTGCCTGAAATATTTACTTGTTCCTGGAACTTTGTTCTGGGACTAGCTGGTGTGACTGACAACTTCTTTAACTGAACAAATGGGGTTGTTTTATCCTGAGTTTTTAGCTTTGGGAAAGGGAAGCCTTAAGACACCTGTTAGCTTCTTTTATTTTAGTATTTTTCTAAAAGAAGTTTCTTTAAATGAAATTCCTTCTAAGTACCCAGGGCGGAGGGAAAAAAAGGCTGTTATTTAGATGCTGAGTCACTCGGGAGAGAGGTTTGCGGTGGTGCGAGGATGTGTTGCTGGGATGGTGTGGGCTGGGTTTGGCACTGCAGCAGGTATGTGTGGCACCCCCACAGCCCTGCCAGCCAGCCCACGGCTGCTGCAGTGACACAGGTGGCCCAAACTGGGCTCTTGAGAGGCATGGCAGGTGGGACTCCTGCTCACATGGGGATGGCAGTGACAGGGCTCAGTCCACAGCAGGGAGACCCTGATGTGTCCTTTCTCTACAGCTGATTTTTGTGAGTCACTTTCAGATATGCCAGAGGGAGACTGAGGCACAGTGAAGACTGTGGTTAGCCACTGCTTATATTAAGCTGAATCAAACTCCTGAGCTGGTTGTGTTTCTACGTTTGTGGGCTGAGAATGGCTCTTTCCTTTAAGTAGAAAGAAAAAAGCTATAAAGTGTGCTCATGGTGGTAATCCTGCACACGCAAAAGGTTTTGAAACACAAAAGCATGTATCTGATCTCTAAACATAAGGTTTCCCTTGTCTACACACAACTTTCAGATGACTGAGGTGGGAGAGCAAGGGGCAGGGATTTTCAGATCCAGCTCTCACCGAGAACAGACCTGGGCAGCAAGCAGGTGTGTTTGAGCAACAGAATTTTAAAAAACAAAATTACCAGATTTGGGAAAACGGAAATTTCAAACATATACTTTGTCTACAGTCCACCTCACTAAATTGTGTTTAGTTAAAAAAAATCAAACATAAGTTAGCAACTTAACTGATGTTAGTAAAGCATTCCCTAAAAAGAAGCATGTTTAGCACAAAAAGAAGTGGAAGTTACCCTGACTTCTTAGAACTTGCAGTCTATAGTGGCATTCTTGCTTTCAGGTTTTTAAAAAATAGTTCTCAATTTGTAGCCCGAACCAGCATACTACTTATACTGCAGGCTGTGCATGTATTAACTTACTTTCTTCAGTACTAATGAGGTCTGCAAAGATATGTTCTTTGCAAAAACCTTTCACCACAGTTAAAAAACAACACACATACACATACACACACACACACACATGCACATACACAGATCAGCTTTTCAAACTATGTGAACTGCTTTGAGAAAATCAGACATGTTTGCTTCAGACTGTTAAAGTGCTATCGTGAGTGGGGATGAAATCAAAGAAAAAGGGCCAGCCAAAGCTTGTGCAGAAGTTAGAAAGTAAGGTTATTCCTGAGGTCAGCCAGCAGAAGCGTATGGGTATTGCCTTTGGTGCTTTTCTTGTTTGGCATTGGTGTGACACAGTCGTTTCCTGAGCTGAAGTGACAGCAATCAAAGAATTTTAATTGCCTGATGAGGACCAAGTGTGGTGGTGGGTGGATTTTAGCCTCCAGAGAAGCATACTGGAGTTCAGGGATCTTTTGGGGCAGTATTTGCTGTAAGGTAAATATAGAATTAGCAAATCTAGGCTTCATCTCGTTTTGTCCACCAACATAATACAGTAGTGCTGTGTCTTGAGTAGTGTCTGTTCAGCCCCCAGCCAAGAGACCACTGCTCCTCCCCTGGCCCTCCCTTATACCGGATCTTGGGGGAAGCAGGTGTACCACAGTGTATTGGGTCTGACTGAGGTAAAGCTCACAGCCCTTACAATGCTGTGCTTTGCATTGGTAGCTGGTGTTGATAACAGAGCAGTGTTTTGGCTACTGCCAAGCAGTGCTGTCCCTCTGACATTCCTTCCCCCACCAAAGGGGATGGGGGTGGGCGAGATCTTGGGAGGGGACACAAGCAGGCCAGCTGACCCAAATCAGCCAAAGGGATATTCCATACCATATGACATCAGCTCAGATATAAAAGCTGAGGAAGAGAGGAGGAAGGGGGGGCATTCATGGAGTCTTCACTGTGTGCCTCCCGGAAGAACCATTACGCGTGCTGAGGCCCTGCTTCCCAGGAAGTGTCCGAACATCGCTGCTGATGGGAAGTAGAGATTGATTGGTTTTCCCTCTTCAGCTCTTGCGCGCGCAGACTTTTGCTTGCTTCTTCTTTTTGCTGTAATAAACTGCCTTCTCTCACCCTTCTAGTTTTTTCCCTCCATATTATTCTCTCCCCTGCCCCAGTGGGAAAGGGAGGGATAGAGCAACTGAGTGGGTACCTGGCACCTAGCCAGGGTCAACCCACGACACACAGTGACACTTGAAGAAGGAGAGCTGGATCCAGTACCATGCTCTGTTGCTTTTCATGACCAGAGGCAGTTTAAAACTCAGAGGTTGCACTCCTCTTGCTGAAAGATGGGTTCAGTCAGCACCTGGGGCATCCCTAGATGTTGTACCTCTACTTCTGGTGGAATAACTGACCAATTCTTTCTGAGATCTGTGACATTGCTCTTTAAAATGTGGCTTTTTGACTTGGACCGCTTGACCAAAATCAAATCAGGAAGTGAGAGGGACCAATCTAGTCTTTGTTTTTGCCTCAACACGCTTTCCTGAGGAAGGCTTCTCCTGGCAGCCAGTCAGGGCAGAGAAAGCCTCCACGATCGAACTGCGAGCCTCCGCCCCCCGCCTCTCGCCGGTGCGGGGGGCAGGTACCCGGATGCTCGCAAAGACTGCTTTGCCCAGCCCTAACACTTTAAAAACAACTGCCTACAACACAACTGCAGCTATTTTTACCTGGGGTTTGGAGGGAGCGGGGTCATGCCCGTGGAGCCAGCTCAGCCCTCCTCCCCCCTCTTCGCTTTTTTTTTTTCCTCCTTGGGTTCCTGTGCGTTACCCGGCTTCACCGCTCTTGAACTCGCCTGTCGCCGTGACGACCCTGAACCGGCCACGCAGGATCGCTCCCCTGGCCTGGTGCCGCGCTGCCTGCCACCGGCGTGCCACCACGGCTACCGCCTGTCACCACAACGATCCCGAACCTGCCATGCGAGCAGTCAGCCACCCACCTCCGGTCGCTGCCGAGCCAGCTACCGGCACCCGAGCTCGCCGCCGCCCGCCTCCAGTTCCCGCCGAGCCGGCTGTGGGCTCGCGCGCGTGCCGCTGCCGCCACAGCCAGCCCCGCTGCCGTGTTTCCCGCCGTCCGCCCGCCCGCAGCCGCAGCCGCAGCCGCCGAGCCGGCCACGCCGCCGTGCTTCCCTGCCGCGCTGCAGCCGCTGCTGCCGTCGTGTCCTGACCCTGCTGCTCCACAGTCGCGCCTGGAACTGCGACAGCCTGTTCTCTGGCAACGACAGAGACACATGGTCTGCTACTGTTTGAAAACCGTGTCCAGCCCGCCATAGGAGCTATGCAGCACGCACGCTCCATCTGCCAAACTGCCGTTGTTAAAGAACCAGGGTCTCTTGTTGTAATAATGTCCCTCCCCCTTTTTCCTTTTCTGCTCCTTTTTCTATTCTCCTTTAGTACCCTTTTATTAATAAACGGTTCTCAGATATAATATTGCCGCGTTTATGCTTTGTTTTCGTCCAAGAAATCTATAAAGAACCCTTCCCGATTCTCCTTTTAAAATCGGAACGGGATAGGAAGCAATTGCACAAGTTAGGGTAAAACTAATGCTGTAGGACAGTCAAGCTGCTGGGTGGCAGTAGTCTGGTAATATGGCACAGTTGGTGCCAGAACTGCAGGACCATGTCCACACTGACCCCTTCCGTGCTTTGTCCTCCCATCTATGCACTGGGAACAGCAACCCTTCCTTACCCATCAGCATGAAGGGCTCTGGGAAACGAAGAGGCAGAGACAGTAAAAGTCCTGATGTTATTATTCACTGATACAAATTTTGGTCTCCAGCAGCTATTTGCAGATTGAATGTTGCATGCCTCTATTTACTGAAGGCTGCTCAACACTGAGAAACTACTCTGGGCTGAACTGTGATTCAGCCTCAGCAGGTGACAAATACCACCCCTGCTTAGGTGAAATGATGATTAAATTAACTTTAATCTCAAGGCCATTTCCTAATATAGTACAATTTCCAAACTCTGACTTTAAAAAGTGCTGCTGAGGAGTCAGTGAACTGCTACTGCTGTCGGACCTTAATCTATTGGCAGGTCCTGACATGTAATTACTAACAAGTATCAGCAAAAGTATCACCTTAAATGTAAAGCTGTTTCTGCAGCCTGCAGGTGACTCGCGCACACTTAGCTAATAAGCCTTGAAGTCATGATGGCAAATACTGATCTTTGCATCACTGCTATGCTTGAAGGTACTAGCCAAACTTTCAGCACCAAGACCAAAACTGCAACTCCTCAGCAGTGTGTGCAAATCAGTGTGTAGTGGTCTCATCTCCTGCCTGTCTCACACTAGACCCAGAACTCAGTGAACTTCCCACAAGCTGCTGGGGTGACTGAACTGACAACAAAACATCCAAGACTTTGGTCATACAAGGTCAGTCAGGAATTCTAGTAGAAATACACAAATCTGTATGGGTATTATCCATCATATGAGTCCAGCAATCAAAGGAACCCGCTCAGTCTCACTCTGAAGACTGAAACCAGACTGAAAGAGATCAAGATTTTTCCAGGGTCATAAATCCACTTTGCCCTCATAAATCCCATGCTACTTAAAATACAACTAAGGAAAATCTACTTTAGCCTAATCCTGTTTAAATCTAATCTGACCTGGTCTCCCAGAAGCATTATCAAAGTCATAGTCCTGTGCACAGTTTTACAGGCTCCCTTGGGAACTCAAGGTGTAATCATCATGCACCCCACTTCTCACTGATCCACTAAAGAAAACTTCAATCAAATCTAAAAATGTTTTCCACTCAAGGAAAACCCTCATCAGAAAATGACATGGGTTGAGTGGGTTTTAAACAATATATACATGCACTATGGAACAAGAATGAGGAATAGTGAATTAAATGGATTGTCTTCAGATCTGTGCTACAATCTTAGTGATACTACCCAAGTGATGATTCACAGTGGGACTCCATTCTCTTTTGCTATATTGGAAAATCATTAATCAGGCAAAAGTGTTAGAGACAGGCATTGTAGGTCTCCAAAGGTGAAAGGTCTGAGCTGCAGGTAGCATTTCTTCACCTACATGCTTGCCATGCAATAGCTCAGCAAATGCTTTCTGCTTCTAATACCTCACAAGATTATGTCAACAACGTCAACAAACATCACTAAAATGCTTGCAGACAACAAAATACATTAACTACCTGTGAAGACTGCTATCAATGAAATCTGAAAATAAAGCAAACCAATAAAGAGAAGTCAAAATGTACATCTCTAAATAGGCCCAGTTAACACTTGATGACACACCTTTTGGACACTGGATAAAGGGACTGAGATTATCTGCAGTGGAAACACGAAGCTGACTGAGAAGTTTTTCAGTGATCAGTCCTGTACTGAATCATGGCTTCAGTTTATCTTTTTTAGGTCATGTTGCCTCCATTTATATTGATTTCATTACTGTAGCATCTAGGAGCTATAGGAACAACCTAAAAACATATGCGCCAGGAAAGGGTTAAAAGTGACTTCCCATCAATAGTGCTCACTGCCCTATCAAAATAAAGTCAAATCCATGGTCAAATCCCCAAACAAAGCATTTAAAAAGTATTGACTTTTCCCTGCTCAAACCAAACCATGGTGCAGATGGCTGGATACGGAGGAGGGTAAAATCAGTTCAGACACAGTGACATTGTACAGCAGCTCAGTGGGCAGCTAAGATGTCTTGAGTACATACAATTAGGCAAGTACATTTGGCTACTAAACTCCTTCCTTGGATTTCAACATTTTTCATGAAACATGCCAGCCTTGGTGGTTCATTTAGCAAATATGGCTCTGGTCTATTATAAAGATCATACTACACTGATAAGTGGCACACAAAACCTCCTCAACATTTAAAAAAACCCAAACACACATAACCATTAAAAAACACACAAAGCAAAGAACTTGATCCAGAGTCACAGTAAGATAATTGAGAAACGTCACCTGTGCAAGGATCAAAAACAGCATTACAGAGCAATGGTAGTAATTTGGCATTTACAGGCATCCCAATGGGAACTTGAAAGGAGGAGGAGGGTTCTGGAAGTGCCTTCTCTTGACACATCTCATGAGTAATCTGTAAAATGCCTACAAAGACGGAGGCACTTCACCCTGCAACCCTCTCAAATGCCTATAGTTAGTTAAGTGAGACCTAACCTGCCTTGGACCAGGACCTATCACACAATGATTAGAGAATCACAGAATATTCTGAGTTGGAAGGAACTCACAAGTATTACTGAAGTCCAACTCCTAGTCTACCCTGCATTGCCTGTACTTAGGTGCAAAAGGAGATATAATTATCCCATTTATTTTTTGTTTTCTCTCCATAATGAACAAACCTCAGATTGTGATAAGCAGGTTTATTGCTGCTTGGAAATAAATGCTTGTGAACTGGTTGTAGATACAGGGAGGAAAGAATTTGCACCACAAGAGGGTTTAATAAAGACATAGAGATATCCTACTGAGGTGGTTTGAGCCAAAGTAACACTCACCTGAGAAACCCAACTTCCAACATTGTTACAATGCTGGCCATGAGCTTACAACAGAAACATACACTGAAATGAAATTGGTATTAAATAAAAAATTTGCCATCTGCATCTTACCATCTAGTATAAAAGGCAAATATGAGACAACTTCTTCAGGAAGCTATGACACTAGTAATTTCACTTATCAACTTTAAAAAAATAATACAGACTTTACCTATGCAAATAAAACAGGCAAGCCAGTGGTTTTGGTTGCCATTGTAGGTGTTGATTCTTGCATGTATTTCAGTACTATCACCCTTACCCCTATTTTCATTTAATTTACATCAAATTACAGACTGCTGATATTCTGCCAATTTGCATTCTACAGAACTCAAACCTTCATACCATGAGTGATCCCATCCTTGGTTCTGTGTTATTAGGCTGATGTACCCTTTCAAGCAGAAATGGTCTCTGTATTTCCTTTGGTGAAAAAAACCCCAAATTCCAACCCTGCTTCTTTGGCCATCACTAAATTACTTCTAAAATAGGCAACTTAAAGGTTGAAGCACTTTCTGCTAAGTGTTTATAATAGATTATGTGATAACTCAGGTCTGCAAAATGGCATTTAAAACTCTCCATGGTGATAACTCTTACTGCACTCACAGACAGAACTTTGTTCACGCACTGTATTTTGATGTATAGTCACTCATTATTCTTCCAGCTGAAGTTTTCTAACTATTCAGGTTTGTCATTCGTCAATTCCAATGCCATCCAGGTACTTTCAGGTGTACTGCCAAAGCCCTTTGTGTCTCCTAAATCAGAAAGCAGTCCATCAAATATTCTGGGTGTTTAATTACAGAAAAAGATCAAGCGAGCCAGTAATACATAATTTGTGAGAAACCACATTCTTATTTCTGACTGACTGAGAAATTAATGAAACTAGCAGAAAAGTCACACATCTATACAGAGAGCAAAGTTCCATTTGTGACTGAATCATAGCTACTTAACACACCTGGATACCTTAAACAAACCAATTCCTTATTTGCTGTACCTTTCCTCCTTCAAGCAAATGCATCAGATGATACTGTAGAGCAGCTTAGCAAAACACAGGAAAAATGACATGCATTTTGACTCATTACAGACACCAGACCAGAGTCAAATCCTTAAGTACCCTTTCAGTGAGTAGGAGCCATGACAAATACAAGCATCTAAGATATTACCTTACACTTGTGAATAATCACCTTCCAAAGGAGAGTAACCAATGATCAATAGCATAGTTTCAAAAAGCTAAGTACCATGAAGATAGTCAGGGGTTCTTGACCGCATGGCATCCTTATGCATCACAACCAACAACCAACCAAAGCATCCGGCAGCTCATGCATTGGAACCACCACAGGAAGGCCATCCTTACAGTCCAGATTTCAGGTTCAATAGTAATAGCTGTCTTTAAGTTTGCCCAAAATCATGTGGAACGTAGTAGTGCACAGCCATAACACTTGGGGCTAGGTAAGCATTTCACAAATTGAAGATCATCAGTTTTTCATGACCTAGGTGTTTTCATTTACTCATGTGTTTATATAGTCCTTTTTGTTTCCTAACCAAAAAAGCCACTATCACCTAGTAATGTTGTTTAGAACAGAGTGAGACTCTTTCCAGAACATTGTGTTTATGTATGAGTTAAAAAGATCTCAGTCGAACAGGCAAATGTTAAATGAGGATTAGTGACATGCAAAGCAATTACATTTCTTTCTTGGAAGATATACCAGTGTTTGCACTTAAATCAAACTGCATCCCCCCACATACACTTTGTCAATATCTGCTCTTTTCAAACAACCTTTCCCTCCTTTGTTTAGTGAGCCTCACCAGAGTTAGAGTCAGGAGTGATTATACTCACTACATACACTACCAAAAGAACAAAGCTCTGGCCAGTTTGCAGACTTAATTTTGAGAACAGGTTCATGCCCCACTTAAGTGTAATTTACATGATACAGTTCAAAATTTTACAGGAGAAAAAGGGATTTTTAGTTCCATACTTTCCTGTACAGCTGTGCCAATAGCAAATATTTCACCAAGTGTTCACAAGTATAACCTTTGTACAGAAAATAGCAGACTGAGACTGAGACCACTATAATCATTAACTAACAGTATCAGTACTAGCACCAGTCCTAAACCCCTCTAGCCAAGACAGTATCAAAACCAGACAGTTCCTCAAGCACCCAGCTGCAGGGCATTCCCAGCTTCACAAAAAAAAGAAAAAAAATCTTATGCTGTAGTGGAGTCACCGATGTTGCTTTAATACAAAAGGTAGAAATACTGTAATTTTGGTGCTTTAAAGCAGTTCCATGATGAAGTCCTAAAATTTATCCAGGAAAATGAAGTCCCAGAGCATGACTATATTCCCTTATCAGAGGCATACACAGGGGCTGGCATATTAACTTACCACATTGACTATCGGCTGACTGGTGGGATATACATTATCCATTTCTGATATAAGCAATTTTTATGGATTATCCAATATTGAAGATGTCTTCCTCCATGGCAACATGTGCTGTGTACTGTGTCCTTTTCGTTCCCACTGGAAAAGATAAATCAAGCATATTTACCACCTGTGTTTGGTTACTGACACGGACAGTAATTCTGCCCAGGTCTGCTGGTGAAGATGTGGACAGATTAGTTTAGTCAGTGTACTGGCTCTATCACGACAGATCCACTGGAAATAAGTCTGAAGTTCATTGCTAATACTTTCCTTTGCCCCCTTTAAAGCACATTGTTTGCCAGCATTTTTATCACGTCATCAAGCAGTTACCTGTATTCCAGTTGCTCATGAAAGTTGTCTCAAAGGAAGTTAGTATATCCAAAAAAGGACATAGGCAAGCTTATAACAACATCTGTAAGAACTTATATTAGATTTTGCACTTGAGCCTCTACAAGATCACATTCTCATTACAGCAAGAACTAAAACCAATGAACTACCATAAAAGGAATTATTTCCTTCTGTACATTATTTTTATTATTTACATAATACAATATAGCATAGATACTGGGAGCTTATGTGCAATACATAAATATGAACTATCTGTACATGTTTTTATATCTAATAACTCAGAAGAACAAAATTAGAAGCAAAAACCTGCTGCTTTTAATAGTGAAGTAAAAATCGAGACTGAACACTGGCAACAAAAATCAGGTCAGGAGTAGTGCCTTGTGTAGGTATGTAACTATTTACAGATGAGAACAGGCATTACCACAACACTAGTCTAAACCGTATTTGTTTATATAAAAACCACAAGTTTCATACATCACAAAAACCCCTTCCATTATAACACAGAAGTGATACATATTACCAGACAAGCATCAGTGAAGAATACTGCCTTTTCTAGAGTTGTTATTGTACAATGCCGTAGATAATGCAGCCCATGCAATACACCCAAGAACACTACAGTCCTATACCCAAGTACAATTAAAAATTATAAAGCAGCCCTCCAAGAGTGGTTCCAGCTACCATTTAAGTCTATAGCAGCCATGTTAGGTATGGTTTTCCATGCAGAACGGTGCAACTGTTACATTTAAAACTAGAAAAATTAATTCTTAATGTTCTTCTGAACTTGGAACACACAGAACCTAAGTAGTACATGAATAATAAACGGCTCCAATACTTCAGCAACTTATTTAGACCTGTGATGCTTGATAGAGATGCTGTGGTATGTCTAGAAACATTTGTAACTGTTTTTTGAAAACCAATCTTGCAATATCGTGCTACACAACATTTTTAGCTATGGACGGAAAAGCAGACAACTCTGTTGCAGGCCAGTTCATAAGCTCCTAACAGAACATTTCCTTTGGGAATTTTTTTTCAAGATTCTAAAATTTATGTAATCTTTTCCAAAACAATTTTTTTCCTGTATATATCTGATTTTTTCTATTTTTCTCAGTGTAGTTGTTAAGTGACTTAAATATGGCATCGACACTCATCTTACTGAGATGGTAGACCCCTCTACACAGCTCCCATTCTGCTGGAAAACTAAAATGGAGTGTGGCAACTAAAAGTAGAATGAGATTTTAAATCACAGAAGTAGACTACCAACTGTTTTGATGTATCCTTCTCCAAAACAGGCATATAACATTAGCCGAACATTAAATACCTCATGCACATCTCAAAAGGCAGAGCTGCTGCACACATGCAGATTGCATACATCTGTTTGGCACACGTGAACTAGAGTCTGTCCTCTATGCATGTGTATTCCTGTGCAGGTTTCTGATCATCCATCTATTCTGGGGAGGGCATATATATGTTCAAGGGCTGTATCTATCCAATTCTGCCTGTAACAAACACCTGAACATTTGAAATTATCATTTAGACAGACAGGACTTGAAGTAAAACTTTGGAAAACAAAGGAAAATCACCATGCACCTGCTCTTTTCATGTTTTTTAGGATGTATTGAAAAAAAAAAAGCCCCGCAAAAAGTCAGTCAGTCTTTTCACAAACACATTAATTTATATTCTCTGAATTTTTTCAGCCACCACAACTGGATTTTCTTTTCTGATTTTTGCTGCAGCTTCTGCTTTGTAATCATACGGGCAGTTATGCTTGTCAGAGTAACGGTGAAGTCCACAAAACAGGTTTCCACATCTGCAGTCAAATCCTGTACACAGACAAAGAAGCAACATTATTAGAAAGGTCAGTTTTTAATTAAGGTGTTAATTTAGGGTGCAGTCACTACAAAGGGATATATTTGTCTATTATTACATACAAATCAATGGTTGTACTAAGTTGTTTGAATTCTGAAGAAGATGATATGTTTAATAGAACACATATTTTATCAAGTTTAATCTAGCAAGAGGTAACTAATCATGCAAATTTGTTTAAAATTGACAGTGTTCTCATACCTATAAGGCCAACCTTCTTCCTACACATGAAACATCTGTTCTTCTTTGGTTTCGGCAGTTCAGCAGCTCTCTCTTCGCTCTCTGAAGTACTAGGTTGAGAAACTGATGGGCTTGGTTGAGTAACAACTGTTAAAGCAAGCAAAGGAAATAAGGGTTAAATTTGTTTTTCTTGACTTCATTAGCTATTCAGTGCTATGCGGACATTAAGAATTAATTCGCCCACTAAGACCCCGACATCTGTTGCTTAAAGTACTACATAGATTAATCTAAAAATATGAATCAGAAATAACGATTTTTAAGTACTCTATTCATCCCTTCTGACTTCACTTGAGACAATCAGGTTTTTCCCCATACTTCTACCAGCTAGAAAATATATGGCACTTATTCATTATACCTAGATGGGCTTGAAAAGCATGACAGAAATTCCATGTACACATTTTGCATTTAAATAAATCATATGATAAAGTAACATTTAATCTAAAACAGTAACAATAGTGTCAGAGCTAAAGTTGCTGAACAGAGGGATACCTGCAGAACACATAACTAACAGGAACATATTTTAGAAGCAAATGAAATTCAGTAATGTGTTACTGCCATAGCACTGAGTTGTTTTGCCACTACTGTAGTGAAGTCAGCCATCTAAAGCAGTTCACAAAGACAGCAGCTAGGAAGCTGCTAATTCTGTAACAGAGACAGAACACAGCTACAAAACACACAGTTCAAAAGAGCCCTCATTTAAATAACAAAGTGCAGATTTGCATTGCATATCTGTATTTTTTGTAATTTATTTGGTTTTAGTGTTCAAGCAGGTATAGTCAAAATGAATACTTTCACAATTGCCTCTTTAGACACCTTTAGAACACCTTAATAGACATGGCTGCTTCATTGGAAAAAGGGTTTTTGTCAACCCAAAGTTTAATTTTTTCTTTAATATCCTCTTTATATCCAAAACTGGAACTAAGAAAAGCTGAGAGATGCACTTGTACACAACTTTAATATCTGTTCTTGGTACAAGTTTGTTGAACACTCCAAGTGTATGATAACATCTATCATAATTTATGTCTATTAACTACAAAATGCATTTCAGAATAAATGGCGTATATAATCCTCAAGGACTTATTTGCAATCAACTGCATACAAATATGATTTGTTAGTTGAGATTCTTTTGAATCAATACCTGTTTTTTAAAAATTGTGTTTGTATTGTCATTCACAGGTATCCTAAAAACACCTAGAAAACTTCACAATTCACTTCACCAAGAAAAGCCCCAGGCAAGACTTCATAATCTAAACAAGATGTATACACACAATCTCTCAAAAGTAAGAGGGAACCTTCAGTGCTCATCACCAAAAAATTTCATGCAGTAAAACAAATGGTTGCTAATATTTTCTTACACTTAACTTCGACATTATAGCAACAGTCCTAATGAACAACCAAGGTCATTTCCAACCTGGGTTTTTTGTCACATTGCAGATTTTTAAATTTTTTTTTTTGTGAAAACAATTTAAGATTTTCTAGATTAAAAATACGGTCCTCTGAACTTGCCTTTAAATCCCAAGAAAAGTAGTGTTCGGTGCCAGTTAATCTACTAGAGAGCCTGTGACCAAATCTGGCTTAACAGCCAACAACATCACAAACTGAGTATACCTGTTGGCTTTTATGTACCTCAGCTAATAGCCATCAGCTATGGCCTTAAAAAAATAAGAAGACCAAACACCCCTCAAAAAGCATGGTCAAATCCCTTTTTAAAAATTCGTTATATTGCTAGTTTGTTTCAAAATGAAATGCTAATTGTAAAGCAAGACAGATGAATAAGAGGAATCAGAAACATGCACATTGCGATTTGGTGTGTAGTTAGCTAAGAGAAAGCTTCATCTATATCAGAACCAACTTAAAATTTTGAGCCCTGGGAGCATGCATGCTGTTTCAATCATATGCAAAAGAAAAGGTAGAAGGGGGTAAATAAATAGTGACATAAAGTCACTCACAACATACACTACGAGAAAATGAAAATGATAAGAGAACCATTCATAGCACTGCCTAACACATGTCAACAAGGACACAAAAATGACAACAGCAACTTCCCAGGAATTACCAAAGCAAAGAGACATCCTAGTAGATCACTCTACCACAAAACAAAGCCTCTGAGAACAAATTCATCTAGGGAAAATGCTATCAGTTACTACAGGTATACTTCCATCTTAGCATCAAGAAACAGCAACAATGGCAGCCCACAAACTGTAAAGTGATGAAAGTGATTCTAAGAAACTGCAACAGCACATTTCCTGAAAGGGCTGCTGAACAGGATTCTTCCCGAACAACTAAAAATTTCAAGGAGGAAAAGCAGTACACAACATGCAGTAATGGTCCCTAAAAGGTACCAAGAAAAGAGGGGACATAGCACCCTAAAGGGGACATAGCACCCTAAAACCAAACTGAAGTGTTCCATTTATTACTCTCCATGAATAAAGGATTCTCCTATTATTTTATGCCAGCAGATTTTAGTCTGATTGGTCTTTATGAAGTTAAATATTCATAAATGTACTTCTGAGTAATAGCTAGGACAGAAGAAAAAGTTACCCACCCTGCCCCCTTAAAGCTCAGAACAAAACTCTTTTTTCATCAACCTGTAGATGAAGAATACTGAAAATGACATCAGGAGCCCATCTAAATCAAAATACTGTTCTTACAATTGCTTATCACAAAAGGTTTCCTTTAACACAAAAGACAGATCCAACTGGGCAAGTACAATTCCAGTCCTCAAGATATCACATTAAATTCATGCCAGAAATCACACAGTGTTAATCAAAGTGCTCTAAATGATTTCTGTATCACCACAGAAGGGGTAGCTCAAAAAATGCTGAAAGCTGGAAAATAGTTGTTATTGTAGGCCTGCTTCCTCAGTAACAGTGCTCAGATAAAGGAAACTCCTCACCACTGAAACACCTCACCACCATAAAAGAGCTCCTACTGGCATGCATGGACTTTCTCATCCTTATCTCCAAACTGGAGAAACATGGATTTGAATGATAGACTATGTGGTGGATAAGAAATGGACTGGCTGGATGCAGACAGAGAGGTGTGGTGAATGGCTCTTTGTCCAAGTGGAGACTGGTGACGAATGGTGTCCCTCAGGGCTCTGTCTTGGCATCCCCGTTCTTGAGTATCTTCATCAGTTACACAGACAGTGGGATTAAAGTGCACCCTCAGCAGGAAGGAGGGATGCCAGACAGGGAGATCTGGACAAACTTGAGAAATGGGCTCATGAGAACTCATGCAGTTCAACAAGCCCAAATACAAGGTGCTCCACCTGGGTTGGAGTAATCCCAGACATGAGGACACAAAGAGTGTGTCTCATTGAAATGAGCCCTACAGAGAAGGACTTGTGGATTCTTCTGGATGAAAAACTGGACAGTGTGTGCTGGCAGCCCAGAAAGCACTGCATTCAAATAGGAGTACCCAGCACATCAAGGGAGGGGATTCTGACCATCTGCTCTGCTCCTGTCAGACCCCACCTGGAGTGCTGACTCCAGCTCTGGGGTCCTCAGCACAGGAAAGATGTCAATCTGTTGAGTAAATACCAGAGGAGGGCCACAAAGATGATCAGGTGGCTGAAGCACCTCTCCTATGAAGACAGGCTGAGAGAGACATTCAGCATGGAGATGAGAAGGCTCTGGGAATACCTTATTGAAGCCTCCTAAGCTTAGAGGGCTTATAAAACAGTGGGATAGATTTATATATGGGCAGATGGTGATAGGACATGGGGAAACATTTTGGATTACAAGAGAGGATTATATTAGATGTTAGGCAGAAATTCGTTACTCTGAGAGTAGTTATGCATAGGAGCAGAGGGGTTGGAACAAGATGATCAATAAAGCCCTTTCCAACCCAAACGGTTCTACGGCTCTGTGTAGCCGTCTCCCATCACCTTGGTCATGTCCCTTCCCGTCTCTGGCTCAAGACCTGCAAAGATTTACTTCACTTGAATTTTACCAGATCAGTTCTCCTACTACAATGCCAAAAACTTTAGGAACAACTGATTTTCACAACTGGGTAGGCTTTTATTAACTAGTATTTTGGTCTTAAATGATTGCCTGTAGGCACTATAAGACACATTACTATCATGCCCAAGGATGACTATTATCCTAGCAAATTCATGACAAAGACTAACATAATCCTAGTACTAGAGGTGGGTGCCTGAAAAACTCTACACAAATACAGGCATTTCACCATGAATTTGGGAAAATTGTCTTCAAATGTAGCCTAAAGAGAAGATGCATCTTTACAAGAGGAGCAGCAAGGCCTCTGATGGAGCCATATGACAAAGCAGAGCAGCTACTCAACCTACATGCAAAAAGGTTCTACAAACTGGAGAATAAAGTTCTTCTCAGACCCTACATTATTAAGTCACAGTGACTACATGGGACTACCACTCAAAATTAAAAACCACTCTAAGAAAAACAATGTTCAAAGCTGTCAGTAGTTTTTCTTATATAAAACAGTATGGCTGCTTCAAAAAAAGCATGTGTATTATCAGTATTATAGAGGTTTCAAACTAGAAAGGAATGAATCCAATACTTCAGCTGAAGAAACCACAATGAAAATAAATCAGTACTATTTTCTAACATTCCCCATATCAAAAGGGATACAAAATTAACAGAATAAAGTTTTTAGAAGCTTCTCTGACTAAAGAAAAAAATCACCAAAATAAGATGTGAACACCTTAAACTGCAAGGATAGCAGTGGCACAAATTCTTGAAAGCATAGGGGAAAAAATTGATTTAAGGATGGTGACTTGATGAAGCTAACTGCCAACTCCACCATAGAAGAAATGGAAAAAATAAGACAAGAGAGAGAAAAGGTAAAGTCAGAAGTCATCCAAAATACATTAGATGCATTTCTGCAGTTCTGGAGCTGAAACAATAATAGTAGTAGTAGCAGTAGAAGTACTAGAAACAATACAATTCTTATACAGCATATTAGCACAATTGTCCTGGTTTCAGCTGGGATAGTTATTTTACTCTCAGTAGCTGGTATAGTGCTGTATTTTGGATTCAGTATAAGAATAATGCTGATAATACACTAATGTTTTAATTGTTGCTAAATAGTGCTTTTAACAAAGACTTTTCAGTTTCATGTGCTCTGTAACCAAACCGGTACACAAAAAGCCAGGAGGGAGCATCACTGGGACAGCTGACCTGAATGAACTAGCCAAAGGAATATTCCACACCACAGAACACCCTTTCCAATATATAAACTGGGGGGTGTTCCCTGGAAGCTGCCAATCACTGCTGGGAGATGAGCTGGGCATCATTCAGCAGGTGGTGACCAACTGTAGTATGCATCACTTGTGGAGTTTCTGGGGTTTATTTCTCCTTCTCCTCTTTTCATTACAATTATGATATGGTTATTATCATTAGTATTGCTTATTTTACTTTGTTTTAATTATTAAGCTGTTTATATCTTAACCCACAGGGTTTCGTTTTTTCCTCCACAATTGTCCTCTCCACTGGGGAGTAGGAACTGAGTGAGTGGCTGCATAATACTTAGCTGCCAGCTGGGGTTGATCTAAGACAAGACAATGCTTGTACATACAATTTTAGTCTGGAAAGATGGGCAGTACCTATTATGCTTTATCAAGCTTTTGCTCAGGAACTACAGCTATGCCAATAATATGCTATGCCAATTAAGTGCCTGTGATGAAAAGCTGCAGAACAAACTTCCATCATGCTTACTTTCAGGTCAAAGAGTGGGAATGGAAAAGTTCTCCAGCATGCCACTCACTTACTGCATGCCCAACTCTAACTTGTGTATTTGCGTATTTAATATCTTTACTGCCACATTAATACAACATAAAGATTCTCCAGCTTCAGTATCACAAAGAAACACAGCTCAATTTGGTTATCATGAAAACTTAAACTGTGTGGTGTATCACTATTAGAATAATAATAGCATGCTATCACCAACACGCATAGGACCAGCAGTGAGGTCCTCAGCAGGGCTTACAAGAAATTCCATTTCTGAAATTTTTCAATCAGGAGCATTTACCAATGGGAATTGGTAAGCAGACGTGGGAAACATTAAGACAAGCTAATAATTTTCAACACAATAAGGAATTATCATATCAGACAATGCTACTAATACAATGGAAGTGTTTACAGACAGCAACATGGAGAAACTACTACAGCCATGTGTAAAAACAAACGAAAACTAACAAGGCACTCATTACAACCAGATTTAAGGAATATCATGTACTTACCATCTTGATTCATAAACTACCTTACTTACATCTTAGTCACAATATCACCTGCAACACACTGGCTCTATCTACAACATAGCACAGGTAACCCATTACAAGGTCTCTCCACCTTAATGCTGGACAGCTGTAAAATAGCTCTAACCCTAACAGCTTGGAAGAAAACAAAGAGACACGTGCCAACCACCATTGCCTGATGTCTTCTAATACTGCTGCTGTTGAATGAAAGAGTAAGTTACAGCATGGATAGAAGTTAACAATATTTGGGTATTTTAAAAATACATAATTTACACAATACCATTACCAGTTCAATTTCTGGTTTACTTCTTATAAGCAATGCTACTTGCATATAACACTACTCCCTAAATCAGAGCATTAGTGCATTAAAAAACCCAACCCAACCAAAAACCCACTAAAATAAGAACAACAAAAAACAACCACAAAAGTACTAGACTCTTGAGCCAGTGCTGATACTGTGTCTGGAAACACTGACAGACCTGACTAAAGACTGATCATTCAGCAAGGTAATCACCTACAAAAGTCTAAGAAAATGCTAAAAATATGCTGTGAGTTAAAACAATATGATTGTTTAACTATATGTGTTTTTGAAACCATTTATTTTTGTGATATACTGGTTTTGGTAGTGGGAGGCTACAGATATGGCTTCTACTAGAAGATGGTAGAAGCTTCTTCCATATCTGGCAGAGTCAATCCCTGGTGTGTCCAAAGTGGGACATGACCCTTTATCGCCAATCAGAAATGGTGGTAACCCCTCTGTGATAACATATTTAAGTAGGAAGAAAACCAAAATTGCACAGTTGTAATTTCAGCCAGAGAAGAGTGGAGGGAGAACACGTGAGAACGACTCTGCAGACACCAAGGTCAGTGAAGGAAGGGCAGGAGGCGCTCCAGGCATTGGAGTTGAGATTCCCCTGCAGCCTGTGGTGCAGCCCATGGTGAGGTAGCTGTGCCCCTGCAGCCCTTGGAAGTCCATGGGGATGCAGAGATCCACCCACAATATGTGGAAGAGCCCCACACCAGAGGAGGGGGATGCTTGAAGGGAGACTGTGACCTCATGAGAGACCCGTGGGGAGCAGGGTCCTGCTCCTGTGCTGGAGCAGCCTGTCCTTGAAGGACTGCATCCCATGGAAGAGTGACCCACGCTGCAGCAGTTTGAGGGGGACTGTTGCCCATGGGATGGACTCATGCTGCAACTGTTCTCAGGGAGCTGCTGCTCGTGAGATAGACTCATATTGGAGGAGTTCATGGAGAACCCTTTTCAGTGGAAAGGACCCAACAGTGCAGCAAGGGAATGACTCCTCTCCCTGAGCATTGGAGGAGACTTGAGTGATGTACTGACCGTAACCCCATGCCCTGGCTCCCGGCACTGCTTGCGGTAGGATGTAGAGCTGGAAGGAGAGATGGGGGGAAGGTGTTTTTAAAGTCTGTTTTTACTTTTCATTATCCTGCTCTGATTTTGTTAGTGTAATAAATCCATTCCATATCTCTAATTAGAGCCTATCTTGCCTATAATGATATTTGATGAGGGATCTCTCCCAGTCCTTATCTCAACCCATGAGCCCTCAGTTAAATTTTTGCTCCTCTGTCCAGCTGCAGAAGGGAGAGAGTGAGCAGCTTCAGTGGGTGCCTGGCATCTGGCCGAGGTGAACCCACAAGTGGTTACTATTAATTCAACTCTATTTCTTCTTCACATCTTTTCTTTCCATTTGAGCATCTGCTAAAATAATAATAAACCAAAAAGAAAGGAGTCCACCATGCTTCACCAGCTTGGTGGATATATTGCTCTGATAGTGTAACACATAGAAAAGAAAAAAGTTCACTAAGTTTTATATTTAATTCCTGCAACTCACCCCGCTTATGAATTTGAGACTATAAAGGTTCTTTGGACATAAAGGTTCTTTGATTGGAGAAATTCAGACACACAACTGCACTGAACACGTGCCACCTGTTCAGCTATGAAATTGCAACAAAATAAGTTAAGCTGAACTAAGAAATAACAAGTGTATTGGGTTTGTATGACCACGTTTTGATACTGGGGGCCTACAGGGGTGGCTTCTGTGAGAAGCTGCTGGAAGCTTCCTCCTTGTCTGGTAGAGCCAATACCAGCTGGCTCCAGGACAGGTGTGCTGCTGGCCAAGGCTGGGCCAATCAGAAATTATGGTAATGCCTCTGATAACCTATTTAAGAAAAAGGTTAAAAAAAAGAAAAGTTATTGTGCAGATGTAACTGTGGCCAGAGAAGAGTGGGGTGAGAATATTTGAGAGGAACAACTGCAGACACCAAGACCAGTGGAGAACGAGGGGCAGGAGGTGCTCCAGACATTGAAGCCGAAATTCCTCTGCAACCTGTGGTGAAGACCATAGTGAGACAGCTGTGCACCTTGGAGGTCCATGGGGATGCAGAGATCCACCTGTGGAGGAGCTCCACATGGGAGCAGGCTCCTGTCAGGACCTGTGGACCTATAGAGAGAGGAACCCATGCTGGAGCAAGTTTCCTGGTAGAACTTGCAACCCTGTGAGGGACTCATGCTGGAGCAGCCTGTCTTTGAAGGACTGCGCCCCATGGAAGAGTGACCCATGCTGCAGGAATTCATGGAGAACTGTTGCTCACGAGATGGACTCATGTTGAAGAAGTTCACGGGGAATAATCTCCTGTGAGAGGGATCCCACTTTGGAGTAAGTTAAAGACCCCTCCCCCGAGCAGCAGCAAAAATGTGTCACGAACTGACCATAATCCCCATTCCCATCTCCCTGTGAGCCACTGGGGAAGAAGGTAGAGCTGGGAAGGAGGGAGGCATGAGAGGAAGGTTTTTTTAAGATCTGTTTTTACTTCTCATTATCCTGCTCTGATTTTGTTAATAATAAACTCCATATCTCTAATTCAAGTCTGTTTTGCCCATGATGGTATTTGGTGAGTGACCTGTTCCCGTCTTTACCTCAACCCATGAACTCCTCATTTTATTTTCTCTCCCCTGTTCAGCTGTGGAGGGGAGTGATAGAGAGGTTTTGGTGGGTGCCTAGCATCCAGTCAGAGTCAGCCCACTACAACAAGTTACAAGAAAACAACAATGCAAGTTACAACCAAGTTACATACACCATGCCTTTCTTCAAATGTTAAGATACAATTAATTGTCTTAGCACCAGGTTTGTTCTGAAGGTGAATCTAGGCTGTAAACTCAACCTGCACAAAGAAGAAAAATCCCCAAATCCTAACAAAATCAAGAGAAACAAGCTTGTCAAACTTCATTGCTTGATTTTTTCTCAACGTCTCCACCTTCTAGTCAGTTGTTTCAATTCCAAAAGCAAACAAATATAATTTTATCCTACAGACTGAAAAAACCAATTCGTTTACCAGATGTAACCCTTCTTTTAAACTTTCTGACTTGTAAGTGAAACATACAAAATTTCTTTTGCTAATGAACATCTGGCAGAAGAGAATGTGACTTCGTACTGTTGAAGATACAGTTCATGATCTATTACCATCTGGTTATGAAATTGTCCCAAGCGTCAGGCTATGCTTACAGCTACACTGTGTTTCATTAACAATTCAATGATTGAATTATCTTACAGAATCACACCTCAAAGAAAGTATTAACTTTTGTTGCTATTAGGTGATGCAAATTATTTACTATTGTTCCAGTTTATCCTTGAGAGACCAATACATAATGGATGCTACTGGAATAAAGGAAGATAAAAAAATCTGTCTAGTCCAGACACACCAAGAATTTTTTTTATAAAAAGTCTAGGCCAGCTTCTCTTGCCTGCAAGACACAGTAATGTACCACTGAATACAGCAAACACTGTTAATTTAAGATATCCAACAAACCCTAAGAATAGTACATAAGGACATTATCTAGGATCTCTGCCAAACAATAATACTTCAAAGGGAACTTGGGCATTAGAGCAGCTGAGGCTGCCTCATGAATTTACAGGTATGTTCTCTCAGGGGGTAGCTTAGTTCTTCAAGTTTTTTTCCAGAGGCATTTAAGACAGTTTTTCCAATCCTCTCTACAAAAGCCTGTGACAGCTCTTACCGGTTTCAACCTGTGAGATCATTTATTACCATTCATAAGTATCTTTAAGCTGCTTTGGATTTTTTTCCTCCATTCTAATCAACAGTGAGCTGTGTGAACTCTCATACAGCTGACACACAGTACCTGACAAACAGGTTATATATCAACAATAACTAAAGATTTTCTTTACAGCTGGCAAAATGACAACAGTTCTAAGAAAAATAAAACCGCGTATTACTCCCTTACTACTGCCATGTTTTGTATTCCTATTCCCTACTTAACACATTCCAGTGGGATTTCATAACAAGGCACAATGGGTTAATGAATATTGTAGCAAAGTCTAAATTACTTTTCAATCACGTAATGAAAGCCTCTTCAGATGACATCAGTTACAGAAATTTAGTAATTGCAAAAATTCCCTGTCAGTCCATACATAATGAAAAACCCAATATATTGTATAACTGTACTTTAGTTCATGTCACAGAACCTTGACTTAGCATGATTTATGAAAATGGTATAGCCCTCTGTACAAATACTGAGCAATTAAACATCAAGTGCCAGACCAGTCTTTGCTGGCAAAGATATAACTAGATAAAAATCACTTGGATACAGTGCTGAGTAGCATGTGCTGCCATTTTCATCTCACTGACTTAAAAACTGAAAAAATTGATTTTATCTTCAGCTTGAGTGAACAGACTTCCTACTGTGCATCAGCTTTTAGTTTTTAAAACTGTATCAGAACTAGTAAATGAAACAAAAAAGTCTGGATTTGTTAAAGTACAAAACAAGTGCATTAAGATATCCATTTGAACAAACTGGTATGAATTCAATTGCTCACTAGTTAGCAAGTTGCCCCTCCCTCTCTGCCTCATTTACACACTGAAGTTTTACTACTCCAGCTACAACACTCCAGCATGAGAATAAAACTGTTAAACCAACAATTCACACACAGCAATTAAACCTGCAACTACCCTACATCTCTGAAACAATGCATTGGTTATATCCACTGATTACTCAGAACCCTAAGCAACTTCTGTTAATGTTTTTAAGCCACTTATTCTCCCTTCCCCAACAGCCGCACTCCTCTGTAAAATGGAATTTATTAAGCACCGTTCTCCAAATACAACAAGCCATTTTGACTGCCATGAGTTAGCTGGAATTGTTCTGCTAGACAATATACAGAAACCCAACAGTCTGACTTCAAAACTGAGTACCTTGCTCTAATGCGATTTTAGAGAGCCTCACTTTTAAAAACAAATGTTAAGGATCCAAAAACACCCTCATACGTGTTAATTTTTTTACTAACAATTAACATGTTTTTAAAGCTGTTCTGAAACTAGTCCTTTCTCTTGATTCTGAGGAGAAAGTACTCAAAGGCATCTTAAACACATTTCTCAAGACCATCACTACAACAGGAGATGGCTACTAAAAAAGTAACCAAACCCTCCACTTGTGTTAAGTCACCAGCTGTGCCCAGTGTCACTCTGAGAACATACCTGGCTCAGTCTCTGTTTTCGGTGTTAATTCTTCCTCTCTTGAAATGCTCATTTCTGTCATTTGCTGCGTTACAGGCAAAGCGGCAACAGGCACGTTTCTGTTTAAGCACAGTGAAATACATAATTTACACCAGTTTTACATTCATAATAAAGGCTTGAACTGTCCAGACCCATTAATGAACTACTGGTTCAGTTATTACTGATACATTTTCCTGACCTATGCTTCTATTATCTTCAAAACACTTTTTAACTCTATTTTGGTTTCCCTAGAAGAAAACAAGAAAGCCTGTAACAAACTATTTCTGTAGATAAATGAAAAACATTCTTTTAACTGCAGCACTACAACACCAAATATTTGAATGATTTTTCAGTTTACATGGATTCATAAGAGCACTGTCAGGTCACCGGTCCTTTTTCCTCTGCAGACACTGCAACAGGGTAGGATTGCTGCAGGCCTTCAACTTGCTGCACACTCACAGCTCATTCAACCCTCACAGTACAACCTTAATTTTACCTTGTTTTTTCAGACGTGCTGCCAGCAGCACCTTCACAGTTGTTTAAGCTAATGTCTGCTCTCTGTACAGACGCAGAGTCTGAGGTAGGACTGTTTGAACCACTGGTTGTTCCTATGTAACAAGAATTTGACAAGTTATGAACAAATTGCAGAAAACACATTAATCAAATAGTCTCCTATACAGCTATGAACCATCTGCATACAATCTTCACTGCTACTGCTTATTATTTTTTACTTAAAAGCACTTTTTACTTAATAACCAAAATACAGATTGTGTAAGAAAATGCTAACAGAAGAGGCTAAGTGGGAAAGCGAGTTACAATTGAATGCCAAGCAAATCAGAACACATTATAGAGAAATGTATTTTTACATTTACTGTGCTTTAAAGTAATATTCTCTTTGAATTCTTTCAGTTCAGCCTTCAGAAGTTCTCCTAAAAAATGCTCTAGTATTCTTGTAATCCTCTGTATGTTTTATTTTAAAAGAAATAAAGAAACCCCCAACAACTCCCCACACCCTTACCCATTGGGCTGATTCTACCACTATTCTGCTGTCGCTGAAGATGTTCTTTGTAGCAAATAGAACACATCCCATTTGTCCTAGGATTTCCATAAAATCCACATCCTGTACTACACAGCATAGGCCCTGGGGTCTGGTTTGTCTCCTGAGTCATCTCGATGCTGTAAATAAAACCAAAAACTGCATTAGGAGCTGGCATGCCACCAATCAATTACAGGGTTAAAAGTATTAAGAATTACAAGAATTATGTCTGCTCACCCTGCTCCACCAAGTGATATCACCATTCTTAAAGAGGGTTATATGAATGTTAATATACCATTCAAGACTGCAATTTATTGCTAGGTAACATCATTATGAACCTTTAAGACAAGAAAAAAATGTCATCATACTAATACTGAGAAATAATGTACTTGTTGGGCACTGAGCTGCAATCAACTGTGCAGGTTGATTTACTTTGATAGCCAAAAAAAACCCCTCAAAAAGTACCAACCTATGAGCACTAATAGGGATATGCAGAGTAAGTAAGATCAAGTTCATATCCACAAAACAGTTTTGGCAAATAACATAGCTTATTTTTTCTTGACTCCAGCAGAGTTAAGAGACTCTGAAAAGCCTTGCTTTTTCAGTGCTAATCTCACATCATTTTGAGGCTAATTCCACTATTAGCAGCACTTATTCTCACAATACTCTTTCAAGGGAGATAACATTAGCAACTCCAAACTGCTGAGTATGTTCCATTGTATAGCTTACACATTTACAAAAGGAAAAAACCCTTCTGTAATCAAGTTGTATCAAGACTTCTGAGTCTTCCAGAGGCAGTCAGTACCAACTCTTGCCATGAATCGCATGTTAGAAATAAGATTTTCACTTCAGTGGCTGTTAACCTCTGCAAAGCAAGGTTTGTAGAAAACTGTACAGCAGCCAAATCCTCTATTCCCTAAGGCAATAAAACTGGAACACAGTAATCATGCATTTGCTACAAACTGAGGACATGTAATAATACTGCACTAAAATTTAAATTCAGTAGAAGCTGTGCATATGACATCCAAAGATATTTTAGTATAAAGTTTAGATTATTGTTTTCCTATTCATAAACTGTCACAGTAAGATATATTTGACAGCTGACACTTGCTAGAAGTCAAAAATGCCAAAAGTGAATTCATTACAGTGTATAGAAAAATACTTCTAATTAAGAGAGTCTACACTGCAAGTAGTAAATTTATGTTTCCCTAGTACTGCAACTGCAATTGACAGGTGCCTTTAACTAAACTAAACTTCTGGGATCACAGTAAACCAAAACTAGGAGAAAGTAAACAAGTAAAATCATCTGCTTGCCTGCTGGTGGTCAAAGACCTAATTTTCCAGGTATAAATAGCTGTACTATTTATAGCTTTATAACACTTTCCAGGTATAAATAGCGTCCTTTCTGGCTACAACACTTCATACTTACTGTGATACAATCTTACAGCCAAATACATCAGTCAAGGGAGCCAGAAAAAAGCCTGACCCACGCAGAGGAAATCTAAAAAATCCTGTCATCTGTATTGTACACCTATGTCTATATAATAAAAAGACTACTTCTGCCCTTTTATTACTAACCAGGTAAGAACAACATGCTATCAAATGCACTGCCAACATCAACTGACCTGCTTAACCTCTAAGTTAGTGTGCTAAAACAAATTTCACCACTTACTAAATGTTGCTTTGTAAGAGTTGCCAACTTTAATATCCTACTACAGCTTAGACACTCAGTAGCTCCTTTGGTCTGCAGAGTCTTCCACTACTTTAAATGCATGCCCCTAACGGAACGATCAAGTCGTTGCTACCCCACGCTGAACAAGTCATGCTTTCAGGCTCCGGAAGGCGGCCCGGGTTTCACTCGCCTTCATTTTTAAGGCGCCTCCCCACAGTGGGACCCTAGCTGCCGCGCACGCACCGGGCCGATCCCTCACCGCAGCTCTGCGCTGGGCGCACGGGCGTCAGCGGAGCCGTTGGCTGCCCGCTTGGCGGTGCCGCTGCCGCCGCGGCGGGTCGGTCACATGGGCGGGCAAGCGCCCGCGCTTCCGCCTGTCAGGCGGCGGCGTGACGGCCCCGGGGCGCCCGGCCACCCCCGCCGCCCGCTGAAGTCAGTTCCTATTTATATCTCCCGCAGGCCGCCGGCTCCGGCGGGAGGAGGCGCCGGCGAAATCTGAGTGCCCTTCCCTTCTAGTCGGGAGCGGGGAGAGCGGGTGCTGACCTGCAGCCCAGAAAATGTGGCATCACCAGACCGCCGCCTCCCGCTGCCGTTTTCGCAGCCGTCGCTCCGGCCGCGGCCCCGGGGCAAGCATCGCTCCACTAACTCGCCCCACAACCCGGCGCGGGTGGGGTTACACCCAACTGCTGCACTTCAAGAGGAGGAAAAAAGGTAATTGAAAAAAGGTCTCCTTCCCCAAGCACCCTCGCCGTTACCAGCCTAACTCAGAGGAAGGGGCGGGTAAATCCCGTTAGCGATCCCGGTCGCGCACCTCAGTCACCCCTTCGGCCCCGAGGCCATGGCCGGGCAGCCTCGTCCCGCCGGGCCATCCCACACTCGCGGCGTAACGACAAAAACGAGGGCCCCAACGCGCGCTGAAACCAGCCCCAAAACCCGGGCAACTGCGTTAGCGATGGGCTGACTGACCTAAATACCCAATTGCTTCAACAACCTCCCCCCCGAAGAGGGATCTCGATTAAACACGAGAAACACAGAAACAAAACAAAAGGAGGATGAACAAGGGCTGCGCGGATCGCCCGCCGCTTTCGGCTGGGCTCGGGCGAGGCAGAGCCCAGGGTCGATACGGGGGAACTGAGCCGGCACTGGGCGCTCTCCAGGCGGGTGCAGTCCGGCGGCTAACTCAGACAAAGCGAGGGCCCCTACCAAGCGCCCGCACTGCCGCGCATCTTAACTGCGTCCCCCACCCCCTCCGCCTCCTCCGCAACCCGGACACAAAAGACCCCCGAGGCTGCCGGGCTGAGGAGCGATGGCAGCGGGCGGGGGTGTCCGGCCGGGCCGCTCCTCGCATCCGCCTGAGTCACGGTCGGCCCCGCCGCCGGCAGGCCCCAGGCCGCCGCCAGCCACAGGAACCTCATTGTTTCGCCACCTGCGTTGCCCCGCACCGAGCCGCGCCGGGGGCCGAACGGAATGAGGCCGCCCAAGATGAGGCCCGGGCACACACCGTCGTGGTGAAGGACCCGCGGAGCCGAACCGAGCCT